>ML782758.1:333219-388840 GCA_009831015.1 Picea engelmannii | reverse complement strand
AAGAAGGGAATGCATATGAATGGATGAGGTGTCGACGACCAGATCCATGGTTGATATTAAATTCCAGACCCTCTCGACCATTCTACTTTTAACGTTGGTGGGGGGGGGGTCTGGAAAGTTGGTTAAACATTGTGTTTAGATCTACGGTCCAGTGACAGGCGCATCGATGGACGGCTGATGATGATTTTTCGGACCCCCTCGACCATTCTTCTTTTAAAGATGGGGGGGGGGGTCCAGAATGGAATATTTCTCTGGCGGTCCCCCATCCTCCAATGTGGAAACTCCGAAATAGCGAAATTCGAAGCGCGAGATCAACGGCTCCTGTTGCTTCTCATCCAACGATCGCTACCCCTCCTGATCTTCTGAACGCTAAAAGACAATCAGTCTTAACCCTCTCACAGATCTATGAGATCCAATGATCCACGGGATTTTGGGACTTCCCCACAAAGAATGTTTCACCGTTCATTTACTCTTCTCAAGGATCTCTGGCCAAAATGACTTGCCTTTCTTCCACCTGAACTTGACCCCGACAAGGCGATTTCAATCTCCGCCTCCCCATGAATATTTCAAAGGTGCTATCCCTTCTGAGCTTTATCTCTCTCTGAACATCAAGGGCTCCTTCAACCTAAGTCTAGATATTTCCTATATACATATAAGTATGTTGGAGTAGTTTGAGAGTTAAGGGAAGTGATAGAATTTATGGAAAGAATTTACTCACATAAGCTTCTCTGTTTGAAGTAAACTAGGCTGGTGTAATAATGTCATTATGGACATAAGTGAATCTTACCTTCTCTTGAATTCTAAGCTCAAAAATATTAATGGTAGAGAGAGAGCCTAAACATGAGAGTAGAGTTTGAGGACTTTAACATAATTAAATAATATTTTTTTTTGAATTGTAGATTAAAAAGGAAGATAAGGCGATAAATGTTGATAGTAGAAAGATTATAGATATAGATATATAAAGTTAACATAGCCTTGAAATTAGGAGATCAAGCATTAGTGTAGGGTTTGAGTACCTTAACACAATTAAACATTTTTTTTATTGTAGATAAAAAAAGGGCGTAAGGTGTTAAAATTATGATATATTATTTAAAATGTTATATATTTGGAATTTTCATAGTTCTATCTATATGTGTGTGGTTTCAGTACTGATGGAATTTGTAGCCTGTTTAAAAAAAAGACAGGTATTGAAAGGGACAAAAAGGCCACACGGATGGGGTGCCACTTGGCAAAAAGAGGGGGACAGATGGTAGGGATAGATGGCGGGGGGAGTTATTATCCCAAGCTACCACCCGTGACATATTAACTCCCCATGGCACACACCATGAGGAGAGTTAATTCAATGCACCTGGCGGAGCACTTGTATTAGTGATTGAGCTAGGCCACCAATACTATTCGCTCGCAGTAGTCCCATCAGCCTTCAATGGCGATAAGAGAGGATTCTATGGCTCCTCGCAACATTAAATGAAACCCTGGCGCACATTTCTTTTTGTTTTATACCGGTTCTGATCATTGCACAGAGATCCTCAACCCTCCTAGCTTCATAGCTTGCACTCTGTGCATCTTCCTAGCCTCTTTCTGCCATTACTGCTCCCCCACCACCCCCTATCATCCCCTCTACCCCCTGGTTCCTCCCACGATTCCTCGAGAGAGGGGAAAGCCTAGGTGGGGCACCAGAAAAACAAATTCCCTCACCCGAGCCACCAGACTTACAACCTCTCAGCGAGCTTTAATTTCTCATTTTAGCCACCCTCGTAGCCAAACTAGGAGCACTTAGACGACCCTGCGTGCTCCAAAAATGGAGACCCCGTCCCCCTCATCTCAGACTCAAACTGCCCTGCGCACTCCAAAAATCATGGAGACCTCGTCTTCCCCGGCACATTCTCCACCATTGCCTCTTCATTTTCAAGTTGTACCCCCGCACCTCGGCCTCAACACCGTCAAAGAGGAGGTCCCACCTCCATTTTTTCATCTAGGTCAGAGCTTGGTGAACGTGACAGTGCCAACTTCAGAGGCGCGCCTCCACATTTCCACCAACCTTCTTTCCCCTCCAGTTCTCAAGACAAGAGAGACTTACTACAGGGACGAAAGAAGGGATGATTTTAAGGATGGAAATTTATTTTAAAATGTAGAAACCTTGGAGAATATTACTAATCCTTCATATGCCAACTATAAATGTTTGGTGATATTTTTGTAAAAATATTCAAATTTCTAAGGATTTTATATATTTTTTATAAACTTTTGGCAATTTTTAAGGTAAAATAATTTTATCCTATAGAATTTGGGCGAATCATTTTTAAAATAACGAATCTTGTTTTTTGAAAAACCATGGAAAATTAGCCCATGAGAGAAATTTATCCCCTAAAATCATCCATGGATAGAACCTGTATCATGGAGGAGGAAATCCCCCCAAGTTGCCAATTGATAGATGCAGGGAAGGACTCAACTGCAATGGATGACACAGGCATGGAAAAAGGAGAGTAGAGCTCTCACTCTACCTATCATCTAGCAGAGGAGCATCTTCAACTCCTCTTCGACATCCAACAACGAAACGACAAACAGGTGCATGGACAAGGGATCATCAATCAATGACTGGACTTGCTATTTGAGGCATTCATAGAAGCCCCAATGCAAACCCACTGCCCAACTTGCAAGAAGAGATTCACCTCGGCATACACCTCTCATGCATATGCAGGTTTGACAATGGCTTGGCACGGCTCACCCCAGGTCCCAGTTTTTTGTTAATTACAGACTTAGAATGGATAGTGATAAGGTAATCTTCACTCTTTTTTCTGGTTGTGTAATATCTTAGTTATGGCAGCTCTGAATGAGGCCAACCCTAGGCTATTTAGATGGAACAGGGTTCTGATAGAAGCTATCAGTCCTCTGCACAATTTTGTAAAATTTTTGTCAACCATGATAGACACATCAACGCTTGGAGCCACCTGTTCTGGTTTCCCTCATGTGGAGGAATAGGTGGCTGCGAAGCGTCGCACAACTATAAAATCGTGATATAATATAAGGTCCTTCTTTTTATTTACAAAAAAAAGAAAGGGAAAAAAGGGAGGTTTTGTTGTTTATGCAACTAAAACCATGACGATCATCATGCTAAATCTAAATACAAAGAAACCATGTCAGCAAACATGTTAGTGGGAATTCTCAATCTTTTCAATAAATTTTTGAATTCTAGGAATGTGTGCATTATAAAAAAGTGCATGTGCTCATTCTTAAAATGGACATGCACTATTGCTATAAAAAAATATGCATCCACACTTCTTGTAGTTCTCGACATAGAAAAACATGCCATCCTTTATCTAGCCATCCTTGTTATAGTCAAATTGTGAAGGAATCTAACAAAACAAAAAACCATTGATGAATAAGTAGAATTCCACATACCAATGATCCCCAAGCAATATGGCATCTAATGCACACTAGTAACATCAAGATATACATCATCATAGCCTCCTACATTTTTAAACTACTATCTTATACAATCCCAACAATATCAATAACTATAGTGTTATCTTAATTCTGGATTAGGTATATAATATACCCCTACCACCACTATTATGTACACCCAATGAATTTGATTCACCTAACATCCCTTGATCCTATAACCTTGATACACTAGAAACACACATCCAACTCTATATGTGCCTTTTCTTCGTCATTTTACCATTGCACCACAAATTGATGACTATAGAATTCCTCACCTAACCTTGATCATGGAGGAAGAAACATAGTCTATGGCTCTTTCTATAATATAGATTAGATCCCCACTATATCATCATGTTGTAAAAACCCTATTAACTACCCTCCAGTAAATCAACCAAAGGATTCACTCTAGACCACTCCATGTTTATTAGCATTATCCTATTCTCCTCCATTACCATAGAGCATTCAATGCTTACCCATTTTCCAAATGTTCATTATACCATAGAAGACACCTATCCTACCATATACTCTCTAAACGAAGATACAAAGGTTCGCCCTCTTTTCATCCCATTCCTATCAATATCAAATATTTATAAAGTGACAACTTAGTTTTTAAATTGGTGTTGATATCCCACCCTAAGGATAGACATATCTTAAGTAGGATTTGTGTGATGGTTTGAGGCCTTGTTAATTTTCCCTAAGCCCAAGAAGCTTCATTTTGTGACCTAAGGCCTTTATTTTCCTCCCTTGACCATGATACAATCCCTAAGAGCCATTCTTATTATGAAAAATGTAAAAAAGATGCACATATTCCTAGTTGGAGTCCAAAGATCCCCTAAAGAGGTCTAAGGTGGTTGTTTGAGGAATGCTCACAAAGATCGATCTTGAGAATATTCAAGTAGGGTGTAAGAACCTTATGTTCATTCCATGACCTAGTTAAGGCCTTGAGTGCCATATGTGGTGTGAAAAACCTCCTATTAGTGCTAAGGTCAAACTTGGAGACCCCAAGACCCAATTTTGGTGCACAAAGCCTCCTATTGATACCCATATCCGACCTAGAGGCTATAGATCCTTTAGAAATTACATGAGTAATGGCTTGAGGCCTATTTCATGGCCATTAAATGTCACAAATTTGTTTAGGTCTTAAGGCCCTTATTTTCCTCCCATGGCCATGGTAGAGGCCTCAAGGCCCATTCTTCTTGTGTAAAACAAATTAATGGTTCCCATATTCCTAATTAAAGGAATTTTACATGCCCCTAACTATGGTAGATTCCATGAGTCCCATATGTAGTGTGAAAAACCTCTTAATGGATCCATATCCCACTTAAAGGTCAAATATCCCTTAGAGGATTTATGTGGTTGTCTAAGGCCTAGCTCATGGTCGTTGAGCCCAAGAAGTTTACTTTAGGACCCAAGTCCCTTAATTTTCTCCCTTGGCCATGGTATATTCCCTAAGACTGATTCTTATTGTGTGAAACATAATAATGGAACCCATGTTACAAATTGGAGGTCAACGATCCCATTCAAAGGTTTTTTGTGTTTTTTAAAAGACTATTTCATGAAGCTTGATCTTCAAAAGATTCAAATAGGGCCCAAGAACCTTATGTTCTTTCCATAGCCTTGGTCAAGTCCCCAAGTTCCATATGTTTATCCATAATTGGTAGTGTCATAGCGTGTCTACTTCACAAACATGGAACCTTATATATTCAAACATCCATAATTCCAATAAAGATTCTTCTCAAACAAAGCTACAAATATCAGTTGATAATTTAAATCAAGGTTTGTAAATACTCATTGTACATTGACCATGTTAAACAATATTACCAAAATATTTAAGAAATCCATGTTTATCCTTCAATCAAACTAATAATATAACTTTCACCAACATGTATATTAATTCATATGCAAAATAATAAAAAAACGATCAAGTTTAAATTTTTGAGTTCACATGAGAGAATATGCAAAGGACAAAAAAACCAAAGTGATGAATGTCCATTCAACTAATGGTTGGTCCAATCAAAAACCTTCACACCTTAAGACACTAACTAAGGAGGACGAGTGGCCTCCATGGATGAAGGTGTATGTGGTGTTGGATGTATAGATTTTATGACCCATGTACAACCCTCTATTGGTAAAACAATATGGCCCATACAACCTCCCAAATGCCCAATATTAGACTATACAACTATCAAACGACTTCCTCGAGTGTGTTGGAATGTATATTGGCCCTGAAAATACTATAGGAAGCTAAATAAAACTATGAAAACCAACAAAAATCTCATGGAATCCATGGAAAATCATAGTGGCTATTTTCCTTACTTCCAATAGTCAACTTAAAAACAAATTTAGAATTAGAAACTCCCTACAATAATTCAATAAGCATATTATTTGATCCATTGATATTTTATTTTAGAAATGGAAAAATGGAGGAGGATACAATATTTCTATATTTATTCATTTACTCATAAAAGTTATAAATATGAATGAAACCTCCAACACGATAGCTCATAATGAAATATCATATCAATAAGTAAATAAAACAACCATTAAAATTATAGAGAGTCCATTTAAAAACTCATAAGAATAAAAGCACACAACAATATAGAAATTCACCACAACTGAAAATTTTACCCTGAAAACCCAAATGGGAAAGCCAACATTCTATTAGCTTCAACTAAGATCTTTATTTCTTGGCAATGTGTAGGTTATAATACCATCAGGCTCTCTACTCCATTCTCAATCTTCACTTGGAATTTGTGCAACAAATCCTTTCACTCTTATCCAAAGAAAACAGTCTCCTTTATAGTTTAAGAGAAAATAAGAGAATAACTCAGTTGTCAGGGATAAACTAGAAGGATAGACCTCCCCAACTCTTTATCTTCCCAAGATCACTGTTTTCTTCTCGTCTCTGTTCTTTCAACCACATTAGAGAAATAGTGTTTCATGCTTTATTTCTTAATACACCATTTCTCTTTTTTATTTTTCTTTTCTTTGTTTCTAGCATGTCCCTTACCTGTGAGACTAGCCCGTGGTCTAAGAAACCAAAACCATGGTCATCTAAGCCATCAAAATCACTCGACGATCACACCTGGCTTGGGCCACAAAAACCCTTAACATGGCTGGATTTGTTTGGGTGTATTTTACCGACTACCATGA
Organism: Picea engelmannii; assembly: GCA_009831015.1. NCBI lineage: Eukaryota > Viridiplantae > Streptophyta > Pinopsida > Pinales > Pinaceae > Picea > Picea engelmannii. Next base: position 382,249 of record ML782758.1, on the reverse strand, counting down.
GTTTCGAACCTTGGTTTCCTTATATAATGAAACCCTTGAAATCTAATCATGCTAGCAGGATTTGACCTCTTTTTTATTTACAATTTTTTGTTTTTTCATAAATTTACTTTTCCCATGTTTATATTTAGGGCACTATGTTATTGTAGGTATGGACACTGGTCAATATGACACGAGAACCTTATGTTGGAGATATTTTTGTGATTGATGTTAAAGACAGGGTGAGACTACAAATGTCCAAGATAAAGATTGCGAGATGGAGATTGTTGGAAATATTTTTTTGGATTTTTGATGCTGATTTGGATACCTTATATTTGAAGGAATTTATACTCTAAATACCTAGCTCAAATGGTATCATAGATTATATGGTTGGAAATATTTTTCCAATACATTTCCAACAGTATATATGACTCCCTCTAACTCCTTAAGAACGAGGAGATATGATTTTTTCTATCAGACAAGCCAACCGGAAAGTTCAGGGTGGCCCTAAAAGTGAGAATAAAAACATTATAAATATAGAATAGATGTGCACATTTGAAGAGAATGAAAACAACAAGATCATTTTTAAGGTGTGAAAAAGATAATTGAGGTGTGAAAGAGAAGTTGGAGAGTATTCTCGAGGTCTAAAGTTGCAAGAGGAGTTTTCATGGAGTTTTAAGGGTGAGCTATGAAGGACTAAGGTCTATGATGTGACAAAGTGAGCTACTTTTAGGTTGTGATGTTGTAGTCCGGGATTGTATTCGAGGAATGATGCTATGAGTTTTACTAGAGTATGAATGATAAATTTGACTAAGGTTTGAATCTATGTCTGGGGTATGAATAAAAGAGAGGTGTTGGAGCATGAAAGTTAAGGGTATGATGATGTTGTGAAATGCATGAAGTATGAAACATGCAGGTGGATTCATAAGTACTATGTGTACGAAGATATTATATTGGTGTCTATATAGGTTTTTCTGAGATGGTGCTCAACTGAGGAGATTAGTGTCTCCATTAGGTTGGCGCCTACAAAATATCTTTCTAACTTGTTGTTCAACTGAGGAGATTGGTGTCTCTAATAGGTTGGGACTACACAATATATTTTTGAGTTGGTGCTCAGCCGAGGGGATTGGTGTCTCCAATAGGTTTGTGCCTACAATATTTGTAATAGTAGGTTGGTGCCTACAAACATTTATAAAGATAAGTTTGTATTCTTTTCTCTCGCAGGGGTTTCCAAGTTAAACTCTATGTAGTGTGATTTGAGTTTACATGCATTTACTGTTTTAAAGTTAATCAATAATTGATCAATTCTCAATTAAAGTAAAAAGTATATTATACTAATTCACCCCCCCTTGGTATAAGTGTAAGTTCAAAAAATGGTATCATAGTAGATTCCATCAGAAACAATCTAATCACTCGAAGGTAGATCTTTGGAGCACACATGGATGGTCAAGAATGTTTCTTTGCAAACATGGCTCCATTTTTTTACAAAACTATTGGAACATCAAGAATTGATGGTTCATCACACTTCCCCTAGATTCAATCAGTCAAGTGGTCGACCTACATCTGGATACACTTGGTCAGGCGATAGACCAAAAATCTACATCATTCGATCGAGTAGTCAACGTTCTTGTTGGTCAGATAGTCGACTAGTAGTTGAAGATAGTCAGACGGTGGATCGACCAAGCCAACAATAAAATACAAGTTCGACAAATGGAATATTGGGTTGAGCATGCTTATTGAGTCGACTCGATAGCACAAATTTGGTGTAGTCAAATCTAGCAACCGATAATTATATGTGGACAAAATCCTCTCAATTCATGGAAGTTGGTTAGATCTTGAGGTAATAAATAGTATACCCCTTGGGTCATTATCGCCAAGTGATAAAAGTGATATCATATGGATATATCAAGGTCCAATATGCATTTTGTTTTTTTTCTTATGTGTTGTAACAGTGTCTTTAGACACCACCTTTCGTCTTCAAAATTTTCTTCCCTCTTCGATTATCTACAAAATTTCATGTATGTTTCGTGATAGGTTCCACCTTTCCCCAAAATGGTATTAGAACCTATGTTTTGAAACCTCACCTTTTATATGAAAGCCTTTTTTATTCATATATATTTTTTTATTCGACTTTGGGATGGTGTTTGTTGTTTGGAACCTTTGAAACAAAACTTTCAGTTTAGATATTGAGGATGGCTTCAAGGATTAATATTTTCTTTTTGAACAGATCAAATTACGTAGTATGGGAACCAAACATAGAAACTCTACCAAGGAGTAAAGGACTATGGAAGTATATGAATATTGTGATTCTATATCCAATAAATGATCAGGAGAAGTTTGTTGTTAATGAAAAGAAGGATGAGGCTCTGGGAGTCATCATGACCTATATCTCTCAGGAGATTTGGTGACACCTCAATGGAATAAAATACCCTCATCCAGTATACAAGAAGATAAATTTGTTATTCTACTGAGCCAACGAGAGCCACGCAATGCAGTTGGAGAAATAGTTTATATCTTTCAATCCTCATTCTTTTGACAGAATAGAGAATTATTTGGCACGTGTCAAAGAACTCTAGGTGAAATTGGGAGAATGTGAAAAGAAATATTAAAATAATAATTGATGACTCATCAAGTTGGTCCTAATTAATTTAAGAAAACCATTCAACATGTTCATGTTGACTTTCCACACAAACTGGAAATCACACAAGGATGATGGTAAGGACTACACCTTTGAATCTTTCTGTGGCGTTTTGATCACTGATCAACACAAATTGCTTGAATAAGGAAATCTTGATGGTAAAAATCAAGCCGCATTTCTTAAGGGAAATAAAAATTAGGATCATAGGGATAGATTATGGTTTGATACCTCTACATAGAAACCTAGATTCCATGACCAAAAACCTAAGGGATAGACAGATGCACCCCAATAAAGTCGAAAGAAGATGAAATGTCAGTACTATGGAAATACTAGACATGTGGAGAACATATGTTATAACAAGAGACATGATTTAGAGGACAAGGTTAAATGCCTTGAAGGAGACATGTCCTCTTTACGACAATCTGCTGATAATTTCACCATCCAAATCATAACTTCTCGTGCCTTGTTGTCTCATTCTACATATAATGAATGGGTCAACTATGAGTGCACTCATCACATGGATAAGTATGCCTCCTTGTTAACATACTTGGATGAATCTAAGGAGAGAAAGATATATGTTTCTTATGATTTTACTCTAGATATTGCTTGTCAGGTCGATGTTAGCGATCGACATGGGAGGATTTTCGACATCTATCATGTGCCAAACTGATCCGGATTTATGATAAGAATGAAAGGAATTGCAAACTGAATATAATAACACAGAGATACGAAGAACAAAAAAAATATCAAGTTAACAATAACTTCTATTGAATAAATAAAACATGTTGAAACTCTAAAACTACAAAATTGGAAACAACTTGCTCGAATGGTGGTAGTTATCTATGAGAATAGATGTGGCTTCTACATGCATTCGTTTGAGAATAATGATTACAATGAGGCTCTAGAGGACTTTTTAACATTACTCATGAATTCCAAAACCCTAGAAGAAGGGGTTTAAACCTTTGAGGTTTAAAAACCAAGGGAAGAGCTCTAGGATGTGTCTTCCTACCAGAAGTGTGTATCATCAAAATTTCCCATCCCTGAGTGGAAATAAACCCTTCAAAGAATTTTCGAGTAATATTGATGACACAAAGAGAGAACCCTTGAAATGTTGGGGTTGTGGTGAGGAATATTTGCTGAGGGTCTGTCTGCATAGGCAACAAAACAATGGGAGGGTCTACAATGTCCAAGAGGCTACCACAATCAATCTTGTGGCTAGGATTGTTCCATACATTTATGCAGCCTTTGCTAATAGACAATATGGCCACCAAGATTCAGTGGTGGAGATGGAAGGTACGATCGTCGACCATCCTGTTTCCATTTTAATTGACCCTGGTTCTAATTTGAGTTATGTTTCCCCTCAAATTGTTGTGAGATTTAAATTGCAACAAGTTAAATACATTAAATCATGGATGGTACAACTAGACAGTAGAACCAAAATAAAAGTAACAGAGGTCATACCAACATGCCAAATTGTTATAAGTGGGTTACCCACCCAAGCGGACCTAAACATACTTCCTTGAGGATCTTATGACCTGTTGATTAGTATGGATTGGTTAGCTGCCCACAAAACTAGGTTGGACTATTACAGTAAAACTTTGGAGTGTGAAAATGAAGAAGGAAGAAGGGTAACCCTACAAGGGATTCAAAGACATGTCTCAGTGAGACAAATATCAGCCCTCCAAGTGAATAAGTATTGCATAAAGGGATGTACTTTGTATGCAATACAAGTACTCAACTCTGTTGAGAATAACAAACCCAACCTAGAGAACCATCCCATATTAAGAGAATATAAATATGTATTCCCCGAAGAGGTACCAGACCTACCTCCAAGAAGGGATATTGACTTTTCCATAGAACTTTAACCAGGAGTGGTGCTAATTTCTAGAACACCTTATAGAATAAGTACACCAGAGCTAGTTGAGCTCAAACTACAACTGAAGGATATATGGGACAAGGGCTTCATTTGGCCTAGTGTGTCTCCATGGGGAGCACCATCCTTGTTTGTGAAAAAGAAATATGGAACACTCATACTATGCATAGATTATAGACAACTCAATAAGATGGCCATCAATAATAAGTATCCCTTGCCAAGGATCGATGACTTGTTTGGACAATTAAGGGGTGCTAAAATCTTCTCCAAGATTGAATTGAGGTATGGATACCATCAGGTTCGAGTTAAATATGAAGACATCCACAAGACAACCTTTAGGACAAGATATGACCACTATGAATTTGTGGTGGTGCCATTTGGGCTTACCAATGCACCAACCACTTTTATGTGCTTGATGAATAACTTATTCAGAAATTTCTTGGATAAGTTTGTATTGGCTTTTATTGATGATATCCTAATCTATTCCAAGAATAGAGAATATCATCAAGAACATCTCAAGCTAGTACTCCAGGTACTAAGAGAACATCAACTCTATGCTAAGCTCATTAAGTGTGACTTTTTCTAGAAACAAGTCCATTACTTAGGCCATGTGATTTATGAAGAAGGAGTGGCAGTTGATCCTGACAAGATTAAATCCATCATGGTTTGGCCTACCGAAAAATATGTATCTGATATCAAATCCTTTATGGGTCTTGTGGGATACTATAGGAGATTCATAAAAGGATTCTCCAAGATTGGTTTCCCAATCACCTCCCTTCACAAAAAGGGGGTTAAATTCATTTGGACAACAGAATGTGAAGAAAGATTTCAAGAGTTGAAATACCTTCTGACCAATGCACCTATAATGAAGATTGAAGATCCAAACAAAGACTTCCTTGTGTGTACAGATTCCTGCAAGGAAGGGCTTGGAGGAGTCCTTATGAAAGAGGGACATGTGATTTGCTATGAATCTAGAAAATTGAATGAGCATGAATTCAATTATGTGACCCATGATATGGAATTGGATGTCATAGTGCATGCTTTGAATATGTGGAGGCATTACCTCCTAGGAAGGATATTTGTACTTATGACAGACCATAATGGATTGAGGTATTTGTTTGACCAACCAAAATTCTATGTGAGACAAGCTAGGTGGATGGATCTACTTAGTGATTTTTATTTTGAAATAAAACATATCAAAGGAAAGGAGAATAGGGTGGCTGATGCCCTTAGTAGAAGCATGAAAGTGGTTTACCTAGAAGTTGTAAGCGCCACTGAATCAAACATTAAAGAGAGGGTCAGAACTGCACAAGAAAGATATGAATTTTTCAAGACTGTGACATCATTCTTAAAGCAAGAGCCCACATGGATAAAGTATGAAGGTTATTAGATGCTTAATGATGACTTGCTAACTTAAAAGGGTATACTATACATTCCAAATTGTGACGACTTGAAGAGACTGGTAATGGATGAACTACACAAAATACCATATATTGGTCATACTGGCTATCAAAAAATGATCATGACCACTAGGAAATTATTCTAATGGATTAGACTGAAAAAGGACATAGCTGATTATTTAGCTAAGTGTCTAGATTTTCAGGAAGTCAAGGGAGAGCACTAGAACCCAACAAGGATTCTACATCCCCTACCAATTCCCGAATGGAAATAGGAAACCATCTCCATGGATTTCATCACATGATTACCTAGATCAACCAAACATAATGATTCCCTCATGGTAGTTGTGGATAAATTGAGAAAAGATTCTCACTTTGAATACCCGTCAAGTCAACTTGCAAGGATATAGATATTTCCAACATATTCATGAAAGATATATTCAGACTGCATGTAATTACTAAAGAGATTATATCCTACATAGATACAAAGTTTACTTCAAACTTTTGGAAATATCTGTTTGCGAGTTTTGAAAAAAAATTACTCTTTAGTACAACCTATCACCCGCAAAATGATGGGTAGACAGAAAGGGTAAACCAAGTATTAGAAGACATGATGAGAATGCATGTAATACATCAACCCAAGAAATGGGAAGACTACCTACCACTGGTAGAATTTTCTTACAACAATGGTTATGAAGAGTCATTAAAAATGGGTCCTTTTGAATCCCTCTATGGAAGGCAATGCAACATTCTAATCTGTTGGAACAACCCAGCAAACCAAGTTACGATTGGGATAGAGATACTAAAGGAAATGGAACAACAAGTTATTTAGATAAGGAAAAATATGAATATAGCCCACGATAGACAAAAGAACTATGCAAACCTGAAAAGGACTCCTAGGGACTTCGAAGCAGGAGACCATGTATATCTCTGAGTTCGACCCACAAGAAGCTCCTTGAGGATGGGAAATTGTGCCAAGTTGGCACCTCATTATTATGGACCCTTTGAATTTTTGGATAGAGTGGGACCGGTAGCCTAGCGGCTAGCACTTCCTCCCACACTAAAGGAACAAAATGTTTTTCATGTTTCTTTATTAAAGAAGTATGTACATGATTCTAATAATATTATTGACTGGTATGTGATTCAGGTGGAACCTGAGGGAGAGTTATTTCTAGAATATCAATTCATAATAGTCAGGAACGAAACCCCACTCAGGAACATAATCATCGCATAGGTCAAGGTGCAGTGGAAACACTTTGGCCCAGATGAGGCTACATGGGAACTGGAGGATTCCACAGGACAAGCATATCCATTTTTGTTTACTTCTATACATACAAAGCACCTCGGTATATAGAACATCGAGGACGATATTCCTTTAAGGGGGAGGGGATTTTAATACCCCTGTTTCCCCCAGTTTTTAAATATAACTATAACTGGACAAGAGACTATGACAGACTAGATATGTGTGAATGTTTGGTTTGATGAACCTTTTATAAAAGGCCGATGTATGTATTTTTGTTATTAATATAAAATGCATATTTGTTGCATAACTTTTGAAAGGGGAGTTTTCCAAGATAGACCATGGATGCTATGAGAGAGATCGTGAAGGGGAAACCAAGTATGGTTGAGATGACCCTCACCAGACCAATACCTACTGGGTTTAATTTCTCAATAGTCCTATGACCCAGAAATGAATTACCAGTCAAGATGGTAGTTGGAAGGCCATCGTCAAGAGTTAACGAGGATATGGTGAAGGGTACCCATCTGTAAGGCTTCCAGCCTGACCATGAGTGGGGATTCAGACCCACGTGAACTTGATGAGGAAGGAAAGAAAAGAGGAATTTGGGGGGACAAAGGAGACATAGAGAATTGTGAGAGAGTAGAGAAAAGGAAAACACTCTCTAGAGAAGACAAGTGGATATACTTTGCTTCTAAAGTAGAGAGAAAAAAGGAGAACAAGGCTTGTTTTGGCTACAAGAAGCCTGGGGCAGGGTTTCACTACAAGATGATAAATGAGGTTGACAAGTGACTAAGGAAGTACTCATGCAGACCTCCTTTCTTGGAGTAGGGGAAACCAGTTGCCTAGTCTCTATGGGAGAAAAAGAGTAACCTTCATCCCTGAATATTGTGGAGAAAGGAGAAAGAATCTCTCTCAGAGCATCATGGTCTAGATCAGGGGTGGCCAGTGGTAAATCCAGTAGTAGTGGATGTGCCTATGGTTGGGAGGGAATGACAACCCCTTTCAACAATTTCTTTAAATTTTCTGGTTATGATAATTATTTCCATAATTGGTGCATTATACTGGATGTGATGATGAAATGTATGTGTTTATTATTTAGTATCTCAATATTTGATCAGTTATTAGAAATGTTATTTGATGCTTGTAAATTGTTATATATATGTTATCTTGGAATTATCTCAGTTTAAACTGTTAGAGGGTGTTGGCACAGGGGAAGACCCAGGGTTCAATGCTCAAGAGCGCACCAACAAATCCCTAACTACCAGCCCTTTCGGAAACACCTGCGAAGCAGATGAAGTCTCACCCAAAGCAGCTATGGGGGGGTTACAGGACAAATATGTCTACAACCAGGGGAATATCATGTGGATAGTTCTGGTATAGCAGCAATCACAACATTCATATATCAGTTATAAGAAGGATCTACTCTGCACAGCTATAGATCTTGTTCTAACATAGTAATGCAAAAAATAGTATAATAATGACAGAGATCCAAGCATTCAATCACTCACACAACACAAAATATACGTGGTTCACCCTCTCTCTAGGGATACATCCACATAACTATGCTTATAATATATTAGGATAAAGCTTACATTTCTGATATGCACTCTTGGCCAGCAAATCCTCCCTCTTCTTCTCTCTTTCTCTCCCCGTTCCTGCGCACCCAACTACAACATATGATCTTTTCACATAGCTAAAGATATTACAATACCAGAAGGCTCCCACTCTCAACACTTCTCTCTCACAATACAATGACCTCTCAATACAACAATAGAGATAAATTAATGACCAACAACAAAAACATCAACCTAGGTCCTCTTGACCTCTATTTATATATTACAATCCCTCACCGATAGCCTTACGCCGAAACCTAGGTGTCAAAACCCTAATTACCAAAACCCTAGATGTCTAAAACCCTAGGTCAACTTGATCCACTTTTTTTGGGCTTTGCCAGCCTATCTTTCCTTCCTTTTCACGCGGTGCTCCAAAGCATCCAATGATGGCTTTCTCTGCTTGCTGAGTTGTTCACGATCCTTATTTATTATTGATCTATCATCCTCGATCTCCTCATCCAATGTCTTTCTTTTCCTCACTTCGCTCCATCTTTTCTGTTCTTTTGCTCACTTCGACCCAGTGACAGTCACTGTGTCTCCTGCAAAGTTCTCTTTTTACCTTTTCCTCCTTTTTATTCGCTTCCTTCCATAACTAAGGGCCAACATGCCCCCAACACTCACCTGTGACTTGTCCTGAGGAACTTCAGATCTGATCCTTTCATTTTACTTTGACTTTTGATTGTGCAGTGCAACCTTTTCTTTCTGATATATGCCTCCTCTTTGTCCTTGTGCAGACTGTCTTTTTTGTTTCTGGTACCCAATTTCAACTGCACCTGGTACCTAGACCCTTTTCCTCCTTAATTCTACTGATAGCTGCAAGATCGTTGGTTTTCATAGTACAACTTCAGCCGACTCCCATTCACCAAGCCTTCCTTCCAGTCTCCTTCCAATGTCTTCAGCAGTGCAGCTCCTCCTTCTGTAACATAGGAAATCTCATATGGTCCAAGACAATGCGTTCTGAACTTCCCAGGGTGTTTGATAAACTTACTATCATATATGAGTACTAAATCACCTTGCTTGAATATCTTATTCTTGATGTGCTTGTCATGATAGGCCTTTTCTCATTCCTTGTGAACTTGCTGATGGAAGCCTGCAATGAATTTGTCTTCTTCTAGTTCGACCAACTATGCTAGCCTCTCATGAACATCGCCATTATCATCCATGTCTGTAAATGCAACAATTATTAAGCTTGGTACCAAGTACTCAATCGGGACAACAACTTCAAGGCCATATACCAACTTGGAAGGGATCTGCATTGTTAATTTCTTGCAAGTGGTTCAGTAAGCCAAGAGTATTGCTGGTACTCTTAAATCCCAGTCATCCCTTTTCACACTGCAAATCTTTGTCAATGTTGTCTCCAAGATTTTGTTGAATGCTTCAACTATTTCATTTTCTTATGGATGGTAAGGTGTACTCTTCTGATGGTACTAGACTGCAAATTCTTCAGTTAGGGCTTCAACTGTCTTATTGATGAAGTGTGTACCTTGATCACTCATAAGGACCTTAGGGCATCCAAACCTGGTTATTATGTCATCAAATATAAAATGTGCAGTTGTAGTTGCACTACAGTCCTTGACTGCTCTTGCTTCGACCCATCTAGTCAGGTATTCTATCGCAGTGATAATATACCTTGCTCCTGTGCACTTTCCTGGTGGGTTCCTATTCTAGTCTTTCCAAACTGGAGCAAGGTATTTCGTGTGCATGTTGATGTGTCTTCCATTGCATTTGGAGTAGTACTAGAACAACCTCGAGAATGGGACATTGATCATCCACTAGCATTTTCCAGCAGGAAACTGTCCATAGTCTAAGTTAATTACACCACTACAGAGAGAGAGGGACTAGCCATGGTGTATGCGCTGCAGAAATTTCGCCACTACTTGTTGGGAGGACACTTTAAAATGTTTACTGATCACTCTGCATTGAAGTACCTAGTCAACAAGACAGTGTTGGGGGGGAGAATATGCAGATGGCTTCTGTTGTTTCAAGAATATGATTTTGAGATCATAGTTAAGCCAGGAAAATGAACAAGGTCCCATACCACCTGTCGAGGTTGGAACATGGCGAAGAACCTATCAGTTTGGAAGATACATTACCGGATGCACAACTTCTCACCATTAGAAATATTGATGACTACTTCACAGACATAGTCCAGTTCTTGTCAACAGGAATGGCTCCAGGTGAGTACACAATTCCTCAGAAGAAACAGCTAGTGGTGTGCGTTGTAGGTTTTTCACTGATAGTTGGTCATCTATATAAAATGGGACCTGATGAGATACTAAGATGATGTGTTATGGAGGAAGAGTGGCCTATGATCCTTGAAGAAGCTCATGAAGGCATCACAGGAGGACATTACGCAGGGAAAGCAACTATGTAGAAGGTTCTGCGAGCTGGCCTTTGGTGGCCTACAATACACAGAGATGCTAAAGAATATGCCAGAGCATGTGATGTATGCCAGCGAGTTGGAAAACCATCCCGAAGAGATGAGATTTCATTAGCACCACAGATGACCCTACAGACATTTGAAAAATGGGCCATTGACTTCATGGGACATATAAACCCACCAGGAAAAGGGTCTTCCTCTGGAATTCATCTGTCCAACCAAAATGATAGTCTTTCTTTAATAACTTCTCCATCGACGCATTAATCTAAGCATATCCTTTGATAAAATTCCTATAATAGCCAATATGGCCTAGCGCAATGCGCAATTGTTTGACTGAGGTGGGAGGTGGTAAATCAACTATAATTGCAATCTTGGATGGATCCACCAACAATCCTTGCTTGCTTACAATATGACCTAATAATACTCAAAATAGTGAGAATAATATGCACTTCTTCAAATTCAAAGAAATTTGACACTGACTGCATTTATCCAACATTAGCCTTAGACATTCAATATGATTTTTCAACAAACTAAAAATAGTCCAATCATCAAAGTATGCTTCTAAAAACTTATGCAAAAATTCTTTGAATGCTTTGACCACCACCCTGGAAAAGATGGATGGGGCATTCTTCAGTCCAAATGGCATTACTGTATATTGGTAGGATCCCCACTCTGTGGCAAACGTAGTCTTATGACGGTCCTCCTTGGCGATACAGATCTGATGGTATCCTGGAAACCCATCTGTAAAAGAATATACTTCTTGGCCTCCCACGTTATCCAACACTTCATTTGTGAATCGTGTAGGGAAAGTTTCATGTAGACAAGCATCATTTAGCTTCCTGAGATCTACGCAAATCCTGATCTCACCTTTCTTCTTATCTTGCACTACCATGGGGATAATCCACTCCGACCCTTCGACAGGTTCAATAATCCCTGCTTCTAGCATTCTGTCGAGCTCAATCTTCACTTTTTCCTTATATTTCGGGTTCAATCTGTAGGGTCTTTGCTTGACTGGCTTTGCATATGGTTTCAAAGGTATTCTCATCTCTCCCATAGGTCCTTTTATACCCTTCATATCATTGAATTTGGTCAGGAACAAGTCCTGATACTCGTGCAATATTTCTGTAATTTTGTCAATGGTAGCAGCGTCCCAATAATCTACGACATTGGCGAGCTTTGGTGTCTCCTCTGTCCCAATATTGACTTTATTTATCTTTATTGGAATTCCAATGAATGGAAGTTCAACTCCTGGTCCTTCCACATCTCTCTGGCCTTCTTTTTATGCGATATTCACCTTCCTTGGGTTATCGTCTTCGTTGGCATTGATGTTGTAGCAGATCTGTATTTTTTGGTGGGGCGTAGTCCATTCATCCTCTTCTTTCTCTGAAGGGAGGCCAGATGCCTCCTCAAATACTTTCTGCCTCACCATATGTAGTGCTTGATATACTGAAGGAAATTCACTTTCAAACAAAAAGGTGTTTATAAAATTTTGGATCATACCTTCCCATTCTAAAGTGACGAGGCAAAGATCTGCTTGAAGGAACCAGGTAATCGGTGTGGTATCCAATGTATTGACGAATCTGTATACCCATTTTTCTCTAGGAATTTCACTCCAGGCCTCTTCGCAACTTCGTATATGGTCCTTTGGGCAGCTTCAACTTGTGTATCTTACTTCGCAACTTCCTATTTGTGCTGAAAACCGCACTGTCATCAAGGTTCGACATTGTGTCCAGTCTGCAATATTGCTTTTATGTGTACCCCACCATCTTGCTGGTGTGGATTTAAGGGCCTTGTCCCTAGCCAACAACCTCTATTGTGCTGGTATAATTGCTTCAAAGTCTCATAAGAATTTTTCTAAGGGGTTCAGCCCATCAAATGTGGGTAGATTACTCACTATTGTGCCAATCCAATGAACTTCTCTAGTTAGCCTAGCACATCTTCTTGTAGATACTTCGTACATCTGGTTCTATTAGTTCTCCAATGCTTCTTTTGAGTCAGATGAACATGTTCTATCACTTTGCCAACTCATATTCCCTTCAGTTGTAGGGTTGATATAATCCCATTGTCTGGCTGTTAATTTGTAGATGTTTTTCAGTTCAAATACGTGGTCTTCTTCTCTAATAGGCTCTGTATATCGTGGACCCTCATCTGGATCTAAAGGTGTAATGACCCTAAGGTCAGATTTATCGAATTTCATGCATATTTTATTTAGATCAACAACAGTAGAATTGTCGAAGGCCCAATCAATTCCTAACAATGCAAGGTAAGGGAAACTATCATCAACAATTTCAATTACTTCAAAGTCTGCAAATGTTCTTACTCCGTCAATGTCCACTGGGACATGCTCTAATCGTCCAAATGGGCTGACATATTGTTGATTACCCATGCGAAGCCTGATAGGAATATATCAACTTGAGTTTTCCCATCAGTGCCCAAGTTTTCTTCGTCATGATATTGACCTCCAACCCTAAGTCGAGGACCACGTAGTTTATCTCATACTCTCCTATCTGAGCATTTAAGTGTAATTCCTTATTTGTCCTTCTTCTTTTTCCAATTTGGTGCACTTCCCTATTTAGTAAGGGGTCTATCTTTCTTAGCTCATACTTCTTGATTAAATCTTGTAACTCTTGTACAATGCCTTTATCCTGAATCAACTTAACACAAGTGCACAAAAATTCCATGAGGTTGCTTACCTCTTTCCCTTTTGTTGGAGATGTAGATGCATCAAACTCCCGAGTCATGCCATATTCTTTGATTTCTAGTTGTTTCTTTGATGAAGATCCTTGATCTGCTTTGAACTCTTGGCTTGCCTCCTCAAATATTTTCCTTTCTTTCTTCACATCGAAAATATGGGTCTTTTCTGCAACTTTTCTGACTCTGTGTTCGTCTTCGGTCTTTCCTTGGGCTTCTTTGTCTGCTCCTATAGAAGCACCTCCTTGAGTGATAACAGTGACTCTAGGGTCTTCTCTGTAAGGTTCAGCATATATCAGTTGTACTTGTGGGTTCTGTTGAGGTCCTCATATTTCCTAAAGTTTATCCATCAACATAGGGCATTCCTCTATGACATGCTCGAAGGAGTTACAGTAACCACAGGTTGTGCAAGGATTATGACAATACCTTGCTAAATGGCCTGGCTGCGAAAAATCGTAACAGATTATTTGTCCTCGGCCTCAGCCCATACTTCTTCCTCGTCCTTGTCCTCTTTATCCACCGCAAGGATTAAATTTTTCTCTCCCCAGAGAGTTGTATTGCAGAGTGTTTCCTTCTTTCCATACTTCGCCTTGAATATTGTATACGTCCCTCGAACTTTCATGCATGATATCATAAGCTCTATAATATCGGTCATCATGCCCCATTGATTTACAAAATGTACAATACAAGTTTGTGGGTGTCTGAACATACTTCTTCATGTAGTAGCACTCACCTGGGCGATGCCTATTTCTGCATACATCGCACTGGGTAGATTCACTTGTTTCAAGGGTCTCGACGCCCTTGAGGACAAGTACTCATGAAATAAAGGATAATGTTCCTTATCATGGCCTTTAGTTCTGCATCTTACACACTAGATATCTTCCTGTTTGTCTTTTCCCTTATCTTTCTTCATATCCTCAACCTGTAAGGAAAAACTAGTCGAATGGCTCATGATCTAGCTAATGCCTGAGATAGATTCTGCCATCGGTGTTGACTCAAGCTTCATGGCGATATCCAAATCTTCTTCCTGTGATGAAGTCTTCTGCTGCATCAGGGGGACTTTGATGTGTGGTAACAATGCAGCGATGAACCATTCCTTGTTCTATTCATTGGGGATCTAAAAATTTAATCGACCTGTTAGGGTCTTGAATCTCTGGTCAAACTCCCAAACATGTTCTACTACCCTTTGTTTAATCTCTTTTAGTTCTGTAATACATTGTGACTCTGACTTAGGTTTCTTAAATTCTGTAATCATCACATTCTTGATCTCATTCAGGGGATTAGGTTGTGCCAGTCCTTGGACAAGTTTCATGTACCATCTCAGTGCATGGTCCCTTAGCATAGTGTTGAACTGGTTTCTCTTGATGGATTCATCGGTGATACTTTTAATATTCTATATGGCTTCACACAGAAATCAATGCTAATACAAATCTTCATATCCATCTCCTCTAAAAATAGGAATTCTCATTTCATCTTCCATAGAGCTGACTAGGCTTCTTGTTTGAGTAGATGCTGAGCTACTAGTAGCAGTACCCTGAATATTCTGCTGGTTCTGACTATTCTGACTGCTAAGTACTGTGGGGACAATAGGAGGGTTAACGTTACTTACTTAAGTAGTCCATGCAGTTCCTGAGTTTTTTGGCTCTCTTTGGCACAATTATTCATCTTCCCCTTCTTCTGTTCTGGTGGGATCTGGATGCTCTTCGTCAGTTAGATATACCTCTTCTCCACTGTAGAAACCCTCTTCTCCATAGTTCTACTTAAACAAGTTCTCAAGGTTAACCCCTCAGAATACTTTCCCACCGCGCGTATGTCCTGCTTCTGTTTCACTGTCTTTGTCTGAGATCTTGAACATTAGCCTTTTCAGGTCCGACCAATCTACTGTATCTTCAATATGTGGTTTTCATGCAAGAGAATCTTGATTATTAGCTTCAGAAAGTGAAAAACGTTTCCTCTGGGTCCTTTGAAAAAGTACCTCTCAGCTTGGCTATATGACTCTGTTCTGTCAACAACAAACTGGGTGATATATCCTCCAATGGTACTATCAAACCAATCCTCTACAGCTCTGGATACAACGTTATCAACTCTCCTGACCTTCTGGATCAACGTCGGAATACAAACCACCGGAGGTCTAGATCTGATCTCAAACTATGTATCAGCTAACCTATCCAACCACTCAAACAAATCCTGGTGGATTCCTCCAAAGAATATCTCATGAATATCGGTGAAGATATATCTTGGTAGCCAATCTTCAGTACTCAGTTTAGGGTTCTTGTTATGGGCTTCAATGAAGTCCTTCTCTTGATCCTCTATCCACTTTTGGATCTTTATCTTCGATGGGAACCACCTTGACATTCCCTTAAAACGATTCTTGTCCCGACAACGGAACCATTTGTTGGCACAGGGGAAGACCCAGGGTTCAACACTCAAGAGCGCACCAATAAATCCCTAACTACCGACCCTTTCGGAAACACCTGTGAATAAGATGAAGACTCACCCGAAGCAGCTATGGGGGGCTTGCAGGACAGAGATTTCTACAACCAGGGGAATATCAAGTGGATAGTTCTGGTATAGCAGCAATCACAACATTCATATATCACTTATCAATAAGATCTACTCTACGCAACTATAGATATTGATCTAACACAGTAATGCAAATAACAATATAATAATGACAGAGATCCAAGCATTTAATCACTCACACAACACACAATATACGTGGTTCACCCTCTCTCTAGGGCTATGTCCACATAATTGTGCTTATAATATATTAGGATAAAGCTTACAGTTTTGATCTACACTCTTGGCCAGTAGATCCTCCCTCCTCTTCTCTCTTTCTCTCCCCGTTCCTGTGCACCTAGCTGCAGTATCTGATCTTCACACACAACTGAAGATCTTACAATACCAAAAGGCTATCACTCTTAGCACTTCTCTCTCACAATACAATGACCTCTCAATACAACAATAGAGCTAAATTAATGACCAACAATAACAAAAACAACCCAGGTCCTCTTGGCCTCTATTTATACATTACAATCCCTCACCGATAGCCTTAGGCCGAACCCTAGGTGTCAAAACCCTAATTACCAAAACCCTAGGTGTCTAAAACCCTAGGTTAACTTGATCCACTTTTTTCGGGCTTCGCCATCATATCTTTCCTTCCTTTTCACGTGGTTCTCCAAAGCATCCAATGATGGATTTCTCTGCTTGCTAAGTTGTTCATGATCCTTCTTGCGTGATGATCTTTCATCCTTGATCTCCTCATCCAACAGCTTGCTTTTCCTCACTTCGCTCCATCTTTTTTGTTCTTTTTCTCACTTCGACCTAGTGACAGTCACTCTGTCTCCTGCGAAGTTCTCTTTTTAGATTTTCCTCCTTGTTCTTCACTTGCTTCTATAACTAAGGGCCAACAGAGGGTCATGGTATGTGAGTCCGTAGGAGAGTCAGGGTAGGATTGACTAGAATGTCTAAGTCCTACAAAACCTGTGAAGTTTACCTAATGGGTATGTTAAGTCCGAATTCTGTGGGAGAAGGGAATTTTTGTATTAGACTATTCACCCATTTGACCGAGGGCTCATGCCCATGCCATTAAATCCCTTTGATGTGAAAAGGGATTCACGATTATCCCCTAAGTTTTCCCAAAGGATCCATGTAACTAGGGCCTAGGAACCATGCGCTAGTCTGGAAGGAGCTAGCCCTTTCGGCTTTGGGATTTTGAAATTCGTTACTCCACAATCCTCAAAAGTAGTCGAAGGGAGAAGTCATGAAAAAAAGAGGACCATCGATTTGGGGATCCAATATGGATCTCTCTCAGTCGTTAGATCAGGCATAGGAGGGGAGGTGTTAAGTTCTTCGGTGAAGTCTTACTTTGGGGGATTTGGAAAGATCCAGCGCTGAAACTCTTGAACACGGGAGTCGCGGAGTAGATATGGACCATTGAAATGGAGGGACCGTTGATCCTCATATCCTTTCGAATCCTTCTGAACCGTCGAGATAAGGGACCCACCTTTGACTACCTAACTAATTGGGGACGCATCATGGAACGATGCGCGACCCCTCCTCATTCCTCACAAAGTGATTAACCATGAACTAGGACCGTTGGATGAGGGGTTATGTGGAAAGTGATCCCGTAATCTGAATATTCTCTACTTTGGAGGAAAATGGCCAAGATTTTATGAAGTATGAACTCTCCGAATTTGTGACTGCCAAAGTGAATCTCGATCATTGGTTGAAAAGGATACACGTCGCAAGATCCAAGAGTCCAGAGGCTTGGCTCTTCAGGTAATTTGTGTCGAGAGGATTTGTTAAGATCTGAAGCCTAAGTCGTGAGGTAATGGGAACCATAGCTCTATGGATCTATGTGGGGTCTTATGAACTGTTAGATTGAAAGAATAAGTAGGTATTCCTCTCTGATGACATGGCTCGTTGACGTCATCTTGTGCAACGTGGAACCGCTTAACGCATTCCACATGTCACCCGGTTCTGGATGGTTCACATACCCATTGTTCCTATTAGAGAATGACATTTGTCACCTTGATTTGGGTTTTCCATAGACCCAAAAAGGCCATTGGAACACAACTCGTGTCACCTTCTGGAAAGGACATGTGTCACCCATATTTTCCTACCACCGAAGTCACAAAGTGATAGTAGTCGTAGATCCAAAGACCCTTCAAGAGCTCCCCTGACCATCAGATCTATACTATATTTGACATTTCAGCAAAGTTCTATTAAGGAAGTCTGCATGTGTGGCTACTTTGTAACTTCTGAAGACCCGAAGATCGAAGTGCTTGTGGGCCGTTGATCTTGAAAGAGAGCTAGGACCATTGATCCCCGCATCAATTCCGAGACTTGCCAACAACTCCAAATCATTGTAGTAAGCGCCTTTTGATTTGGTTCCTGGTCATAGCCTATGATCGTATGCTGTCACCGTAGGAAGAAAAGGGGATAAGGGTCTATTTTGAAATATAAAAGAAAAGGGTGATTTGGAAAAGCACCCGTGGGAATTTTATTGGTCTCTCTTATGGACCAAAGGCCATAGGAGAGGTTAGGGAGAAGACCCAGGAACAATATGGACCCATGTGGGCTTTGACTAATAACACCCGAGGAAATTTGGGAGGCAACAATTTGCAAATATATAATTCATAATTCAGCCTGATGACAACTGTTAGGAGGCTCGTGGTGAGTAGAACCAAGGAGATCTTGGATTTACGACTTGAGAAAGTTAAGGGAAAACGAAATTATGATGCCCCATCCCTTAAAATAATAGTTAGGGGTCAGGTGTGTTACATTGGGGTTGTAAATTTTGCATACGACCTCAGTTTTAGGCGCGTGATAGCTCGTTGGAAAGGTATTTTTGAGAACTACACATTATTCCATCAAAATATGACTCTCTCTATAGTTTGAATGTGGAAAGAAAAAAAAATTGTTTAGGGCCACAAAATGGCCCTGGAAGTACAGAAATATGTATTGACATGAAAAATTCCAAAATAATCCAGTTGGATTAGTGGGGACACCACCAATATCCACCTGGAAGCTGTGTAGGGATTTAGACAACCCCAAAAGTGTAGAACCCACAATTACAAAGAATTATAGAAGAACATATTGAACTAACAATTGTCAAGAGGAGCCAATTGGAATAGGTGGGAGACCACAAATATCCACCTGGATCAATCGTCTCCCCTTAGTAAGAAATGGTATCCATTGCGTTGAGTCCCCCAATCAGGTGAGGAAAATTTTTCTAAATATTTCCTCGAGTGAGCCACTTGCCTTAGTGTAGGAGTTTCCCTACCTTGACAACCCGATAAAGATGGATCCTCTGTTAGAAATTTCCCTTGACCTGTGTGTCCACTATCTGATCAGTGGATGCTTGTTCCATGCATTCATGTTTGACTATTATGAAATCACTGAGGTTTCCAATAATGGTGGAAAATATGGACGAAGAAGGTCCACATTGAACACTGGGTGCAAGCCAAGGAAGGGTGGAGTATTGAGCTCAAAATCATTTCTACCCACAACCTTGGTGATATTGTAAGGCCCATAGTGAAGTGGGAGGAGATTACGATGGGGCCCTGTAAGCCTCTCTTTCAAAAAATGTAACCAGACCTTGTGTCTCGATGGGGCCCTATAAGTCGCTCTTTGTGCAAATCTAACCAGACCTTAAACGGGTGTGGTACCTGATGTTGATCATGGCATTGTTTGTACTTAGAATTGTACTTCTGTAAAATCTCATGGACCTATTGGAAAAGGTGTTGAATACACTTAATGAATCTTGTATCTTTTTCCTCCTCAGAATGATCTTGGGAAGATTCTTCCTGTGTAGTTGCAAGGGGTAGTGCAACATCAATGAGACCCAAGGGTTGGTATCCCAGCACCACCTGAAATGGGTTATGTATGGTGGAGATATGGAGAGCCTTGTTGTAGCTATGTTTAACATAGGGAAGATTCTCATCCCATGTACTCATATTCTTAGAGTTGTACATGCACATAATGTGTACAATCATCCGATTAATGACCTCTGTCTGTCCATCAATTTGGGGGTGGAAAGAAGTGGATTTAGTGAGATTGGTGTCCAACAATGACCAAAGAATCAAACAAAATGTGTTGAGGAACTTACTGTCCTGATCTAAGGTGATGGTTTGTGGTATCCCAAAATGGACCCACACATGTTTGAAGAAGATATTGGTAGTATCTTCCGCTATGATGCTCTTCTTGCAGGCTGTGATAATGTCCATATTCAAAAACCAATCAATCACCACAAATACACAATCATTGTCATTCTTGGTGGATGAAAGTACATACATGTAATCCATAGATATGGATTCCCAAGGCCTCTCAGAAGTAGGAAGAGGGGTGTATAAGCCTTGCTTCTTTATGTCTATCTTTGCAATGGAACTGTCAGTGAAAGATCTGATATACTTTATGATGTCTTGTCAAAATTTTGTCCAATAAAAATGTTTCTATAGAATGGACACAATTTTCTCCATCCCAAAATGATCTGCAATCTGATTGTAGTGAGCCTCCCTAATCATCTTTGCATGCTCTCTTGTGGGAACACAAAGGTGGCCCAAATGGCATAATAGTCCACCCTGGATGTGAAAATCGATAACATTCGCTCCTGTACCCAAGAGATAATAGGTGGTGGTGAAGTTAGGGTCACACTGATAAAGTTAGGGCCACTGAGAAGCTTCATTCCCACAAGAATGGAGCATTGTGGTGAGTGCAACAATAGGAGGGCAAATGAGGAAGTCAATGAAATGATTTGTGCTACATGTTTTATACTTGATGTTGAGATGAAACTATTGTATGTATGTGGAACACTTTTGATGGAATTCATTCTGGAACTTCCCTTGTGTTTGTATGAACTACAGAGGCTTGTGATTAGTGTGGATGATTATATCCTTTCCCAAAATGTAATGTTTCGATTGACGATAGGCTTGCACAATGGAATACATTTATTTGTCATTGGTAGGGTATTTCAGGACAATATCTGAGAGTGTCTCACTATGGTATGCTACTAGATGACCATGCTGAGTGAGAACTACACCTACAACCTAGTTGGAGGCATCAAGCTCAATCTAGAATGGTTGTTTCATATCAAGTAAGGAGAGTACTGGAGTTGAGCACAAGCGATGCTTCCGATCTGAAAATGCTTGTTTTTCTACCTTCTCCCATGCAAAATTTTCCTTGCTACTTCCCTTGGTTACTTGGTTGAGGGCCCATGCAATATGGGAGAATCCCAACATGAACCTTTGGTATAATTTGGCAAGTTCCAAGAAGATCCAAAGCGCGGTTAGTGTGGTCAGGGTTGGAAATTCACGAATGAATTGGATCTTAGATGGATCCACATGTACCCCATGATCATCAACAATGTAGCCCAATTATTGGACCCTATTCATGCCAAAGGAGCATTTTTCCAAGTTGGCATATAGGTTGTGCTACCACATAGTTCCCAAAACCTGTTGAACGTGCTCCTCCCAAGCTATGTTGAAAATGAGGATGTCATCCATATATACCACCACAAAAGAGTTGGTGAAGGGTCTCAATACATCATCCATCAATATCATGAAAGTTGTTGGTGCATTTTTTAAGCCAAAGGGCATGACCGACCATTCAAAGAGAGATTCTTTAGATTTGAAAGTTGTCTTCCATACATCATTTGTTCGATAGGAACCTGGTGGTAGTCAAAATTTAACCCAATCTTGTTGAAGAAATTTTCCCCCTTGATTTGGTCAAGGAGTTCATCAATTCGGGGAATTGGGTATCAGTTCCATGTTGTGATTTTGTTTAATGCTTTGTAATTAATGCAGAGCCTCCAAGTCCTATATTTATTCTACAACAACACAATTGGGCTTCTGCAAGGGGAGGAGATGGGTCGAATATGCCCCTTTTTAAGCATCTCTTTGATTTGGCGCTTGATTTCATCATTTTCCATCAGTGAGAAATGATAGACTAGTACATTAGGAAGCGGTGCACCAGGGATTATATCAATTGGATGATTGATTTGGTAGTGCGTCGGTACCCCAGTGGGTGAGGAGAAGATGTCTCTATACTCTTCCACGATCCCATCCACTTGCTTATACTACAAGGAGAGGCTTTGTGTAGAGGTCATGGATGTGGCGATGACCTTCTTCTTACTGTGATCATGGATCACAAAGAAGATGAACTTGTTGCTCTGTGAAATGAACTTATTACATTGATTAACATATATTAAAGTAATATAAGTAGGCGACGCTCTCTCTGGTATCCTACACAATTGTCTACCCAAAGTAATAATAACACTATGGGGTCTAGAATCATACACGACATGTCACTTCCACAAATATGGATGGCCTAAAATAACATCACAAACTTGAAGGGGAGAAATATCACACAATGTCTCATCTTTGAAGGGCTTGATGTTGTATAGAAGATGACACTATTATATGATGCCGAGATCTCGTCCTTGGTGAAGCCAACCAATGGTGTAGAGATACGAGTGCGGTTTTATCAAGAATTCTAGCCGCTTGATGACCTCATTTGAAATCAGGTTCTTCTGGCTGCCACTATCGACAATGAAATGTAGTGGTGTCCCCTTTACCCAGATCTGTGAATAAAAGAGGCATTCACCTTCCTCTGTTTCTTCTGGTTTTCTTGGTTGGACTTTGGTGGTAGTGACAATGGAACTAGGTTTGACATTGATGTTCTGCTTCCCTTTTTCTTGATTTGATTCAGAATCAAAATATTTCTCTGACTCGTAATAGTTTAGCTCGACCACCAGTGACTTCTTGGAACAACATTCTTTGGTGTTGTGCCAAGGGATTTTATGGTGTTCACACCATTTTCCCATGTCCTTCTTCAATTTATCATTACGCTTCTTTTGTTATTGCTTGGAATGGTTGTCCTGAGAGCATAAATATTTGACCTGTCCCTTTTTTTGTGGGTTGGGGCTGCCTTTTCCCTACTTCGGCTATGAGGAGTTTGCAGATCTAAAATCTTGCCTCTTCTACTAAAATTTCTTCTCGATCTTGACAACATATCTATAAGCCACACCTAATGATGTGATGTCCAAAAAATCCATTTTTGTTTGAATGTATCTATGCATACAGGCACGGTATTTGAGAACCATATTGCATTCGTAGTCTTTGATACCCAATTTGGTACGTTGGGTATGGAAAATATTGGTGAAATATGGTACTATATGGTCCCTTTCCTGATGCAGCATGGTCCATCTTATGTACTTGTCCTTGTAGCTTCCAAAAGGGTAGTACTATTCTTTAATGGCATCCCTCAAGGAATACCATGTGGGGGTGACCACAAATATTGTAGATTCCTCTATCGCCCTTTGCTCAGAGTAAGTATCCCACCAGTCCTTAACATGGGGGATGACCTTTAGGAGTGAAAAAGTAATCTTTTCCCTGTCAAAAAAATTGTGGACCAAAAAATACGCTTCGAGTAGATTTAATCATTTATATACAACATCCACATCTATAATTCCTTCAAATAATGGAATATCAAAATTTACTTATACCTTGAAGGGGGCTGCATGGACGCTTGAATAAGATGTGTCTCCCATGGGCAGTTGACGAAGTATCTTTGCAAAGTTGTCCATCATTTCATTCCTTTGTCGTGAAAGGGATTCCTTGAGAAAATTTTTAAAAGGATCTCCCGCTTCATCATATTTATTCTTTTCCCCCATGGGTTTTTGTCAGGATCGACATACCAATCTTGCAAAGGCTCGATTGGTTTGAGTCCCAACTTCTTGTACCCATTTCTTGTCAAGGACATGCACGATGAAAAATAAATGAAGAGCAGACTTCTTTGATACCATTGATCCAGATTTATGACTAGAATGAAAGGAATAACATAATGAATACAATAAAACAGATATATGAAGAATAAAAAAATATATTGATTGAACAATAACTTCTATTGAGTAAATAAAACAGGATGAAACTGTAAAACTGCAGAACTAGAAACAACTTGCTCGAATGGTGGTAGTTATCTCTAAGAAGATATGTGGATTCTATGCGCATTTGTATGAGAATAATGATTAAAATGAGGCTCCAAAGGCCCTTTTAACATTATTCATGAATTCCAAAACCCTATACATCCAAAAACCTAACCCTTGGAGATGAAACACCAAAATTTATGTGGGCCCCGATGGGTAAGTTAGTACCTCAACTTCTCGGGGTCGTAAATTTTGCATACGACCTCTGTTTTAGGCGCATGATAGCTTGTTGGAAAGGTATTTTCAATAAATACACATTATTCCATCAAACTCTAACTCCATCTACAGGTTTACTGTGGCAAGACAAAACAAACATTGTTTAAGTACCCAAAATTACCATGGAGGTACATAAAGATGTACTGACATGAAAAATTCCAAAATAAGCCAGTTATATTAGGTGGGTGGTGACCAATATCCACCTGGAAGTTGTGTATGGTTTCAGAAAACCCTAAAAGTGTAGAACCCACAATTAAAATTAATTACAGAATAACGTGTTGAACTAACAATTTTCAAGAGGAGCCAGTTGGAATAGGTGGGTGGCCACAAATATCCACATGGATCAACAACCTCAGTGCCAATTTATTCTATGTTTCTCAGTTAAAATAGACAAGTAAGATTGCGTAATTTTGGTCAGATCGGTTCTATGTTCGTGATATGAATAAAGGTACGTCTATTGTCACCAAAGGTTATCTCGACCCGAAGGAAAATTTGTATAAGTTCTGTGACATGACTTGAACTAACAGTGAACCGACTGATATTTTTTCTCACACTAATGAGTGAAGTAGAATTTGGCATGAGCAACGCAGACACTTGAATTTTCCAAGTTTGTAGTCGATGGAAAATCAAAATATGTTTTTTTTTTTACCTAAATTTTTTCCCTCTGAGGGATTATGTAAAGGCTATGTTCTTGACAAGCATCATCAGGCACCATTTGACTCTGGAAAAGAATGGCAAGCATAGAACCTCCTAGAGTTGGTTCAGACTGATGTCTGCTACATCAGTCGAACTTCAATGAAAGGTGCAAGGTATATTTTGACTTTCATTGTTGATCTCTCTCTTTTTACATGGTTCTATTTTTCTGAAGAATAAGAACCTTTTCTTTAAAAAGTTCAAGGAATTTACATCCTTTGCTGAAAATAAATTCCGTTGACCCATCAAGTTCCTGAGATTAGACAATGATGGTGAGTATGTAATTCCATATTTTGAGGAATGCATGGTTCGATATGGTATTGAATGGAAGCATTCAGTTCCTCAAACACCTTAATAAAATGGTGTCATAACAGGAAAGAATCGAAATTTAGTCAAAATGGCTAGATGTATTTTGTAGGTTAAATATTTTCCTCCTCGCTTCTGGGATGGAGAGGTGTATTGTGCAATTTTTTTTCTCAATCTCATGTTGACTTGATTTTTTCCTTCCATGACTCTAGTCAAATGATGGTGTGCAAATAATCTTTCATTCGGCCACCTCAATGTGTGTGTATGCGTTTCCTGGGTTCATATTTCCAATCATTGCAGAAATAAGTTGGATACAAATATTCACGCTTGCATCATGATGGGATATTATGAAGAGTTGAAAGCTATTGAATGTTTGATCCTATCAAGTAAAAAATCATTATCAAATTAAATGTATGGTTTTATGAGAAGTCTTTAAGAATTAATGTGTTGAATGCCTCCCCTAGATTTCTACACGATGATCCATTTGATTGTTTCTTCAACATTGGTTCTCAGGTTCTATATTTTAGTCCTTTGACTATATGGTCAAACTTTGTCCTTGTTTTAACTAGACCATCGACCTCTGAGTCGACTATTCCATCGTCCTCTATTTCAATTTCTCCACCAACTAAAAACTCTCCAACTTATGATTGACCTGTTGTTGTGACCAACATGTCCCCTATTTCTTGTGTACCCTGATGGGATTCCAAGACAATTGAACCTGCTAGTGCTTATGATGGTGATATTTCCTCTAGATGAAAGACTCAAAATCAAAAGTAACATGCCGACATTTATTTGATGAATCATGTACTTGAAACTTTTGATCCCTTTTCCTACTTAGATGCTCGAGGACGACCTGAATGGGAATAGGCCATGCATAAATTTATTGATTCCTTGTTGAAAAAAACACTTGGGACTTAGTTCCTCAACCGCAAGGAAAGAAAATTGTGAAGTTTTGATGGGTCTACATGATCAATTTTACCTTTGAATGTGTTTTTGAGCGACATAAAGAACACTTGGTTGTGAAGGGATTTTCTAAAAAAGAAGGCATCAATTACACTGAAACATTTTCCCATGTTGCAAAGATGAACTCTGTTTGACTAATTCTTTCCCTTACTACTCATTTTGGATGAAAAATACATAAGATGGATGTGAAGAGTGCCTTTGTTCGTGGAGACCTATCAAAATAAATTTTCATGTAAAAACCACTTGGTTTGGTGACATATTCTAACTTGTTTTTTTGAATCAAGAAGTCACCTTATGGTTTGAAGTAGGCTCCCTGAGCTTGGTATGATAAGATTGATAGTTTATTTCTTTCACTTGGTTTCAAATGTTTTGAATATGATCACAAATTGTATGTACTCCATATCGATGGAGACACCTTCATTGTTTTTGTATATGTACGATATCTTCTCATTAATGGAAATAATAATGATATCATCCTAGATTGAAGAGACAAATTGTTGACTCTTTTGACATGACAGATATTGGTACTCTGCATTACTTTATGGGTCTTCAAGTATTACCATTATGTGATGGATTTTTCATTTCTCAATATATATATATATATGTGTGTGTGTGTGTGTGTGTGTGTGTGTGTGTGTGTGTGTGTGTGTGTGTGTGTGTGTGTGTGTGTGATGGATGTTTTGACACATATTTTGCTACTCCTTTTCAATATGGAGTGAATATCATCAAAAAATTTCAAATGCCCACTGTCAATGCTACTATCTATCGACAACTGGTCGTCAATATTATTTATATTACTCATAGTCAACCTGGAATTTCCTTTACTATTAGTCTAGTTTGTCTATTTACGCAAGACCCCAAAGAAATCCACTAGAAATAAGTCAAATGAATTGTCTACTATCTCAAGGGTACCACTCATTTTGGTATTAAGTATTGTCAAATTTCATATTCACTAGTCAGTTTCACTGAATCTGACTTGGCTGTCGAAAATGGTGATCAGAAATCCACTTCTGGATATGTGTTTCTCTTTAGCACTGGATCGTTGGTGTGCTTGTGAAAGAAATAGACGATAGTCTTCTTGTTGAATACATAAATATAATATCATGGTGCCATTCAAGAAGGTAATAAATCAGTATGGATCTTCCAACTTCTAGGTGAACTTGGACTTCTTGTTCATACCTTGACTACAATCTACTATGATAATCAAAGTGTTATATAGGTTGTTGACAATCATGTTTCCCATAGTAAGATGAAGTAAGTTGAGCTCCATGATCACTATTTGAGACATTTGGTTCATGAGAATGTTTTATCTCTTGAATATTGTAGAAACAATGATTAGGTTATTGATACATTCACTAAACCTTTAGCTAAAGTTAGATTTATCAATCTTCGTACCATGCTTAGGAATTAGGAAGCTACAATTATAGGGGTGTCTTGATGAAATAATTTCACCTCCTGAATCTCAAAAGACATGTGTTGATGGGGGGTATTGGAACATCAAGCATTGATGGTTCATTACACTTCTCCTAGATTTAGTCGATCAAGTGGTTGAGCTACATTAGGATACAGTTGGTCGGATTATCGACCAAAAATCTACACCAGTTGGTTGAGTAGTTGACATTTGTATTAGTCGAATAGTTGACCAATAGTTGAATACAGTCGAGTAGTGGATTCACTGACCTAACAATCAACTATGAGTTGGATGCATGGATGGTTGGGTTGAGAATCCTTTTTGAGTTGAATCAACAATGTGGATTTGGTGGAGTCAACTCTAAGAACTGATGGTTATATGTAGAGAAGATCCTCTCGATTTAATGGAAGTTGATAACATCTTAAGGCTATAAATAACATACCCCTTGGTTCATTATAATCAAGCGATCAAAGTGATATCACATGGAGATATCAAGGTTCAATATGCATTGTTATGTTCCGATCACAGTGAAATCTGTTTAAGTATTATAACAATGTCTTTAGACACCACATTTTGTCTTCAAAATTCTATTCCCTCTTCGATTATCTGCAATTTTTTTTGTCTTTTTCATTACAGGTTCTACCCCTTTCCCCAACACGAACAAACTAAACCTTCTAGAGAATAACGCTGTGAAAATATCTAATGGCCCTTGGTTTCTATATTTGGCAATCATTCATGACTAGTTATACAACCCCAACAACTCCACCAATAAATGCGGTTGGGAAGAATACTAATGAAAGTAATGAAAAATACATGAATGATATATTGTGTGCTCTATCAGAATAAAAATTTGTCAATGTGAAGCATTGTGAATAAACAAAATATATTTGGGACAAACTTAAAAAAATATATGAAGGTGAAGAAGAAAAATCTCCAAACTCATAGAAGATAGTTCAAGAGTTTGAAAATGAAAGATTAAGAAAATGTTGCCGCCTATTTCCTTCAAGTGGATCAAATTTTCAACACCATCAAAGGGCTTAGTGATAAGATTGAATAACCAATGATTGTGTAAAAAAATTTAAGGTCTCTCCGCTTAATATTTTATGCCAATGTATCTACCATTAAATAAGTGAAGGATCTAGAGAAATTGACGATGAATGAACTGCATGGGATTCTCACTACATATGAGATGAGGACAGAAAAAAAAATCCAACACGAAAGGAAGAAAATATCAATACAACAAAGAAGACAAAAGGACACAAATTATGTGATTTTTCTAGCCACATACCAGATATAGAAGAAGTACAAATTGTGAGAAAGTTGAAAAGAAGATCTAGCAAATACAAAAGTAAGCTAACCTTGAATTTTTTTAATTGCAATAGATTAGGACGTTTTGTTGCTAAATGTCCATATCAAAAAAGGGAAGACAATGATGATAAGGAAAATAATGATAAAGAAGAACATAACAATAAAAGAAAACATTATAGAAACAAAAGAGGAAAATATACCAAAAAGAGTTTATACTCTAGAGAGGAAAATATTGTTAGTGTTTTTGGCTTGGAAACGTATTTCCTCAAGGGTGTCTACTTGTGGAAATCATCATTAAATGTATCCTTACCATTCCTAGAGTTCTCTTTATTAATTTATTAAAAAGGTGAACTTGTTTTATCAAAGTGAATTTTAATTAATAAAGTGACTAAGTTAAAGTAACTTAATGATTTAATTAAAATATATCCATTGATCTCACGATCTAATGTTAATCATTGAGAATAGGTAAATAACTAAAGTGAAAAATACAAAGATAGAGAGGGTAAAGGAAAATACACAGGGAGAGTTCATTTTCACAAGTCACGTGAGGTGAAGGAGAGGAAACATAAGATTTGATTTTCCCATCATTGGCGAGAAATAAGAACATGTCACACACATCCCAAGGAGGAAACACACTTTCCAAGGAGGATGAACACATCCCAAGGCAAAAAATCAATACAACAGAGTTCACATGTGTGGAAAGAAGGTTGCATTAATTGCAGCAGGTCACATACTTCCCAAGTGATAATATGAGTCATAAACTGATCCTTAAAACCAAACTCAGAGAATGAAGAATTTCCTCCTTAGACAATGTAACCAATTAACTTATGAGAATCACATAGATCCATGACTAGCTTGCAGCTGTAGAAGAAACAATACTTGATGCAGAATTAGTGAATGTTTCCTTGAATGGGTTTTCCAAGGCTTGGGAACCATTCATCATGGGTATCTATGCTAGAGAGAAACTTCCCAAGTGGGAGAGACTTTGGGATGAATTTATTCAGGAAGAGACTCATTGAGATTCTATATCTGGAAAGAAACGAGGAGGTGCAACACATGATAACTTAGCCCTTGTAAAAAAGACAAAGAGAGGAAGAGGAAAAGTTGTGAAGAAGGGTGACAATTAGGCATAGGGACAATAATCTGGGCATAAGAGAGATATGAGAAAGATAAAATTATATATCTACCATAAGAATGGTCATTTGTATTCTTATTGTCCACAGAAAAATAAAGGAAAAGGGATTTCATAGAGAATTGCAGTGACAACAAGGACACAGTTAAGCAAACTTGCATCCAACTTTGAGAATGATTGTGCATTTGTGTCTTGAATTTATACCAACACTACTCTCAAAAGTGCATGATACTTGGACAGTGGCACATCCCACCACATGAGAGAGGTTGGAGATCTATTCAACCTTTTTTCAGAGGATGACTCAAATCTACTCATACATCTTGGGAATAATACCAAGTATGCAGTGAGGGGTTAGGGGCCAATGCAGTTCCAACTTTGGTCAGGAGGATCCTTTGATGCACAAGAGGTACTATATGTATGTGGCTTGAAGAAGAACAATTTATCCATATTAGTCATGGAGGACAAAGGTTATAAGGATGACTTGTGTATGGTGCGGGTATTCATTCACCTAGAGGGAGCTAGTCCAAACACTACTATGAGGATTGAAGTCAAGGATGGGAACCTTTATAGACTTCAAGGATAACATGCACATGCATTGTTTCACACTAGTGAGATATTTTGAGATCTATGGAAGAAGAGGATGGGTCATCTCCATCACAGATCTCTACCATTACTGAGGCAAATGGGCGCTGTGCTTCTATAATTTAGTCTAGACTAGTAGGGGGTGTGAAAATGTTGGGCACAATGGAAATAATGTCAAGGAATAATTTCCTAGTAGTGAGAATCGATCCAACATTGTCTTGGATCTGATCCATTTATACATTGGTGGGATTATGTCAGTAGCTTATATGAAGGGAACATATTACTATTTGAAATTCATTAATGACTTCTCCTAGAAGACCTAGATCTACTTCATGAAGGCTAAGGATGAGATTTTTTTTCAATTATGATCCTTCAAAGCTAAGGTGGAGAATATGATAAAAATGAATATCATTGTATTAAGAAAAAATAAAGGGGGTGAGTTCATATCTATAGATTTAGTTGATTTCTACAAGGAGGTAGGGATCAAGAGGGATAATACAATGGCCTACAACCTGCAACAGAATAGGGTTGCAAAGAGGAAGAATAGGTATATCATCTATGCGATGAAGGACATGATGCACAACAAGAGTTTTCCTATGTTTATGTGAGAAGAGGGTTAAAATACAACTTTGTATTTGTATAACAAAAAACCACACCATATACTAGAGGGTACAAGAATTTCAGTTTTCCAATTTTCCATCCACATTCCTTTGGAGAAGAGGAAATAGTTGTATCCCTCAGGGGAGAGGGCCATTTTGGTGGCATAAAATGAGGATTCAAAGGCCTCCATAGTGTTCTTTCCAGATAAACACAAGACAATGATGACCTGAGATTTCAAGTTTGAGGAGAAATTGGCATCTAGGAAATATCATGACCTACCAACAGATGTAGAGGGTCCTATGGAGGAGGATCCAATGGAGGAGTCAAGGGAAGTGAATTATGGTGTAGGGAGCCAAACTCTAATGGATATTTAGGAACAATCAACCCCTTCTACTTCAATCAGGAGGCCTAGGTGTCTTGAGCAAACCTTGTGAGATGCTCAGGAGAATATTTAGCCTCCTAGGTCCACAATCAAGGAGAGTACACCTCCACAAAAATTGATGTAGTGTATGTATTTGATGACCAACATCATAGACTCAGATCTCTCCAGCTATGAGGAAGCATCCAACCAACAGGTGTGGAGATATGCATGGTGGAGGAGAACAACTACATCACAAGGAATAATGACTTGTATATGGTGTTGAGACTAGAGGGGAAGTCAATTGTGAATTCCATATGGATTTACAAGGTAAATAATGAAGAATATGGAAGTTTGGATAAGGACAAGGCCATATTTTTGGCTCGTGTATTTTCTTAGAGAGAGAGAGTAGACTATGAGGATATTTTTTCTCTTATAGCTAGATACTCCTCTATTTGAGCAGTTATCTACATAGCTTCTTAGATGGGTTGGATCATTCATCAGATGTATGTGAAGACCGCCTTCCTCAATGAAATAATTGAGGAAGAGGTCTACATTGAGAAGGAACATGGTTTGATGTCTATGATAGGGAGAAACATTGATACAATCCTAATAAACCCTTGTATGGAATTAAACAAGAACCTAGGGCCTAATACTCCAGGATCAACAATTATCTGCAAGGAATGGGATTCACCAAGAGTGAGGTAGATCCCAACCTATACTTATTTTTGGTTGGATATGAGATCCTCATCTTGGTGTTGGATGTGGATGATCTCATTTTGAGAGGTGCAAAGAGTTTGATTGTAGGATACAAATCAGATCTAGCACTAGAATTTGAGATGAAGGACATCGAGTTGATGCATTATTTTATGGGACTTGAGGTTTGGTAGTGATCAGGAAATATCTTCCTCATACTGGGGAAGTATACTTTGGAGATATTGAAGAGATTTAGGATGTAGAATAGAAAAATGATGGTCACTTTCATAGTGACCAACTTGAAGAAGATTGATTCTTTAGTTTTAGAGTTGGAAGATTCCAAACAATATAGGTAGTTGATTGGCTCATTGATATATCAGGTTGAAATTCAACCATATATATCAGTTCATACCTGATACATATATTGTTTTGTAAAAACCCTCATTTAGTTCATGGTGGAGCCGAGGGAGGTTCATTGGGTGGAAACAAAGCACATGCTTAGATATTTGAAGGTAAAAGTGGGATATGGATTGTAATACCTTGTTGGATATGGTGTGAGGTTGCAAGGGTTCTCTGATTCATATTGGGGAGAAAGTGAATATAGATCGGAAGAACACTTTTGGGTGCTACTTCAATTTGGGATCAATAGCCATTTCTTGGTTCAGTAGGAAGCAGTCTTTAGTAGCACTAAGTTCAATAGAGGAAGAGTACATGACAACCAATCTACATAGTTGTGAAGACATCTTGATTCAAAATATACTCACATGATTGTTTCGTGAGAAGATTGATCCAAAAATGATCCAATGTGATAAGCAAAGATACATCAAACTCTCATAGAATATAATATTTCACGACATGTCAAAGAGAATTGAGATCAAGTACCACTTCATCAGAGGCAAGGTGCAAAAGGGAGAAATTTAGCTCCAATATATTCCTAAAACAGAGCAGTTGGCAAACACTTTCACCAAGCCCTTGGTCAATGATAAGTTCATCTTCTACAAAGACAAGCTTGGAGTGACATAGAATACCTTCCTCGCTAAAAGGGAGTGTTAGTGTTTGTATCTCATACAGGTATTTCTGAAAGAGTTTTTACTTTTGGAAATCGTCATTAAATGTATCTTTACCCTTCCTAGAGTTCACTTTATTAATTTATTAATAAAGGTTAATGTCTTTTATTAAAGTGAATTTTAATTAATAAAGTGACTAAGTTAAAGTCACTTAATGATTTATTTAAAATATATCCATTGATATCACTATATGATCTTGACCCTTTGATATTAGGTAAATGGATAAAGTAAAAAGTACAAAGAAAGAGAGGGTAAAGGAAAATATACAAGGAAAATTCATTTTCACAAGTTACGTGAGGTGAAGGAGAGGAAACATCAGATATGATTTTTCCAGCATTGGTGAGAAAGAACAATAGGTTTCATGCATCCCAAGGACATAGCATACTTCCCAAAGGGGATACATGCATCTCAAGGAAACAAATCCATACAACAAAGGTCACACATGTGGGAAACATATTGCATTAATTAAAAAAAATCACACACTTCCCGAGGTAGCCACATTTATTAAAACACAAAATACTTACAGGTCCATACATATCTGTATGGACAACCTCAAAGATTCAACAACATGAAAACTGAGGCAACATTGTGGTGATAGGTTTGCAGATTTGGTTTGTGGTTATATTTCTCAGAGCCATTTTTCCTATGAGGGGAGCTCTTGTTGGTTCCAAAGTTATTTGAATGAAGAACTGATTTTGAAAAGAAGAAAAAATGTGTACTATGTATGATTTCTTTTCTCATTTTCCATTGCATGAAAGAGTTAATAATTTCAACAAAGTATTTAGATATGATCTATTTTCTTAGTCAGTTGATTTTAGAGAAATTAACAAGTAGCTTGTCTGAAGAAAGTGATGGATATGTTTATGATATTGATAATGAACAATTCCTTTTCATATCCATGGATAAAAAGTCTACCAATAAAGAAAATGAAGAAAATCAGAAATAAAAATCAGATTAAGAAGAAGAAAAAATTGATGGGGAAGTGAATCTTGAAGAAGAACTCGTTAGTTCCTTAGAATAAATAGATAGACTCAAGGGAAATAATAAAAGGAAGAAAAATAAATAGAAAAAATATGAAAATAAGGATAATGATCTTGAGGGAACAAAAAAACAATTATCATCCTGAAGACTCAACTAGAAGAGGAAAAAATGATATAAGAAGTGGTGAGAAGCCACTGAAAGAAAAGGAAGAAAATTGTGAGAATCTAGAACGCCCTTAAATACTTTCCTTAAGAAAGTAACTAGAGAAAGAAAATGATTTGTTGAATAGAAGCTTGAATTTTGTAAAGAATACTGAAATCATAGATAATATTCTCCATTGCTAAAGGTCATCATTCATCAAGAGAGGTCTTGGATACGGTAAAAAAAAAATGCCCCCAAGGGAGATTCCAGCACTAAGGTGACAAAGCCATCAAAAAAGGAAAATGTAGAAAAGCCTAAAATCTATGCCAATATTCACAATTTATCCATCAACAATGAAAGAAACAAAAAGAAAGGAAATTATGACTAGCATAAATCTGATTCTTCTCATAAGAATGGGTTTAGAAGAGTCGTTCCACAAAGAAGACCTTTCACAATGTGGAACCAAAATATCTTTCTTGGATATTTTTTTTCTTGCAATAATTTTGGTCATAAAACAATAGATTGTAGATCTTATGCAAGAAGTGATCATGTGAGAGATAGAAATAGAGTTTCTTATAATACCTCAAAGAATGATTATTTGAGCAATAAAAGCATAACTTCTCATGGGTTTGTTGATATAAACTACAATTAATTTTCTTCTCTACTTGATTAAAATATCAAATGTTATAGGTTCAATAACTACAGACACATAGTGCAAGACTACATAAGTAGCATAATAAGGTCTCCTAAACAAAAAAAAAGGAAGAATATGTTCTTACCAAAGATAGAGAAGAATATAGAAAGGTGTGGAAAAGGAAGCAAGAAGAACCAAAAAAGGAAACATGTGGAATTGCATTGTATTCAAGAGAAAAAGGAAGCCAATGGTACATTGACAAATTCATTTGTGGAGATGAACATTGAGGAATGTACTATGTAGAAAATTAGGACAAACAATAGATTTGAATTATTTTCTAGTTAAAGTTTAAGCCTCTCAAAATAATCTTGGAAGAAATTTGAGAGAGTTTTGAATTTTTTTTATTGGAGGAAGTAGGAGTTAAATTAGAAATCCTTACCCTATAATGTTAGTAGAAACATGTATGTTTCCATTAGAAGGAAAATAAATTGAAGAATAATTTTTTCATAGTGATCCATTAGTCACTTGAGACTTGGTACAAGGAAATTTAATGGATAATTTGTTTAAATATCTTAGTAAGAAAATGTGATGATATATATGTAATATTTATGGGGGAAGGATCGTCAAATCTCCTTTCGGGCCTTTCAAGAACTCACTCCTTCTATGCCAAGAACTCCACTTGATAGTGCATTCGGTCAAATTTAAATCCCTTCACCCTTTCATAAATGTTTGTACTTAACCGACTTTAATCTTATATGGTTAACACTCCTCTTAACCATATTTAGTTAATCATTATATTAATCGGCCAACTAAAACCACTAGGTCACCGGTACATTGAGCCCTTAAAACTTTAAAACAATGCTTCTAATTGTTTACCGTGGTTCGGTTTAAATAACCACTAGAAATCGAGGATCATCCTTCCAACTATCCTTACGTAATCAAGATCCCATTCTACTTTAATCGACCACCGACCACCGACCACCGAAAACTCTCTACCTTTACTTGTCTGATTTCACATTCTGGCACTTATGTGGCCTTGGCCACCTTCCTGTCTTCACACTCGCGGGATTATATATATATATATAGGGAAGTCGATGCTCCCATAACATAAAAAATAAACTAAATTCCTAAAAACCTGTAACAATATTGGTAACTAATTGCTAAAGATAACATTTGACTCTATCGACTATCCACCTATGGATCAAACCCTTATCTATTAGTTACATTCACATGAGGAACCATGTCCTCTTACAATGAATTTTCCTTCTAGAGTCTTGAACTTTCAACGCTGATATAGGGGGTTAAGATGCTCTTGCATCAGATATCAACCAAATTATTGCATACACATAGCATACAAATATTACAATTTAACAACTTGGGTGAAGTTATCATCACCTAGATATGGATACAAGAATATGGAGAAATATAAATCAATAAGAATGTCTATTCCTATATTGAAAACAAGGAAAAATTGAGGATGAATGAGGTGCATGTGATGCTACATTATCTTATGTATGAAAAATTAACACAAAAGAACACAATTATACATAAATGTTTGAGTAGCTTACATAACTTGTTGAGTTTTCCAACAAAAGAAACAAACCTAAGGTTTTTTTCAAACTCCACTAAACGGTTACTACATTATAGGTTGAAACATGTTTGAGATAACTTAATATTCAATATATGCTTTAATAGACCTCATATACCTAATATATCTAATATACCTATTGACCAAAATTGGTCATCTATATTTTCCCGCTCCTGGAATAATAAAGAAAATCATAGATATTTTTTTGAATGATTACAATTTCATTGCGTATCCCTTAGTATCATCGTTGTCACTCATTTTTTGGATTCGAAATCCGAGTTCGTATACTCAATATATCTATGTTTGGGTTTAAATGACAAAAGACGCTTTTTCCATGCAGAATGATGAGAAATTTCTTGGAACCACTCCATGTTCAAGTTCTCATAACCATGATTCATAATCTTAAAACTTCTCTCATTATCATCTTTCAACACTAGAAATTTTTCCATATCCCCTTCCCTTTCTTGCTTAGTATCATTTTTGAAAGTATCATACTTTATTCTCTTTTCGTTTCCCATACTTAGATTTATTTTTATTTTCTCCCACTTCTCCATTCTCTCCTCTCTCCTTACCACCCCCCTTACCCATACTTAGTCTAATTTTATGATTTAGTGTGCTAGAAGACCCTCCATAGTCATATTCCCTCATATTCCCAAGCCACCACATTTCTCCACTACCTACATTCCTCACCCCCTTACCTCACCTCACCCTATGTCACTCCCTAACCTCCACAACCTACATTTCTCCCCATCCCCCTACACTACCCTCTCTTTCCCTCTCATTCCACCCTCTACCATACTTAAACTTTTATCATTTATTCCTTATCTCTCCATAAAATGGCGGGTTGGAAGACCGACCACGCTCCCTCACCCCCTCACCTCCCTCACCTTCCAAATCGGTGCCTACATTTCTCGCCCCTCACCTTTGATACCTACAAATTAACCTCCCCCTCACTTATATTCTAGTTAACCTTTTCATTTAACTATGTTATCCTAAGTCTTCTACACTATACCCTCGACCAATGAGATCTCTTCATGTGGAAGCCAGGTATTGGATAGATATGATAGCGAATGGTATAGAGACATGTGGAAATCACTCATTTGATGACATGGAAACCTATGACATCTACATACAATCTTTTTAGGTCCCTGATGATGGGTGGAGTGTCCACTGGAAATGTTGGACGTTTCAAAACTCCACACATAGTTTCAATCCATAAATATCTCTAGCATCCAACCATATTATGACATGTGGGTGGTGACTTGGTGATGATTGGACATAGGTGGAAGATGAATTTGGTCAAAATATTATTCAATTAATTAATTTCCCAAGGATGGTCAAATTACCAAAGTTCCATAGTCTTCTCTTCACATGTTTCTTATCAAGTGTATAATAAAATTAGTATTGTATACACAAAATATTCATAAAATCTCATTCATGTAGGATAACATTTTATGAAAAATTATAAATTTTCAAAAAGGAAAATGAAAATTGATCAAGGGCCCACATTTTCGCATAAATTTGATTAACGATTGTTGAGTAGCGATTTTGCAGAGGTCATAACATGAGCTCTGGGAGACATGATCACGCAAAATTTATACCGTTGGAAAGGTAATTGGATACGAAAGATGATGGTATAGGTTTAAAGGGATTAAATTATCGATGTCATTCCCTAAAATGTAAAAAACAAATAGTCAACTTATTTTTGATGGATCTGCTTGACAGCTCAACATCACGAGCTCATACCTTGAGATATACGATTTGGATTTGGAAACAAATTATATAGTTGGAAAGAGAAGATGATTAATATCAAATATAAATTGGTTTCCATGGTTTAAAGGTTCTATTTCCCTTCAATAAAATTAAAACAAAGTCCCCCTTTTATAAGGGAAATAAATTAAATTTTTGAAAATAAAACTTTATATAAAAACTTTTATTAAAGTCGGAAAAGGACCCATTTGAAAGAGGTGGATATTAATGATGTGAAATCATTAAATGCAATTAAATGATACATTAATTAAAGTGAATACTTAAAGAATAAAATTGTACGGGAAATTCAAGAAGATAAAACCCTAACTTCCTCAATGAGTTAGAAGAACAAATTTAAAAAAAGGATAGAAATGGATTTTGTCAGTTTGCATTATTAGAGGGGGAAAATATAAGATAAAGAAGGATAATCCATGAATATACAACCATACTTCTGATTAGAAAATAGATATATCCATCTTCTCCATTTATTTTCTTCTTCTCCACTCATTTCTCATGGATTTTTGTTTGTATTTCTAAACCACGCATGGGGTTGAGCTTCCAATGCTATTTCTTGTATTCTTCAAATCCTTTTATTTTATGAACATGGAACATTTACAACCATGAATTTGATTGTCATATATTTGTGCATTGTTGAATATATTTCATGAATAAAACTCCTCAAAGAACTACTTCGGGGCATGACTTCAATGATGTTTCATATCTTGGGATTTATGAGGGTGAGATGTTTGAAGTATGCTTATCAAATTCTCTTATGTTTTAACTACAATATTCTTTTAAAATTCTTTGAGATGATAACAAAATTTCTCTCTTATTTCTTGTGAGAATACATGTGACGCAGACCCCCCCCTTCCCTTCTGGGAGTCTGTGACCTCCTGGTCTCGGATCTTCAAAATCTTAAGACAAATTGACTCTTCGGACCTTCAATAGTGCCCGAATGCTCGACGCAGAGGTCCCTTTTCTTGTTACTTGCAGGGTCAAACTACCCATGACTCCGCTCTCCGACACTCTTGGTAACACCAAATTCATGAGGACTAGCCCCACACCAGTCTCTTCCTCCCAAGTGACCACGATATATGATCGTGGACCAGCCCCTTCGTGATTTCAAGCTTCCGAGATATCACGATCTCTAAATTCCATTCTTTTCAACGCGCTCTCCTCTGAATTTCTAGATCTTTGTCGTGTGTCTCCTTGGAGTTTTGCAGCCCAACTAGGTTTTGGGTTTCACGAATTCACGAAAATCATGTTCCCCTCACACACAAACCTCCATACTCATTACTTTCAGATCTCCTAATCCGCTGCCACGTGTCCTCCTCATAGCTGACGGTTGAGACTAATTCGCGACTTTGCGAGTTCGCATCTCTACTCTTACAACACCTCCAAACTTCTCGAAACATGAACTGTGGAAACACTTTAAGGCCAACCTCCATGTAATTATCCCAGATTTGATGGTCTGGAACAATCTCGCCTCCCTCCATAACATATCTGGTCTGTGGATTTTGTTTTGGGAAACATTAAAGGATTCTTCCCTTTGAATATTTCTCATCATTCTCCCTCTTGAGCTTATCTTTCCTCGACTTTATTTGTTCCTATGAACGCTTTCCTCGACACTTAGTTGAACCTTCATCCTATTCATGCCTTGCAACATGTTCTCCTCCACAACTCAATTTATTTGTGGATGATTGTGTACACTTTGCGATTGTTCTCCAACTACTTCTTTGCGACTATAGTCATGGTACTCGTCCTGAGATTATGAGTCTAAGACTCAGTCATGCAGTCCTTGTGGACAAACTTCCTTCAATATTGACCACTGAAGGATGACCTTGCACCCCTTGCAACAATTCCTTTACACTCGATTGTTCCTTCTGAACAATATGACTCTGAGTGTAATTCCTCCTACACGCCAACTCCAACTATTTCAGCTAAACCTTTGAGTCAAAACAAAATCAGTCACGCACTCCTTGCGGACGACTATGCACTCTTTACATACATAAGTTTCACGCTACCTCTTCTGAGCTTTGATTCAATACAGACTCGGTCACACACACCTTGCATACACTATGCACACCTTGAACTTACTCATAGAAGAGAAACAATTGAAAATTATTCAATATTCATAGCGACTCATACATTCAACCCTATAAATGCATTCATAAACCACAAGAAAAATAAATAATAGAGAATTTCGAATAAGCAAAATGTCTACCATTCATTCATCTTGATAGACACAACAAAAACATACATTTGGATCAATGCTCCTCTCTTATATTCATTCAACAATCATCTACATGGGTTCATACACCACTCTTCAGCACTCTACAACATATACAATAGATTCAATATCTCATCAACAACTAGAGAGCCAACAACCTCTACTGGGCAACAATAAAAAGCTTTATACAAGAGGGGCTCTTCGAGCCTTTCCCTCCAACAACTCTAGGCTATCCTATCGAATTAAAATCATTCAAATACTTAGTATTTATTACAATAAATATTTGAGTCTTAAAGATAAGAGTGAGAGCTCTAGATCTATACTGCAATCTTTAACATTAAAGAAAAATATGTTCCCTCATCGATCTTATGTGATGGCTCAGCCTCCAAACATTAAAGATGTTCATAAATCAAAATATTTTCAAGATATTACATTAACATGCAAACTTTGGAATTCAAAATACGCGATAGTGCACCCAACTATCCTCCACACATGCCTTGCTGGTGATGCTCCTACATCATAATCCTCTGGCTCAAAAATTCATCTAATCCTATCCATGAGATCCTGCATCGACCTTCCATTCTTTTGGATGTCCGCTTCACTGACCCAACTAGAATCTTATATTGGGTGTCCTTTCCACTTTACTAAATACTCAAAATATGTTTTCCTTCGGGTCTTCTTGTCAATCCGTTGATCCAAAATCTTCTCCATCTATGGCTTCTCTCTTACAGACATATGTATTTTCCATTGGATATTATTTTGATCTTATGATCCTCTGGTTCCATATTCCCTGTAAGGATACAGGTCTGCAATGTTGAATATGGGAGATATACCCACATCCTCTGACAGTTCTATTTCATAAGCATTCTCACCAAATCTTCTTAGGATTTTGCATTGTCCTATCTTCTTCAACTTCAACTTGTTTTATGTTCCCCTCAGAAACCTCTCCTTCCTTAAATGTGCTATAACTTGATCTCCAACTTCAAATTGAATTTTCCTCCTATGTCGATCAACTCCATGCTTATACTCATTGTTGTTGTCCTACAACTATTTTTTAATCTGATCATGGAGCTTCTACATTTCTGTAGCGAGGTCTTCGACTCCAATGCTCCTAAATTCCTTCTTCTCTAGGTCCCTTAACTCTGAAAATACCCTTGGATTAATTCCATACACTATCTAAAATGGACTCTTTTCAGTGCTTCTGTTTACTAAATAATTGTATGCAAACTCTGGTTGTGCTAGAATCTGATCCCACTGGCTATGATGTTTAGTGACCAAACTCCTCAGCAAATCTCCTAAAATTTGATTCACCACTTTAATCTATCCATCTGTTTGAGGGTGGTATGAAGAACTAAAGGATATTTTTGTCCCCAACTTCTTCCACAAGGCTCTCCAAAAATGACCAACAAATTTGGTGTCCCTGTCTGAAATAATACTTCTGGGAAATCCATGAAGTCTCACAATCTCTTTAAAAAAAAAAATTCAACGTGCATTGCATCACTGGTCTTCTGGCATGGCATAAAGTGTGCCATCTTCAAAAATCTGTCAACTACCACAAATATGGAATCACTTCCTGTTTGTGTTCTTGGCAATCCCAACACGAAATCCATGCTTATTGCATCCCAAGGCCTCTCTGGAATAGGCAATGATTGATACAAGCCAATGTTATGTCTCTTCCCCTTTTCATACTGACAAATATTACATCTGTTCACAAACCTCTTTACTTCTTCCCTCATACCTAGCCAATAATACAAACCGTCCAACGATGCAAACCTTTTTTTGTGGCTGAAATATCCGGCTAGACCTCCGCTATGCTTCTCCTTTAGTAGGTTTTCCCTCATTGAGAATTTTGGTATGCACAGCTGGAAACCTTTGAACAACACTCCATTTTGAATCAAATATTTGGTCCATTGGCTTCTGTATCCAAGCACAGGATTTGTGCATTCTTCATATTCTCCTCTAAAATCTTGATCATCTCGATACATTTCCGTAAGGTGTTCAAACCCCAAGGTTTCACTTGAAATTCCTACAGAATAAAACTTCTCTTGCTCAAATCATGAGTAACCTTGTTAGCATTACCAGAAATATATTTAATAACAAAAGTGAAATTTTGCATAAACTCTATCCACTTAGCATGTCTCTAGTTTAATTTCTCCTGTCTGGTTATGAATTGCAAATCTTGATTATTGCTATACAAAAAAACTCTTTTGGTACAAGATAGTGCCTCCATTTCTTCAAATATTGAATTATGCCATAAAACACTTTATCGTATGTGGAGTACTTATTCTTAATATCATTCAACTTCTCTCTGAAATATGCAACAGGTCTATTATCATGGCTCAAGACTACTCCAATTGCAACTCCACTCATGTTACATATCACTTGAAATGTCTTCCCGAAATCCGGTAAAAGAATAATCGATTGTTCTGTTATCTTCTCCTTCAATATATTGAAGCTCTTCTCATCCTCTTCTGTCCATTGGAAGGACTTGTGTATTTTCTTCATTGTATCCATCATTTCAGCACTAATCCCACTAAAATTTCTAATGAACTTCCGATAGAAACTTGCTAATCCATGAAATATTCTCACCTTGAAGATATTCCTTGGTGACGACCATTCTCTGATTTCTTTCACCTTTTCAGGATCCATCTTCAATTCATTTGAAGAAATAAAAAAACCAAATATATGAGTTATGTCTTCATGAAGGAGGACTTTTTCAAATTAATCAACAACTTCTCTTGCTGCAACCTCCTCATCAACAATGTTAAATGTCTCAAATTATCTTCTTTAGTCTTGTTAAAGACCAATATATCATCCAGATATACAATCACAAACTTGCCAATAAAATATTTTAACACTTCATTCATCAGTCT
Source organism: Picea engelmannii (assembly GCA_009831015.1). Lineage (NCBI taxonomy): Eukaryota > Viridiplantae > Streptophyta > Pinopsida > Pinales > Pinaceae > Picea > Picea engelmannii. Next base: position 338,427 of record ML782758.1, on the reverse strand, counting down.
CATAAAAGTACTCGGGTTATTTTTTAAGCCAAACGACATAACAAGCCATTCATAAAATCCTTCATTTGTCTTGAATGTTGTTTTCCACTCATCGCCTTCTCTCATCCTTATCTGGTGATATCCACTTTTCAAATCTATCTTTGTGTTGTGTCCCTTTCGTCACTCCAATGAGCAAAAGAAGGCAACTTGCAAGTCTAGTTGGGCCTGCTAGATAGGACAAAGGTTAGTGTATGAATCAAATGATTCAATCACATGAGATAAAAAAACAACTAAGCTAATAATAACTAAATAAACAAAACTTAAATGCATAAGGAAATTAGAACCAAAATCAATCAAACAATTGACCAATATTCATGCCACCAATGGAGAAATTATATTAGTGGGCAAACACCAAAGAGAAATGGGGACTTATGGATCCCCTCTTCCTCCTAGGGAGGGATCTTGAGTCCCCTATGTGAGATCTCTTCTTACAAATGACAAACTAGAAAGTAAATGGTGAAGAAATCCAAGCTTATTCCCTCAAGAGGTGAGGTGAATAACTTAATGAGATGATGCTAGTATGCTCTAAGAAGGAAAGAGGTTCCTTGTAGGAGAATATAGGCAGCATAACAATACAATGAGATTCTTGAATTCATAGTGCACCCATGGCCTCATTTTATAGAAAATATTTGAGGCATTATCTAACTGGTCTTTAGTGTGAATAAGGGGCCGTTTAGGGCACCCTTAAGTCATTGACCAGACGCCCACTCGGATTCAACTTGGATTTGAGGGTCAAATCAACTTGGGAGCTGAACCAAAAGTGGGTGAGGGGCTGACAAGAACCATAAATGTGTCGTTCACAAGAGTGCACAGCTTTTATCATACACAGTCGCGCATCGGGCACATGTGTTCTTTTTGGCTTCTTTAGTCTGCACACGTGTGCACGCTTCCTATAGTGTTTCTATGCATGTCAATTTTATAACCAGTTGTATAGTGTTTTTGCCCTTTGAAAATGTATTTTTGGGGCTATGAATGAACTAATAGGTGTTTGGAGATGCTGGATTCGTGTGACCATTTGTGGATGAAATTTCAGTGATAATAGATGCCCCCTGATGTGTGAGGTTAGGAGAATATGTATAGCCAAAATACATCAATGTTTCTTCTACTGAGAGTACCATTTGTAAGAAAGAGTGTTGAGAGGAGTTGCAAGAGCGACCCGTCGGAGGGAGAGGGGAACCTATGGGACCCAAACCTTTCTATAGGTAGGGAAAATAAAAACTCTATACAAACGAGGCAGGCATGCCCCATGCTTGTGTCATGTAACTAAAAAATGTATGATAGTAACTGAAGTTGTATGCTGAGGTAGATAACTGTAGTGCCCTCCGGGGTGGTTTGATAATGGTAGAGGACAATTCTGATGGTGAACATACTCTAAACAGAGACAAGGATACCTATAATAAGTATCGATGACTCGTAGGCATTGATGGCCTAGAAAATTCAGAGGTCTTCAACGAGTATAAAACAACTGCAATAGTCGCATAGTAAGACCCACCATAACATGAGAGTGTGTTGACATCGAATGTTATGGGGGTCAACGACAATAGAGTGCAATGATGGTTCTCTCTGTGCCTTCTGATACTCCTCATTGTAAAGGTAATGAGAGTCAAGATATTGTCACCCTTCTAGAAACTGTGTTGATGTCGACAGAAAAGGAGACGTGACTCCAAGAAGCAAAGGGATTCATGAAATCCACTGGATGAGATCAGGAACTGATGAGGTACATGGATGAATTCAATTTGCGGTGAGACTCAAGACTGCCCTTGGTTGGGCATAGATGTGAAGTGTGAGTGGAAACAACCGTGAAACTAGATCTAGCGTCAGGGGGACGACTAGACGTGGGTTAAATTGTGCCAGAGGCGTGACAAAGTGGACAAACTCAGAGATCAGGGGTATATGGACTGTGGGATACTCGGGATTTATGGAAGATGTCAACAAGAGTAGAAGTTAATGAATGCCCCAACCAAGGGTGACAGGGGTTTCTTTGATGGAAAAAGAAGGTCTCTAAAGGCGACAACAAAAAGCGATGTAAATGTTGGAAACAAAGGCTTCATACAATTACCAAATGAATAAAGAATAATTTGGGATAAGTGTGCAGATACAGAAATAGGTGCCCCAGTGCAAGATGGCTTAGCATGTGAGGGCGCAAGTTGCGTGGAGAAATGGTGGAGGGTGGGGGGGGGAAGAGGTGGGTTTCTGTATGAGGTAAATGAATGGAGTGTAATCTGCATATGGGAAAACTGATTGTGGATGAAATGGAAGGTTAATGATACTGCGGAGGTGCTGTCAAACGAGAACCATGATGGAATAAGCTGGGAGTCCTTGGGAAAGCTATCAAAATGAGGAGAAGGAGTATGTGGATGATTCTCAAAAATGCATAAGACTATCGGGAATCACATCCCTAAGTGCTGAAAGAAGCATGAGTGTCAAACTGGTAAAGGGGACTATGACTGGGACAAATCATGTGGGGAAGAGTGCTACCGGGTGACAGTACCGAAATGCAACGAAGGTGATAGTACTACAGAGCCGGGTCTGAGGATCATAAAGGAGAATGTCAGAGGGTGTGACTAGGAGATGCAATTGGTATTCAGAGGGAATGACTACATGCCAGTGTTGACCATATGCCTCAAGGGGATATGGTGATTTGTGATGACCTAAGTACCTACACACATTAAAATCGAATACTCGACATGAAAAATATTTGAAGATAAAGAACATATAACAATTATTTGATAATTTTGAACATGAGCATGCATACCTAGATGTGATGTGAGAAAAATGATCCCCCGGGGCCAAGGATGGATGGTTACCGGGGGAATGTGACTTTGTAGGTGGCGGGATCCTGATCCCATGGTTGAAGATGGATCCGAAAATAGATGTTTTGAGCTCCTGTAATTTAGGGTGAAAGTTTGGAAAAAGGGGTGATATATTGCTGTAGGGCCCAAAATGCCACCTCATTTGTACTGCGGATGTAGTGAGTTGACGAGCGGTTTATTGAGGAGATTTGACGATTACGGGAGTTCAAGCTGACTGATCCAGGTTAGATGTATCATCCTCCTGCATAGTATATAGGGTTTATTTTCTGGGCAGTGTCGTACGGGTGGCCGTACTAGGGATTTTTGTAGGGGTGGGTCCACTAATGCGCGGGAGAAGGAAGGATGCCCGTGCTGAGATGTGTGATTATAATTTCCTCTCCCATGCATGATGTTCAGCTATGTGGAAAACAACCACGCCCGGTGGCATGTGAGTGGGAAAAATAGTTACGTATTGGGTGTGCGCCTGTTCAAAATATAGTTGCGTACTATGCACAACTATTTCTCTGACATCGATGCATTAGTGTGCAGCTGTGAAGAGAACATGTGTGCATTAATGCGCACCTGTGGGTGCTACATACAGATATTTTATGTGCATCTGTTTCTTCAATAGATGCACATTGTGCGCAGCTATGTGAAGAAGAGGCATGCATGTGTGTGCACCTATGGGGGTAAAAATTGTGCACTTGAGGCAAAGTTGGGTTGGTGCAAAAAACTTTATATTTTTTGGAGATTTTTTAATGATGATGATGGTTGATCAAGTGTTGTTTGTGTGAATCTAGGGGATCAACACAATATTTCAGTCCATTGGAGAGAGCAGGACTGGGAACACCTCAGGGAGGTGGTGATAGATGAGCTGACCATCTAGAGACTTTTGGCAGCCTATGGGTTGCTGAAGTTCTTCGACTACCTACTGATATGGGCACATGATTACCTGTTGTAGTATTTTATCTCGATGTGGAACACTGATCTGCAGTGTTTCATTGTGCGGGGAGAGTGGTTGACATTCTCTACGAGGGAAGATGTCTATTTCTTGACGGGGCTCCCTTTTCGGGGAATGGCCCTACCTGATGAGCCCTAGTTGCCAGTGGGTGTCCACTTGGCAGACGTGGCAGAAAGGTATTGTTCGGGACCAAACATTATGTCAGGTTCGGTTGTCTTTATTGAGGTGATGGATGATTTGTTACATCAGTGTATCGTTGATATGATTGTGAGGATCTGCGGGTCCTTGGCGGTGCATCGGATCAATTTTGGTCAATTGGTCATCATGTAGAGAGTGTTGGATGGGGACTTCTTTTCTTGGGGGTTGTTGTTGCATGCCAAGATGATTAGGCAAATTAACCAGTGTCAAAATGCTGAATCTGGTGATTTTTCCTTTGGATCGATCTTAGTGGCGTGGTTTTTGGAGAGGGTTCCCATGTTTCACCCTAGGGTGTTGTTGTTGACGACTGAGGCACGAGAGACACAACTGATGCGGTGGGAATCTATTTTTGTGCGACATGGAGGTGAGGAGGGTGGCCATTATTTTATGGCTACCTTAGCATGTGTGTGGCACTAGATTCCACAGATTATATGATGATATCTGTATGGTGGGATGGACTACCGCCAGGACCCATATATGGTGTTGCCTCTTGGGGAGGCTTGGGACCAGAGAGGTATGTTGGTGTACTTTATTCTTTGTGATTTTTATAGTCTAGCATATGTTTATATTATGGATGGATGATGATGCTATTGTTTGGTTGTGTTTTTGCAGATGTGGGGCCGTGAGGCTAAGAGGCAGAGGTGGTGGCAAGGTCAGCTCATCAGGGGCTAGTGAGACCACCGTAGGTGGGAGAGCGATGTAGGAGGGATGAGACTGGTGCGAGGCCAAAAGATGACATGAGAGATGGCATGAGGCATAGATTTGATGACCCCGGTGTAGGCCATCACATTCTCCTTCGGTAGAGGTTGGTGGGGTGTTAGAGGACTTTCGCCGCTAGTTGGAGGTGGTGCTATAGGGAGTGCCCAAGGGCATGTGGACTCATATCTAGAACAAGGGAGTCTTGGAGTAGTGTGTGGGCCTTCTGACAAAGTTGTATACCTTGATCCACAGAGAAGTTGTAATGGGGGTAGCTATGATTGGGAGACTACCCCCTCGGACTTGGAGGGCCCCCAATTGGTGGGGCACCTCCTCCAAATAGAGGACCTGGTGGTGTTTCTCTAGAGGCACCATGAGTGCTTGATGTATCTTTTTTTTGTATTTATATAGGCATTTGTGCCCATGGTATAGGGTAGTGTGACACCTATTTTGTGCTCATAGGGGTGAGGGGGGTTCACTTGCCTACGGTCTACGTACAGTTTGTACCATTTTGTAAGCATT
>ML782758.1:282599-333164 GCA_009831015.1 Picea engelmannii | reverse complement strand
TATATATATATATATATATATATATATATATATATATATATATATATATATGGATATACATGGTTTATGATCGCCTTAATGTTCACATGTGATGGTAATTTTGTGATTCTTTTTATGATGCCTAATCTATATGCTGTGACATACTTTTTATGTTTTATGTATGTGTAATGATGTCTTGATGTGATATCTGCCAATCTAACACTAGATTAACCATATTATTTTCTATTTGATTGAATTGTCATGGAATATGTGTAAATGTAATTGAATCAAAACGTTGAGATAAGAGTCTAACTTGCAAGTATTTGTAGAAGAGGCAAGGATCGCGGACACGGTACACATTATTGAGCTACAGGACAACAAGCTCAGAATCTAATAAGACGCTAAGGTGATGAATATGGCGGTGACTGGCCTTGGCAAGGAGGCCAATGACAACTATGTATTCTTCTTGGTTGTTGGTTGTTGAGCCCAAACATATGCCACTAGAGTGGATCAGTTCATGTGAGAGGGTATAGAGGGCCCAAGCGGTCGAAGCGAGATTATATGTCCATCAACTAGATCCATCAGCATAACCAATGTGGTAGGCCGATGGAGGAGACATATTTCAATAACAAAAATGGTAGATCAGACATAAGGCATGGAGGGAAAAAATAATACTAAAAACTCTAAAAATGTGTACAAAAAAGAAAAATCCTAGTGTAGAATGACTATGTTCAGGCATAAAATTTCTCTAAGTACAGCCCATTGACGGGTTCTTTGAGAGGGTAGCTTTTTGGAGAGGCTAGGGTTTATGCGCCTTTAGTGAGGAAGTGTTGGACGATGTAGGGCCCATGCAATAATGACTCGAATTTCCCATGACTTAAAGTATCATGAGCGATATCGTAGGCTAGGATGAGATCTCTTTCATTAAATGAGTGAAGGTTGACATGACGGTCAAAGGTGGCCTTCGACCATTTCTTAGCTGCCTCGTTGTTCTGTAATGAATATTGGTGATCTTCATCCAACGAATCTAATTTTAGCAAGGATTTCTCCATTGGAATAGTGTTAGGTAATAGCTTGATAGAAGTGCGCAATGTGGGAATTTCGCACTCAATGGGGAGAGTGGCTTCGACCCCATGGATGAGATGAAATTGTGTAAAACTAGTGGAAGTTTTAACTACCATGCGATAAGACCATAGTGTTGAAAACAACATATGATGCTAGTTGGTCTTATGTTTGTTAACAGTACACTGCAACATGGTTTTGAGGACTTTGTTAACAACCTTGACCTGTCCATTGGACAAAGGGTAGTATGGGGAGGAAAAATCATGGGAGAAGCCTAACTTTGAGGAGAGTTCGATGAAGATCTCATTCTCAAATTGTTTACCGTGATCAAAGGCTAACTGTAGTGGGACTCCAAACCAGGTAATGACGTGGTTGAATAAAAAACACGTTGTTGTGTCAACGGTGTTGTTGAAGGTAGGCATGGATTCAAACCATTTGGTAAAGTAATCATCTACCACAATGATGTACTTGTGTCCATTTCTATATGGAGGGTTGCAAGTCATGAAGTGGATGCCCCATTTGCATAAGGTTCCAACAGTGATGACTGGATGTAAAAGAGCGAGTGGCGTTCGTGCTTTGTTTTCATAACGTTGGCATTTGTCACATCGCTTCACAGCATGGACACAGTCATGAAACAATGTGGGCCAGAAGTAGCCTGTTGGAATGATTTTCTGGGTGGTGGACATCCTTGAGAGGTGGCCACCATAGGCGTTGATGTGGCAATCATTCAAAACTATGCCAACTTCATCGATGGTCAAACATCGACGGAGTACGGTGTCGATCCCTCGTTGATATAAGATGTCACCGATAAGGAGATATCGAGGGGCCTGATGGAAAATGTGCCGAAGATCATCTCGAGAGAGATGGGTTCCAAACTTCTGTGTTCGAATGTAGACGAGGAGGTCGCCATAACAAGGGTCATCCGAGGGTATGTAGAAGAGGTGTTCATCGGGAAAATTCGTATTGATGAGTGCATCATTAGTGTCAGAGGGAAATGTCATGATGACTTCGGTGAGAACAAGCAATTTCTTTCTTTTGGGATTTGCAAACTCTAGGTCATATTCCAGAAGGATGACGATCCATCAGGCAAATTTGCCATCAATTTTTCATTGACTAAGCAAGTAATGCATGGGGTTGGAATCTTCCATGACTTTGGTAGTGCGAAGAAAGATATAATGACGCAGTTTCTGGACTGCGAGGATAACTACGAGGGCGAGTTTCTCTTCATGATTTTACTTCAGGGGTGGACCTGAAAGGTTTTTACTGATGTAGTAAATAACATGCTCGCGACCATCATCCCCTAGTTGGACGAGAATTCCTTCTACTGATACGACTGATTCTGACAAGTAGAGGATATAATCACAATCATAGTCGGGTGGACTAATTAAAGGGGCGTTGGAGAGTGTCACTTTTAAATCATCAAAATCAGTTTGGGCATGTTCATCCCATCGAAATGGGATATCATGATGCAATAAGAGAAGGAAACCATGTGTGTGACTGGCATAATCTGGGACAAAGCATCGTAAAAAGTTGGCTTTGACTCGTAGGCTCTACAGTTGGCGCAAATTCCTAGGTGGTGGAATTTCTTTAATGGCTTGGACCTTGAGGGGGTCCACTGTGATGCCGTGTTGGGAAACAATTAACCCAAGGAGGTGTCTAATGGTGACGCAAAAGAAACACTTGAGGGGATTGAAACAGATATTGTACTGTCGACATCGTTGAAAGATGACCCATAAGTCATCTAGATGTTGAGTGTGTTTCTTGGATCGAGTGGTGAGGTCATCCAAGTAAGCGAGGATGATGCGAGAGAGATCATGCAAGACGTAAGTCATGGCTAGTTGGAATGTCGCATCCACATTATTGAGTCCAAAAGGCATAACATGATACACAAAAGTACCCCATGGGGTGGTAAATGCAGTTTTATACTAATTCGCTGGATGGATTTGGATTTGGTTGTAGCCAGAGAAACCATCCATGAAGGATAGAGGCTTGTGGCCGGCACAGTCATAGATGATTTGGTCGATGAAAGGGGTAGGGAAGTTGTCTTTGGGACAATCATGGATGATATCACGAAAGTCAGCGCAGACACGAATAGTGCCCTGTTTTTTGTTGACATGGGCGGGGTTGGAAACCCATGACGTGTATGCAATGGGGTATATGAACCCTCCAACTCGTAGTTTGTCAATTGGCTTCGATAGATGTTTCTTTGGATGGGTGCAATGGGAATTTATTTTGACATACATGGGTGACATATGGCCATGTTTCGATGTGATGTTCGACGATAGAAGGATCCAAGTCGGGCATCTCTATACATGACCAGGAAAAAATATCTCGGTATTCCTGAAAGAGAGATTTGTAATCTGTGAGCTCCTCAGGGGAGCATGCAGCGCCAATGGTGATTTATTCTATGATTCATGGTTTGACGGAAATGTCAATTTTGACAGTGGGGGAAATATTGGCCATGTTTCCTTCTTCAAAGCATCAGGGGCAGGGATAGGGTTGTTGAACCAGTCTATATGCCTAGATGGAATTAAATCCTTTGTTTCGATTGTGCATATGGAGGCTTGAATAGGAGGGGTAAAAGCTTCCTTTGAGAGAAAGAGAGCTCGATGATGGAGCACATTCCATGGGAAATCGGGGGTATTTATTTCCTCTAAGATATCTTTGTTGCAGTGGAAAATGAGAGAATACAGGGGATCTGGGGAAGTAAAATTGGTGATAGTCACCGTGTGATGGTATTTAGTTGGTGAAGCTGGAGAGGGGGTATCATAAGGATGGTGTAATGGCGTGCTTGACATAAACCAGATGTTCATGCACTGTGGGTTGGGAAATATGGGCGGGGATAATATTTCCTGATTAGGGAAATGAACCAGAGAATTGGGGGGATCTGGTGGAAAATCCTCAGACAGTTGATCCATGAACCATGGAGGAAGGGGAAGTGACTCAAGTTTAGGGGAGATGATGGGTTCAGTATCTAGAAAAGGAATAGGTGGAATTAATTTTATCACAGGGAGTGTGGTTTTTGGACGATCTTGAATAAGGGCCATTTGACGACGCCTGTATTAAATGATCGTAGGACACTGGTATGTGAAATTATCAAGTGAGTCGCAAAGAGAGCAAGGGCAACTCATCCATTCATTGATTGAGGTTGTGACATAATGGATGTCAGTGACGTGGGTATTTGAGGAAGTGGATGGAGGAGGGTCTTGCTGAAAGGTTTGGTGTACTGTCATTAGTGTCTGTTGAAACTGAGGTAATGCAGGGAAATGATGAGTGTAGTGGCCATATTCTGAACATATGGCACATGCAAATTTTGTTCATAGTACTTTACTGCCTGTATTAGGGGATGAGGTGGTAGTACTAGGTGTGCTTGGTGAAGCGACGAGAGGTGTGGTTTCTTAGGGGAGTTGGATCAAGTTGCGTAACTCGGGGAGAGAGGGACATATATTTGTGGGGTGTCCTTCGTTCTTGCATAGTGCACAAGGAGGTTGAACTAAGGGAGGAAGTGGAGCGGTGGGATCCTTCTTCTTCCGTCTACCCCCAGCTGTGGCAGGGGTGCTAGAAACTAGGGGTGAAGGTGGTGCGTTTGGGGTTAGTACTGTAATCTACATCGAGAATCCCTCTGTTTGGGGAGGGATGGATGGTTGAGGAACCATCGCAGGTGGGTGGAGATACCATACCGAAATGAAAAACACCATGTTGGGAAGGGTAAGCTTTGCATCTACCTGGAATGCTTGTACTCTCGGTGGGGGGTAGAAGAAGGGGATTTAAGTGATGGATTGGGGGATTGTCTCCCAAACAGGGATTTTCCCTTGGGGAAGGGTGAAATTGGGGGTAAGTGGTGTCATAGGGTTCTCAGGTACTTCTTAAGGTAGGATTTCTTCAACTAGTGGGATGTCGAGGGGTGGAGAAGCCTCTGTGGGAGGAATGGTATCTCCAGTTTCAGTTCGATTGGAAGATATGACACACACATGTTCTAAGGGGTGTATGAGCGGTGGTGCTCCATGGTATGCCCCTAGAAAATATGGAACTTTGAAATTTTTTGGATCCATATCCATGAGTAGATAGGCATCGACACTGGTGCAGACAAGAGGTAAGATGTTGTCGATATTGGAGGAGTGGTTAGCCTCGTAATGTGAAACTTGGTCGATGATGATGATCTTCGCATTGTGGGGGAACATAATCGTTCGAAACACAGAAGAGGTCATGACCTTCATAGAGTACATGTATCTATGCCCAAACGAGATGTTGTAATGAAGTGGGGCGTAGATAAACTCAATGTCAATCAGGATGGTTTTTCCTCCGAGTTCAACGAGAACATTTTGAAAGAACCCTTCAGGAGAGGATGGTCGTCCATCATAAGATCTTAAAGTGATGGAAGATTTGATTAGCTCAGGGGAGCCAAGTTTCTGCCATATGGTTTTGGACATGATGCATGTGGATGCACCTTCATAAATGATACATCGATGAAATGTGATGTTTCAAATCTTGACTAGTATCTTGAAAGCTAGCAAAGTGGGGAGATGAGGTTCCCCATAATCTAGATCAAAGGTGATGAGTCTAGTATCAGCGGGGTCAACTACCTCCAAGGTGGAAAGTAGTGATTTCCATTGAGTGGGACATGTTTGGAGGAACTCCAATACTGACATGGATGTAGGAGATTGTGCCAAGTCATCGACCAAGTTGTAATTGTGTGCCACCCTAGCCTAAGGGTTGTTGACTTTTTGTCGTAATGGGATGCGAGGAATACAAATGGGGGGATTAGGGTTAGGGCGTGGAATCATCAAGGGTTTTCTGGCTGTGGCTGGAGCTACTTTTGAAGTGGTGGGAGTAGACTCAGCGGGTGCATTGTACTAATGACTGCACGTTTGTAGAAGAATTTCTTCTTCTCTAGTGAGGAGAATATTGTGATCCATCAGATTCCTAGGATTTTGATACTGTCCCATCGGTGGTGGGGCAGGATGCATCTCTTGTTGGGTATTCATCACACCTTAGTGTGGAATAGGGTTTTGCAACATAGCTAGGGGTGATTGTTGAAAATACTTTTGTAGGGCCTACTGAGGGGCAGGCAACACTGGGGGACGTGGCGCGTTCATGGAATATTTCATCCGTTTGAAGTCGACAATTTGGGGGAAATGGTGAGTATAATGACCATTCTCACCGCAAAGAGCACAAGGGAAGTTCATCTGGAGGTTGTTGTTGTTGTTCCTCCCTTGGTGTTTGTTATTTCCCCCTTGGGGGTTCTGGTTCCCCTGATTCAGGTTGCCCTCAATAGGTTGGTTTTGTTGGGGGTGGTTTCCCCTTTGTCCTAGGTTATTATTGTTTTGGTTTATTCCTTTCTTTTTGGCATTATTCGACTAATGGGCCGGATTTTCCATATTCAGTTGTTCAAAATTTTGAAATTTTTGAATGGGAGAGGGATGAACAAGGTTAACCCCATCATGTGGTTATCCTTGTGGAGGAGAAATGGGTTGTGGAGGACAAGGAAATGGAAAATATAGATTGTTTTGTGGAAAAGATCCATAGGGTTCATAGGTAGGTGTAGCACTTTCACTAGTGCTCAAGGTGTAAGCTGAGGTAGAGGGGGTACCAGAACTTGGTTGAACAGTCGGGCGCATCATAGGTGTCGATGAGGGTCCACTCATGGGTGGAGGTAGGACAACAGGGTATTGCTGCTGATAAGGGGGGGAAGGGAAACAAGGGGGTCCTCCATACATCGATGCATATTGGGGAGTACCTTACATGGGTGGTGGTTGGATGCATGGGTTGTGTTGTGTTGTGGTACCAATCAATCCACTTGCTGAGTGATACATCCCAGGTTTGTCCTGGCCGAATGGTACAGGTCTCAGGGCATCAGGTAGTACTATGTATAAGTATATTGACTATGCATAAATGAGGTCATATTGTTGAGACTTGTTGATGGCTGCCTCTTCAGTTTGGGGGAAGGTCGAGGCCATGTATTTGTCAAGGAGAGGGATGAGTGATCTGAGAAACCAATCGAGGCATTATTCTTTGGTGGTTTCTTCTTTGCATAAACTACGTTGCCGACACCATTCATGAATGTGGTCGATGATATGTTTGGCTGAGGTTTGTTTAAACTAAGAAAGTAGTTTGAGACCATTGCCATGACGAACTGGTAGTTGAAAGAAGGTTAAAAATGTTTTGGCCAATGATTCAAAAGTCACATGGGACCCTGATTTTTCATCCACATACCACTTGGTTGATGGACCTGTGAGTGTGCATTGAAATAACCTTAATTGGACAGAGTCCTCCATGATGTTGTTTGAAGATCACCATAAGTGGAAGGTCATGATATGATTGGCGAGATCTTCTCCCTCCTTTCCTTCAAACTTGGGAATGTTCAAAGGTAGTTTTGTAGGCATTGCAAGCCATGTGGAGTCGTGCAATAAAGGATCATTCGTGATCTTACTCAGATATGGTATGTTGAGGGAGGCCAAATACAACATGTGGAGTGTTGGTGGAGGATTAGTTTCAGCCATGGTGTGAGAAGGTAGTGGAATGACCCTTGAGGGGGGTTTGGTGGGGGTGTACTTCTGCCTTGGGAAGAAGTGTGCCCTCTGCGTCCTTGTGAAGGAGAGATAGTGGATGGGTGACCTTGGGTAGTGGACCTAAGTAAAGTGGAACCAAGTAAAGTTGATCCAAAAATGGTAGCACTCATAGGTGTGTGAGATGGTTGGGCTTGTGAGTTAGCGAAACTAGGAAATCATCCTAGGATAGGAGGGAGATTTTGCAAGCGCTGGGAACGATGGGGATTTTGTGGGTCCCCTATGATGTCCGACTAGAAAAGTGAAATGTGTGAAAAATGGTGATGAGAGAAGCAGGTGAACAAAAGACTTGTATAATATGGACCTTCACAATATATCTCACAATCACATGTAATCAAGAGAGCACCATACATAAATCAATTGAAAATAAGCATACATGTGGGTAGGTGGATTTTGTCCATGTAGGAGAACAAATAAAAAAAATGATTGTGTCCTGTAGAGATGTAATGTCCTTCCTCTCAAATAGCACTAGACCTTCCAATAACACTCAATAGTGGGGTATGAAGCCACCAGAAGAGGAACTAGTTAAAGATGAAACAATTAGTTATAATGAGGGGTAGAGGGTGAATATCCTAAAAGAGATGGTGATATTTCCCAATAGCCAAACAAAATCCGATCAAGGTGGAATTGTAGCCCACAATTTCCACCTAGGTAGATGTCCTAAAATTGGCCACTAGGTACCTCAGTCAAAGTTCAACATTTATGTTTTCGACCTAAAAAATGGGTCACAGGCTAGATCCCTTCAAAGAGGTGGGTGCCTCAAGAAGGGACGCATAGAACAACTGGACCTCAACCTTCAACCCTTCACGGGTATCTCCCTGCCTTATGGTGTTAGAAGCACTTGACTTGGAGGATTTAAAGTTCCCTATTTTTCAACTTTTAATGTTTGAAGATGTGAGAACCAGATAATGGGGAGTTATTTGGATGCCTACACCCGAGATCCTACCTAGACTAAAAAAATTCTTTTCGCACCTCCTTTGGAGGAAAACTTAGTGAGTTTTTAGAAACAAATTTAGATGTGGTTGTTTGAGATATTGGAGGTGTGAACCAATCTCATTTAAATTAAGTGGGAGTGGATAATTCCTTTAAGAAATAGTGGGATGTTTTAGAATCCATTTGGAGGAAACCTACTTCAACCTCCACAATTCGAGATGAAATTATGTGAATGAGTAGTGACTTTTTGTGTGAGCAAGTGACAAAATGTGCCAAAAGTTTTAATAAGTTAGGTGTCACCTAGCAACATGTGGACTTCCTATGTTTCTTACAATTCTTGATTACCTATCTTACTAGATGCCATTGGTACAACCTTGCAGAATTTTAAAGTCCCTAAAGAACTTGCATGTGGAAATATGGGTACTTACTAATCCTTTAAACTCCCTAATGTGATTTAATCTAAGAAAGCTTCAAAAAACTATCCTAGATTGAAAGTATGTGGGCATGTATGGGCCCATTAAAATAATATTTAAACTCCCCTAGTGACGTAAACTAAGAAAGTAGCTTCAAAAAATATCCTAATATTTGCAACATGTGGGCATGTATGGGCCCTTACAAATTCAAGATGTTTTGAAAAGAAACTAAGAGGATCCCTATGTGGGATTTGTCCTCTCCTAAATATTTTTTTTAAAGGGAGATGAAATATTCCCTCAATATTTTTGTGATTCTCAAGATCGCTCTACAGTGCGAGAGAAGAGCATACTCAATGATTGAAGTTTGATTTATGGACCCAATGCAAGTGTTTATATATGTGATAGTAAATGATTTCAACTTAACGTTTACAATCAAAAAAATCCATCCATGTGGCAAATGAAAGAAAAAGAGGAGAAATGTGGTTCTTTTTAACCTCCCGAGTGCCTATGTTTTGACTAAACCTTCATGTGGAGAGGGAATCTAAGTGTGGTGCATTTACAAATTGCATAACAACAATATTGTGAAGGTTATGGGCCTTCAAAAATCACAGAAAACTCTTAAAATTTCAAGACTCTGAATAGATGAACGGGTTACAGTTTAGACAGAGGTGCAGTGGGCACACAATTTGTAGAGTGTGTAGTGAACATAATACCTTTGGGTGCACTGTGCGCAAAATGCTCAGAAAAAAACGACGTTGTGGGCACACAATGATCCAAATACCCGTATGTGGGCCGAAATACCCCCGCACGTTCTGATACGCGTTGGGGGGAAAAAGTTTAAGTGGAATTATCCCCTTCCATCTCCAAATCAAGTTGTTTGTAGGTAAGGCTAGGATGGTTATGATCCCTGCAAGGAAAATGAGTTAAAAATAAGTTCTCAAACAACCCAAATAGGGAGGAAATTGATACCTTGTCCCGAGTATGGTTGCCAATCTGTTGTGCCCTTTTCGTCACTCCAATGAAAAAAATAAGGTCACTTGCAAGTCTAGTTGGGCCTACTAGATAGGACATAGGTTAGTGTATGAATCAAACGACTCAGTCCCATGAAAAAAAAAACAACTAAGATAATAATAACTAAAGAAACAAACTTAAAATTCATAAGGAAATTAGAACCAAAATCAATCAAACAATTGAACGATATTCATGCCACCAATGTAGGAATTATATTAGTGGGCAAACACCAAAGAGAAAGGGGTACTTATGGATCCCATCTTCCTCCTAGGGAGGGCTATTGAGTCCCCTATGTGAGAAGTATGCTCGTGATGGCTTCATCCTTCAGTTTCTTCTCTTCAATTGGCAACAACATGTGTGTCCTACCGTTCTTCTCCAAAGTATAGGTATTTTTTATCCCATCATGGATGACATTCCTATCATACTGCCATAACATTCCAAAAAAAACATGACATACATCCATGGGAATCAAATCACACCGGCTCTCATCTCTATATCCACCTATCTTAAATTCAACAAGGCATTGTTTAGTTATTGTTACTTGGTGACCATTCTGCAACCATGAGATTTTGTATGACATCGGATGTGCAGTCGTCTCCAACTCGAATTTCTCCACCATCTCTATGGATACTAAGTTTTCAGTGTGTTACACATTATTTTTGTCACCCTTATGAAAGTTAATGATGTAAACCTATCCTTTGTCTTGAGAAGGATTAATGGACTGAATCCTTGAAGAAGAATGAAGATACATTTTCCCAGAGAGATGAAATTATACTTTTCCTTTGGCAAAAACCTTATAAAAAGGGATCGTCGCACCTTGCTTAGTGTTAAGTCTGTGACGATCTAGGATATTCACAGGTTTCACCATAGTGGCATGTGACATCCTCGGAGTTTTCTCATTGTTAAGGGTGCGACAATTTTTGTACAAAGGAAAAAGAGGAATTTCTTGAAAGTTCTAGAAGAGAAGCTTCGAAGGTGAGTTGGCATCCGATCGGTTTGGATATGAGTCACATCCCTGATCTCTTGGGATCATACTAACCTCCTCACCCTATCATTTTCAGCCTATAAAAGGAGAGGAGTTCTCATGGTGAATGTTAGCTTGGATTGAGGTTGCTAGTTCTTAGTTGGAAAGTTCTTGAGTTTTTCTAGCCGAGAGTTTTTGGAGCTTGTATGTTGGCTTTCAGATTTGCTTTGTCGAGATAGATTTTTGATCTCAGAATCCTTGGAGAAGAAGTGTGTGGTAAGCAAAGAACTTTTGGAAGGGACCTTACAACATAAACACATTGGTTGTATTCTCCTTTTCATATATTTAATACAACAATATATTTCTTTCCCATAAAATTTTCTTTATTTTATTATATGACTCCTTGATCACATATATAGGTTTTTTTGTGTATATGTTGTTGATTTCACTTCGTTGGCTTGTGTATTTTTACAGGTTCAACATCATATAAGCCTTGGAATGGAGCAAGGATGACACTAGTGAGGAAAAACAACATTTAAAAGGTATGTCATTTATCTCTTGTTAGTTAGTATGCTTGATGATTAAAACTCAGGGGAAGTTTTATATTTTGTCTTCTTTTGTTCTAGTTTCGAGGTGAAACTAGGGAGATATGTTTGTGTCAACACTCTCTGATTTGTCCGATAAAAAAGTTCTCCCACTGTCAATTATTACCTTGAAAAGTCTATCCTTAGTCTTGCAAGATGTTCTGAACAAACTATTCCTCTGTGCTAGATTTTCAATCTATGGCTCTTGCTTCAAAAGAACCTTTTTCATCATCAAGTATTTCCCATCTTCTGCACCTTCTGCCTCAACATTTCTCTTCTAAGCTTCCTAAAAGTGATCTTCGCCTCCTTATTTATTTCTCCCGGGGCATTCCCAATACATCTGCCATGGTTTTCCACAGGCATAACATCTTACTTATCCTCCTTTGCATGTTCCTCTTCCTTGATGAAAATAATTCCTACCATCGAACTATCTCCCTCGAGAACTTCCTCCTCTTTCAGAGTGACTATGTAGTTTTTTCCTCTCGCCTTTGAAGTTTTCTGCCTTGTCGTGGGTGAATTATTTTTCCTCTATTTGGACTTTGTCCTCTGCCTCGTTAACTTTGCTTTCTAGAAAAATTATCCTATGCTTTAAGCATGATCTGATAAGAGTATTCCACGGTTCTAGCTGTCATCATGATAATCTTGTCCTGGATTTCATATCTCAGGCCGTTTATGTACCTGACAACTTTTTTCTCATCTCTCTCTTTCTGTCCAACCCTGATGTTCAGTTTGTATAACTCCTCCATTCCTTCACAGTCATACCCTTCTGTCTGAGGTTCTGCAATCTCCTAAACAGGTTTAGCTGATAATCTTTGGGTATGAATTTATCCTTTAGTTTGGCTACCATTCTATCCCAACTCTCAATCTTTTGTTTTCCCTTGCTTCTCCTATCAACCTCCAGTTCCTCCCACCACAGTGTTGCATGTCCTTTTAACCTGGTGACAACATGTTTCACCTTCTTATCCTCATCAACATATTCATAGTCAAAATACTTGTCCATTTCTCATATCCAATCAAGAAATTCTTCATTTTCTAAATTACCTTCATACATTGGGATGTCGATCTTCTCTCTAGCTCCCAACTTGACAATCACTTTTACTAAGCGTTCTTCCGTAGCATCCTCGGCTACAAATTCTTCAACTTCCACTTCTTCATTCTATGCATCACTGATGTATCCAACGTCAAGTGCTCTTCTTTGTGTTGTTTCCATGGCATCTAGCCTTGCTTTGAGTTCTCTCATTTCCCTTTCCATAGCTGTATTTTCTATGGGCGACTCTGCACATCTTCTAGGTGACATTGTGTTGATGTATCTGATACCACTTGATGATATCAGTCTACTTCTCTGTCTCCTCTTTCTACAAAAATCAATTATGTGCTCGCTCTAATACCACTTGATGCAGCCCCCCCCCTTCCCTCTTGTGGATATTCTCTTTCGTATTGTCCTTTTCTATTTGAGCTAGATATCTTTCCCATTCCCAACTACTTGTTACATACCAATGATAAGATGGAAAATTCAACGCTTAAAGAAAATATAGATATTTCCTATAATTTGGATAATTTATCATAGTATGACCTCTAGATAAGATGTGAAATACGTCGTTGATGTCTCCATCATCAGCTGATATTCTTTGTGTTGTCTCCATGGCATCCATCCTTGCTCTGAGTTATCCCATCTCCCTTTCCATAGCTCTATTTTCTGCGGGCGGATCTGCACGTCTTCTAGGCAACATTGTGTTTGTTGGACAACTGAGAGGGGGGGTGAATCAGTTGTCACCGTGCTTAAACAAATATGCTTCTTTTAAAATCTTTACAAGGCACTCAATGATGATCACAATAATGTAGGGAAATAAACAATGGCACATTTAGCATCAGTCATATATATGAGAAACAAAGAGACAGATGTTTCCCAAGGAAACCAATACAGGGTAAAAACCTCTTCTTCTTTATATGATAAGTATTATTTACATTCTTTACATTATCATACATATGAGAACCAACTCATTGTGAGGCTACAACCTCTTTTTTGCAAGATGCAACTTGCTGAGAGCACCAACTCTCTGTTTTTCTCTAGCACCCACTACAACGAAGCACCAACTCCCTGGTTTCTTTAGCACCAACTAGAAGGAAGCACCAACTCCCTGGTTTCTCTAGCACCAACTAGAAGGAAGCACCACCTCCCTGTGTTCAAGCACCCACTTGAACCTCTGAGGACACCAGTCCTCCCTAGCACCTCCCAACCACCCTGGATTATGAATATTAAATACTGAAACCTATTACAGTGATATAGTGTTCAATAACAACTTACCAGTCTCATCACTGTTCTGTAAGATTTTGCTACTCAGACTTCCTCACTTTCCTTTAGCATGCATTCGCTGCCCATTCTGTTCTTCTGCTTTTTATGCTCTATGCGCCATGTCCATTCAATGCACAATTCTTCTTCTGTTCTTTTCAGCTGCTACACTCTGATCCTTCTTCATGCATGAATCACCTTCAACAACAACATCCACAACAACTCTAGTAGCAACAACAACCGTATCTCTTCTCTGTATTGTGTATTTATAGCTTTTGTGCACCTTGTGCATGCAATGCGCGCAATATCTCTACATACTCACACCGCGTCGATATCCTCCACAACTCGAGTGCTCTGTCTGATCATCATCGTGACTCTTCATCTTCTCTATCCATTTTTCCACTCCTTCAGAAGCACTGTATGTTATGCAGAGATTCCTCAGCCTCTCTGGTAGTTGAGACTCTTCGTCTTCTCTGTGAAAGTCGAGCTCACCTTCTCTGTTCCAGTTACAGGCTTCAATGCTCATCCAGCTGTCCATCGCCTCCACGAGAATCTTCATCTCTCTTGAAGATTCCCAGAGACTCTTCATCTCCTCTATCAATCACCCCGAAGTGTCTTCGAGTCCTCTGGAAAAAACCATCAGTGGTTTCTGGCAGTTACACTGTGACATGCAACAATAGCCCTCCGATCTCCTTCAGTTTCATCTACACCGTTGGATTATCTCTGAAGAATATTGTCGTGATTTATGCGTTTCGCACTTTCGCAATTCGAAGATTCTACGATGAGGCATATTGACTCTTCATGTCACGAGTTCTGAAGCTCCGATACAGATATTTTTGTGCTAGCTCCTTCCTCTATATGACCATGGCCATGACCAAGTTCTTATGCATAAAGTGCTTTTCGCGAATTCGCATTTCGTGAATCTAGAGATGAGGCATCTCGACTCACCAAGTCGCGATCCCCAAAACCCCGAAATGGAGCTTATCTGAACTGACTCCTTCCCTTCTCGTGACCACCGACGGTGACCAAAGGCGCTTCATATTTCGTGATTTTATAAACTTCATTGAGTCTGATCGACGGTTGAAATATCCATAGATCCGACGGTCGAGATCTTATCATGATCTCACATCTCACAAGTTTCCACACCATGCTCCATTGACTCCAAGTCAGCAACTTGTCCTATGATTCGACGGTCTAGATCTGATCTTGATTCAATGGCTCAGATCATATCGCTATTTTGCATATCGCGATTTCGGCGTTCTTGTGGTTATGTTTCTTTCCTCTCCAAGTCGCAATTCGTGAAACTCCGAAATGTAGTCGGATCAATGGTCAAGATCACACCTTGATTTGACGGCTGCGATTAAATCGTGATTTCGCATATCGCAATTTCAACATTCCTGTGGTATTGTTTCTTTCCTCTCCAAGTCGCGATTCGCAAAACTCCGAGATGGAGCTGAGATCAACGGTCCACGATTTCGATGAATCTAAGGTCCAAATCTGATCATGAATTCACATCTCGTGATTCCTTCGATGGAGGTTCTTGTCACTCCAAGTCGCGATAGGTGAAACTCCGAAATGGAGCTTAGATCAACGGTCCACGATCTCGATGAATCTACGGTCCAGATCTCATCGTGAATTTTCATCTCGTGATTCCTTTGATGGAGGTTCTTGTCACTCCAAGTCGCGATAGGAGAAACTCCGAAATGGAGCTTAGATCAACGGTCCACGTCTTTTGGTGTATTGACGGTCAGGATATTTTCATGATTTCGCAAGTCTTCATTGTGTCTACATCGGGATTTCGAGATTTTGCGAACTCACTTCACCTTGCACTTTTAAAGATTGTACAGATTCTCCTAGATCATACGATGGTTTATCCTCATGCTTGGATCTAACACCCGAGATCTATCCTCCATATCTGCGTTCTCTTCTTGTCTACATTAAGATCTAACAGTCATCGGGAATTCTGAATTGTTGATCCAACGATCACGGTTGCTGCTCCTCCCCCATTATCACTGCGCTACTGATCATGCTGATCTTTGCCATCACTATTCTTGCCAACAATCCTCTGCACTATCTCTTCTGAGCTTATTCGAATCTTCTCTACAACATCTTCTCATAATGCCCATCTATTACATACTTTTTGTACTCATGCCATCTTCATTTCTGTACTTGCCATCAATGACAAGCATTCGCTGTATATTAAATATTTTCCAACAATCTCCCCCTTTGGCATTGATGGCAACATAAGCACCCACATGCATTCAGACTCTTTTCTCCCGCTTTGACATCAATGTCAAAGAAGAAACATGCTCCCCTTGAGATGTTGCATTACTTTTAGGAGGCATCAGATATGCAACCAATACAGGACTCCCCCTAACAGGATGGACTCTCTTAGATGTGAGATGGGATGACACCCAACTTCTGTCTGAGATATTTAAATGGTGTATTGGCTAGGGGTTTAGTAAAGATGTCTGCAATTTGTTATGTAGTGGGAATGTAATGGACCTGAAAAATTTGATTGGTGACCTGCTCTCTCAGAAAATGATATTTTATGGGAATATGCTTGGTCTTGGAGTTGAAGACATAATTTTTAGACACACTGATGGCACTAGTGTTATCACAATGAATTGGGATCGATGCAGTGTATTTTACCTCCAAGTCTACAAGTGTCTGAATCATCCATAATACCTGAGTGAAATAGGTAGCAGTAGCAATGTACTCTGCCTATGTGGTTGATAAAGAAATGGAAGCTTGCTTTTTAGTAAGCTAGGCTACTAAGGAGTCACCCAGGAAGAATGCTCCTCCACTGGTGCTTTTTCTCTCATCAACACAATTTGCCCAATCTGCATCTGAATAAGCAGTCAGTTGAAGATTTTGATTTCTGGGATACCACAGACCATAAGTCATTTTTTCTTTCAAATACCTGAATATCCTTTTGACAGCTTGCAAATGACTCTGTTTAGGTGCAACCTGATATCTTCCTACCATTCCTACAACATGCATTATGTCTAGGCAAGATGCTGTGATGTACAACAGGCTTCCTATCATTGATCGATATGATCTTTGATCAACATCAAGTGAATCATAATCCTTGCTTAATTTACATCCAGTTACCATAGGTGTACCCACAGGTTTAGAATCTTCCATTTGAAACCTTTTCAGCATTTCTCTTAGATATTTTTCTTGAGAAATGAACATCTCTTCAGACCTCTGAGTAACTTGCAGACCAAGAAAAAATGACAGTTCTCCTATCATAGAAATTTCAAATTCAAACTCCATGGCAGAAGAAAACCATTGTACCAATGAATCCTTATTACATCCAAAGATGATGTCATCTACATAGACCAATATGATGAGCAAATTATTATCCTCTATTTTAATATACAGATTGTTGTCAGTTCTTCCTGTCTTGAACCCTTTGTCTTTGAGATACGTATCTAGTCTGTGATACCAAGCTCGAGGGGCTTGTTTTAACCCATATAAAGCTTTCTTCAACTTGCATACTAATTCAGGGTTATTAGACAGTTTGAAACCCTCTGGTTGTTCCATATAGACTTCTTCACTTAAATCTCCATTTAGAAAAGAGGACTTGACATCCATTTGATAGACTTTAAATCTTTTATGACAAGCATAGGCAAGAAACATTCTAATAGCTTCTAGTCTTACTACGGGCGAAAATGTTTCATCAAAATCCAGTCCTTATATCTAAGCATAGCCTTTATAGTCTAACCTTGCTTTGTTCCTGATAACTTGTCCTTACTCATTTAGCTTATTCTTAAAGATCCATTTGGAGCCAATGACATTTTTACCTTCAGGTCTTTGAACCATCTCCCACGTATTGTTTTTCTCAATCTGATCAAGTTCGTCATTCATTGCTTTAACCTAGTGGTCATCTTTGCTGGCTTCATTAAAATTCTTGGGTTCCAGCAGGGATATGAAAGCTATATGAGATTGTTTGGTGTTTTTGATTAGCTTTCTCCTGGTTTGTACACCTTTGTCTTTTTCCCCAATTATCTGACTTGCAGGATGATTCTTTTGAATGATTCTGGAGGAGGAATTTGTAGTTGACTACTGATTTGAGTCTATCTAAGTGTCCAAGTCTTCATCTGATTCAGAGTGTTCATTTTCTGATTCTTGGACCTTTTCATCTTCAGATTTAGCTGTGTCTTCTGTAGAAGACTCATTATTGTATACCTCTCTTGCTGTTATTCCTTCATCAATTTTTACATCAATACAGTCAACCATTTTATGCATCCTCTTGTTATAGCATCTATATCCTTTACTATTTGTAGCATACCCTAAGAAAGTCCCTTCATCAACCCTGTCATCATATTTTCCGAGGTTCTCATCATTATTCTTTATGTAGCATTTAATCCCAAAGACTCTGAAGTGTTTGATTGAGGCAGGTCTTCCAAACCATAATTCATAAGGTGTCTTGTCACTTTGTGGTCTGAGGTGGGCTTTGTTAAGCACATGGACTATTGTGTGTATTTCTTCTACCCAGTAGGTTTGACCAATGTTCTTCTCATTCATCATAGACCTGGCCATTTCCTGCACTGTTCTGTTTTGCCTCTCAACAACTCCATTTTGTTGTGGTGTTCTTGGGATTGTGTATTCTCTCTTGATCCCATGCTCATCGCAGAATTCCTTGAAGTATCTTGACATAAAATCTCCTCCATGATCTAATCTTACTGCCTTTAACCTCTTGCCTGTTTGATTCTCTGTTAAAGCCTTAAATATTTTAAACTTCTCAAATGCTTCAACTTTTTCTTTGAGAAAGGCAACCCAAGTAAGTCTGGAGTAATCATCGATAATCAGCATGAAGTAGTTTTCATTCCATGTGCCTTTCTGTCTTGATGGTCCACATAAATCCATATGAACTAGTTGAAGTGGTTTCTCTGTTGAAGTAAAGCTCTTGGACTTAAACTATGTCCTGTTTTGCTTCCCTACTTGACATGGTTTACACATTGAATCTTGGGGATTTGATATTCTCGGAAGATCTTTCACTGCCTCAAGGCTTTTGAGTTTGATTAAGTGGTCAAAATTTATATGTCCAAGTATCTTATTCCATAACCATCTTTCATCATGTTTTCTTAGATGACATTCTTCTCTATTTTCTTTCAGCACATATACATTATTTTATGTCCTTATGCCTTTGGCCACCACTTGTTCTGAGGTTACAGATTTTATCTTGCAGTCCTTGGACGTGAACACCACTTCACATCCTCTGTCACACATTTGACTTACACCGAGCAGATTATGTTTCATCCCATCTACAAGTAGAACATCTTGGGCTTTTCCTTTTCCATTACTTAAGCTCACCATCCCTTTGCCCTTTATTTTCCTTGGAGCATCATTTCCAAAGGTTACGTTTCCTAATTTTCTTTCACTTAGAGATAGAAACTTTCCTTTGTCTCCCGTCATGTGTTTGGAGCATCCATTGCCTATATACCAAGGGTTCATTTTTTCTTTGAGCAGACAATACTAATCCACACTTGTCACTTTCCTTCTTCTTCCAAAACTTGACATTTTCAACAGGGGATTTCAAATCTGGTTCATAGTTCCTTAACCGATAGTCAATAGATTTATGTCCAAAGTTATGACATGTGTAGAATTCAACCTCATTATTCAATAGGTCAAACTTATTGTTGCAGTGTTGCCTACTTATTGACTGTTAATTATTTCTTGGCCTCCTTAGTTGTATGTGTCTAGACTTAATTTGACAATTTGCAGTCTGTGAAGGATTATTACTTGACTGTATCATTCTTTGTTATGGGAGGTATTTATTTCTTTGAAATCTTAATTGCTCATGTCTAAGTCTTAAGGAACAAATTACAGCTTTGTGACCAAAGTTAGAACAGTAGAAACAATAGCCATAGAAAAATTCTTTGTACCTGGAAAATGGTTGTCTTCTTTGAGCAAATCGATTTCTTCCTAGCTGATGACATCTTTCAGTAGAGAGCACATTGTTTCTTCGTTCTACAGATTCAGTCCTGGCACCTTTTTCTTTACTCATCCTAGGTGGTTGATTGTCTTCCTTTGTTTCTGCAGGTTTGTTATTTTCATTGGTTGTATTTTTTACAAACTTGATGGGTTCTTCATTTCCTGGCTTACCACTGCTTGATCCCTCTTCATAACCCAAGCCAGTTTTCATCTTTGGATTCCTTTGCTAATTCAGAATGGTGGTTAATCCTTCTGAGGCTTTAATACTTGACAGATTCTGATTATACAAGGCTTGAAACTTCTCCATTTCTTTCCTCATTTTCACTACTTCTTGTTCTAATGCTTCACATGTTGCCTTCTTTTCTGATAGCTGTTGTTTTAGAATATCTTCGATTTTCTTATCCTCTTTCAATTCTACTTTTAGTAGGACAAGGTCTTCATCAGGTTCTTTATTGTCTTTCTCGAACTGTATCAACAATTATCTTTGCTTTCTGTTCTTGATTCTTAGTTTGTCAATCTCTTCCAATGCACTGATCAGTTCTCCTTCCATGTCAACCACAACTTCTTCTTCATTAACATCACTTCCTATGCTATTATTGTCATAGTCATCTTTGGCCATAAGTATGAAGTCATTTCGTTTATCTTCAATAGATGAATCATTGTCTTCATCATCTGAAGGATCATCATCATTGTTTATGCAAAGACTTTTCTTCTTAAAGTTATTCTCTTTAAAGAAATTTCTGTGTTTGTATTTATCCTCATCATCACAAGTCTAATCCTTTCCTTTGTGCATACATTTATTTGAAAAATGACCTATCCTACCACAGTTGAAGCATTTGAAAGGCAATTTACCTTTGTATTTGCCTGATCCCTTCTTCAGTCTCTTCACAATTTTTTCTTCAATTTCATCGGGCTCAAAATCCTCATTCTTGTTAGCTTTAAATGATGCATCTCTGGAGGTGGGTTTATCTTTAACTATTCTCATTTCATATGCAGTCAATGTTCCTAGAAATTGATCAAACTCCAAGGTTTTTAGATCATTAAGTTCTTCCATAGCAGATACCTTCGGGTTGAACCTATCTGGGAGAGATCTCAAGATTTTCTTAACTAAAGAAGGTTCCCCAATTGTTTCACCAAGTTCTTTCATTGCATTTACCATTTCTTCTACTCTCAAAAAGTATTTTCCAACAGTTTCATCTTCCTTCATCTTCAAATATTCAAACTATATTCTGTAGGTTTGAAGCTTTGCATCCTTTACCTTCTCATTACCCTCATAACTGCTAATGATTTTATCCCAGATTTCTTTGGCAGTTCCTAGGTGCATAACTTTTACGAATTATGCTTTTGCAAGCCCACTCAAGATAACATTCATAGCCTTAGCGTTGAAGCCAAATTCTAGTTTGTCATCCTTATTAGCTAGCACAACTGGCTTTACATAACCATTATCTACCACATCCCAGACATCTGCACCTAAAGCCGTTATATAGGTTCTCATTCTAACTTTCCAGAAGGCAAAGTTTGTTCCATTGAACAGAGGGGCCTTATTGGTTGAATTTCCTTCATGGCTTGACATGTTTAAGCTCTAGGATCTACCCTTATATGAAAGGGGCCTGCTCTGATACCAATTGTTGGACAACTGAGAGGGGGGGTGAATCAGTTGTCACCGTGCTTAAACAATTATGCTTCTTTTAAAATCTTTACAAGGCACTCAATGATGATCACAATAATGCAGGGAAATAAACAATGGAACATACAACATCAATCATATATATGAGAAACATAGAGACAGATATTTCCCAAGGAAACCCATACAGGGTAAAAACATCTTCTTCTTTATATGATAAGTATTAATTACATTCTTTACATTATCATACATATGAGCACCAACTCATTGTGAGGCTACAACCTCTGTTTTGCAAGCTGCAACTTACTGAGAGCACCAACTCTCTGTTTTTATCTAGCACCCACTAGAAGGAAGCACCAAATCCATGGTTTCTGTAGCACCAATTAGAAGGAAGCACCAACTCCATGGTTTCTCTATCACCAACTAGAAGGAAGCACCACCTCCCTGTGTTCAAGAACCCACTTGAACCTCTGAGGACACCAGTCGTCCCTAGCACCTCCCAACCACCCTGGATTATGAATATGAAATACTGAAACCTATTACAGTGATATAGTGTTCAATAACATCTTACCAGTCTCATCAATGTTCTGCAATATTTTTCTACCCAGACTTCCTCACTTTCCTTTAGCATGCATCCGCTGCCCATTTTGTTCTTCTGCTTTTTATGCTCTGTGTGCCATGTCCATTCGCTGCAGAGTTCTTCTTCTGTTATTTTCAACTGCTGTACTCTGATCCTTCTTCATGCATGAATCACCTTCAACAACAACATGCACAGCAACTCCAGCAGCAACAACAGCCGCATCTCTTCTCTATATTGTGTATTTATAGCTTTTGTGCATCTTGTGCATGGAATGCACGCAATACCTCTGCATACTCACACCACGTTGATATCCTTCACAACTCGAGTTCTCTGTCTGATGATCATCGTGACTCTTCAGCTTCTCTGGCCGTTTTTCCACTCGTTCAACATCACTGTATGTTATGCTGAGATTCCTCAGCCTCTCTGGCAGTTGAGACTCTTCGTCTTCTCTGTGACAGTCAAGCTCACCTTCTCTGCTCCAGTTACAGGCTTCAATGCTCATCCAGCTGTCAATCGCCTCCACGAGCATCTTCATCTCTCTTGAATATTCCCATAGACTCTTCATCTCCTCTATCAATCACCCCTAAGTGTCTTCGAGTCCTCTGGCAGAAACCATCAGTGGTTTCTGGAAATTACACTATGACATGCAACAATATCCCTTCGATCTCCTTTAGTTTCGTCTGCACCATTGGATTAGCTCTGAAGAATATTGTCGTGATTTATGTGTTTTTCAATTTCGCAATTCGGAGATTCTGCGATGAGGCATCTTGACTCTTCATGTCGCGAGTTCCGAAGCTCCGATACAGAGCTTTTCTGCGCTAGCTCCTTCCTCTATATGACCATGGCCATGACTAAGCACTTATGCATAAAGTGCTTTTCACGAATTCGCATTTCGTGAATCTGGAGATGAGGCATCTCGACTCACCAAGTCGCGATCCCCGAAACCCAAAATGGAGCTTATCTGAACTAACTCATTCACTTCTCGTGACCATCGGCGATGACCAAAGGCTGTGCCAAAAGGCATTTCATATTTCACGAGTTTATAAGCTTCATTGAGTCCGATCGACAGTTGAAATCTCCATAGATCCGACGGTCCAGATCTTATTAGGATCTCCCATCTCGCGAGTTTTCACACCATGCTCTGTTGACTCCAAGTCAGAGACTTGTCCTATGATTCGATGGTCCAGATCTGATCTTGATTCAACAACTCAGATCATATCACTATTTCGCATATCACGATTTTGACGTTCTTGTGGTTATGTTTCTTGCCTCTCCAAGTCGTGATTCGTGAAACTCCGAAATGCAGTCGGATCAACGGTCTAGATCAAACCTTTATCTGACGGCTGTGATTAAATTGTGATTTCGACATTCCCGTGGTATTGTTTCTTGCCTCTCCAAGTCGCGATTCGCGAAACTTCGAGATGGAGCTGAGATCAACGGTCCACGATCTCGATGAATCTACGGTCCAAATCTCATCGTGAATTTGCATCTCGCGATTCCTTCGATGGAGGTTCTTGTCACTCCAAGTCGCGATAGGCGAACCTCCGAAATGGAGCTTAGATCAACGGTTCACGATCTCGATGAATCTACAGTCCAGATATCATCGTGAATTCGCATCTCGCGATTCCTTCGATGGAAGTTCTTGTCACTCCAAGTCGCGATATGCAAAACTCTGAAATGGATCTTAGATCAACGGTCCACGTCTTTTGGTGTATTTGCAGTCAGTATCTTTTCGTGATTTTGCAAGTCTTCATTGTGTCTGCATCGGGATTTCGAGATTTCACGAACTCACTTCACCTTGCACTTTTAAAGATCGTTCAGATTCTCCTGGATCCTACGATGGTCGATCCTCATGCTTGGATCTAACGCCTGAGATCTATCCTCCATATCTGCGTGCTCTTCTTGTCTACATTGAGATCTGACAGTCATCGGGAATTCTGAATTGTTGATCCAACGATCATTATTGTTGCTCCTCCCCCATTATCATTGCGGTGCTGATCATGCTAATCTTTGCCATCACTATTCTTACCAACAATCCTCTACACTATCTCTTCTGAGCTTATTCGAATCTTCTCTGTAACGTCTTCTCATAATGCCCATCTATTACATACTTTCTGTACTCATGCCATCTTCATTGCTGTACTTGCCATCAATGAAAAAAATTCATTGTCTGTTAAATATTTTCCAATAGTGTTGATGTATCTGATACCACTTGATGATATCAATCTACTTCTCTGTCTCCTCTTTCTACAAAAATCAATTATGTGCTCACTTTGATACCACTTGACGTAGACCACCCCTTCCCTCCTGGGATTTGTGACCTCCCGGTCTCAGATCTTCAAAATCCTGAGCCAAATTGACTCTTTGGGCCTTCAATAGTCCTTGAATGCTCGATGCATAGGTCCCTTTTAGTGGTACCCACAAGGTAAAACTACCTGTGACTCCCCTCTCCAATGCTCTTGGTAACACCAAATTCATGAGTACTAGGCCCACGTTAGTCTTTTCCTCCTAAGTGACCACGAACTATGACCATGGACCAACCCCTTCATGATTTTGAGCTTCAGAGATATCACGATCTCTAACTTTCGTTCCTTTAGAAGCACTCTCCTTCGAATTTCTGGATCTTTGTCGCATGTCTCCTTGCATTTTGGCAGCCCAACTAGGTTTTGGGTTTTGCGACTTCTTGAAACTCTTTTTCCCATCACACACAAACCTCTGGACTTCATAATTCTAGATCTCCTAATCCGCTGCCACGTCTCCTCCTCACAGTGGACAGTTGATATTACTTTGTGACTTCCCGAGTTTATAGATCTACTCTTACAACACCTCCAAACTTCTCGAACCACGAAGTGCTGAAACATTTTATGGCCAACCTCCGCATAATTCTCCAAGATATGATGGTCTGTAACAATCTTGCCTCCCTCTAGAATGGATCTGGTCTGTGGCTTTTTTTTGGGAAACCTTAAAGGATTCTTCCCTTTGAATATTTCTCCCCGCTCTCCCTCCTCAGCTTATCTTTCCTCAAATTTCTTTGTTCCTCCAAACGATTTCTTCGATACTTAGTCGAATCTTCATCCTGTGCATGCCTTGTGACAGGTTCTCCTCCACAACTCAATTTCTTTGTTGATGATTCTGCACACTTTGCGACTATTCTCCAACCACTTCTCTGCGACTAAATCCACACTACTCCTCCTGAGATTACGAGTCTAAGACTTTGTCATGAACTCCTTGAGAACAAAATTCCTTCAATATTGACCACTGAAGGATGACCTTACACCCCTTGCAAAAATTCCTTTACATTCGATTGTTCCTCCTGAACAATATGACTCTGAGCGTAATTCTTCCTACACACCAAATCCAACTATCTCAGCTGAACCTCTGATTCAAAGCAGACTCGGTCACACACTCCTTGTGGACGCCTATGCACTCTTTGCATACATAATTTGCACGCTACCTCTTTTGAGCTTCGAGTCAAAACAAACTCGGTCATGCACACCTTGCAGACACTATGCACACCTTGCACTTTCTCATAGAAGAGAAGCAATTGAAACTTATTTAATCTTCACAACGAATCATAATTCAACCATGTAAATGCATTCATAAACCACAAGAACAATAAATAACTGAGAATTTCAAAGAAAGTCTACCATTCGTTCATCTAGATAGAAAAAACAACACCATACATTTGGATTAATTATCCTCTGTTATATTCATTCACCAGTCATCTACATGGGTTCATACATTGTTCTTCAACACTCTACAACATATACAATAGATTTAGTAGCTCATCAACAACTAGAGAGCCAACAAACTCTACTGGGAAACAATACAAAGCTTTATACAAGAGGGGCTCTTCGAGCCTTTCCCTCCAACTACTCTAGGCTATCCTATCGAATTAAAAGAATTCAACTACTTAGTATTTATTACAATAAATATTCGAGTTAGACAAATAAGAGTGAGAGGTCCAGATCTGTACTGCAATCTTTAACATTAAAGCAAAATACATTCCCTCATCGATCTTATGCGATGGCTCAGCCTCAAAACATTAAAGATGTTCATAAATCAAAATATTTTCTAGATATTACATTAATATTCTAACTCTGGAATTCAAAATACTTCAAAATACATGCTAGTTCACCCAACTGTCCTCCACATGCGCCTTATTAGAGATACTCCTACATCAATATGGGTGTATTTACTATTTGTACATGATTAAGAGGGTTGTATGTATGATGTCGAGCACAAATATATCCTGATGTTGAAGCCTTCCTTCAATATTTTTCTTGCTAAAAGACTTGTTGTTGCACATAAACAAAAAATCAGGTTATTGAAGAACCATTTTATGTATAAATCCAAGCAATTAAGATCTAGATTTTGTTGCCTAAAAATTATTCTTAATCTAAGATATTCAAGATATATCTTTTATCCAAAGAGGACTACAGCCTCTATAAAAATGCAGTGGGATTAATATCCTTGGGAATTTTTTTTTCGATCCTAACAAACACAAACATCAAAAATACCTAATAAACCTAATATACGTAATAGCTTATTGATTTTTCCAACAAAAGAAATAGGCCTAAGGTTTTTTCAAACTCCACGAAATGGTTACTACCTTTCAGATTGAAATATGTTTGAAATAACTCAATATTCAATTTATGATGTAATTTTTTTCTCTTTTATTTATCTTCATATGGTTCCATAGAGCCTACAAGGGCTACAATACACACACACACACACATATATATATATATATTATATTCTAATATATAATTCTAAAGACAATAGGTCAAAAATCACTAGTAAGATAAATAATGTGAACCAAGAAAGAGAAGGGACAACTATTATAAGGGGGAACACGATCTAGTATATATTATTAGTGGTAGGCGTTACTATTTACATAGCCCCTACAAGTGTGTGGTTATCCTTGGGGGACTGATGATGCAGAGACAAAACCATATGAGTAAGAGGAAATATGTACAATGCCTTCAACATTGATCCTCTACACACATAATCATTCCCACCAATGTTCGTTGACTGTGTAGAATTTTTATAGATCCACGTTCTCCATCCCACACAAATGTAGATTTCCCAAAATTTCTTTAAAAAAATTGGCAATAAGTGCCGACATCAATTATATTAATAATGTTTTAGACCGTAGCCAATAAATGTGTATATTGTAGGTTGAGACATCCTTGAAATAAAAAAGACAAAAGTTACAAATGTGAATTTTATAATTCTTCATATGGTTCCATAGATCCTTTTTCTTTTCCTTCGAATAAATCATAACTTCTATTCCAAGAGAGAAAGAAATTAGATATTGTAGATGTGCATGACATTTTTACAAAATATGGAAAATATTTGAAGGATCTTATATATTTCAAATCATCCTTCTATGATATATTAAAAAATATTAGATCAAAGTAATATTCCCTCTATTGTTATATATGGATTCATAATACTAAATCATCGTAAAAGGACCACCATAAATATCAATAATAGTTCTTGAAGTCCTCCCAAGAAAAAATAGGGCTACTTACAACTAATTTGGGAAAGAGAGTATGATTAAGGATCGTAGATTTAGTAGG
Source organism: Picea engelmannii (assembly GCA_009831015.1). NCBI lineage: Eukaryota > Viridiplantae > Streptophyta > Pinopsida > Pinales > Pinaceae > Picea > Picea engelmannii. Next base: position 305,630 of record ML782758.1, on the reverse strand, counting down.
TGACTATAGGCATAGACACTCCATCCATTTTCGCCACTTTTGCCTAACTTCCATACTCCACCTAAATTCCCTCTTTGGATAGGGAGTGTGAAATTTTAGTAAGTTCTTTATAAACATGCATATAAGATACTAAATTGAATGTACCTTTCAACCATTGTAGTTGTTAACATATAGGGTTTAAAATTAGGCTATCCATCCTACGAGTACCCCTCTTTCATTTTATGAAAATTACATAATCAACAAACACTTGCAAATGTCCCACATTGTTTTATATATAAATTTTTATAAGCAATTTTAGTGCTACCAATTATGAAAAATTATTGTCTAACGAGGTCCCAAACCTACTTTGAATTTTATGGAGGGCCTTTTTATTTCTGAAACCTACTTTGAATTTTATGGAGGGCCTTTTTATTTCTGAATTTTATGGAGGGCCTTTTTATTTTTGAAACCTACTTTGAATTTTATGGAGGGCCTTTTTATTTCTGAATTGACACCTTACAGATTAATGTTTTTGTATTGGAAGTTATATTCTTATTTAGACCCGAAAAATTTGAGTAAATATGGATTGTACATTGAAAAGAAGGGATTGATCTATTATAAAAAAAAATTTCCATTCCTTGCAAGACAAATTGCCCATAATGTCGAAAATGTCATATCCCTAAAGGGACTTTTCAATTATTTATTTCCAAACCAACATTTCAAATCATATTCTAAGGTTTCCCCATGCGAAACGACCTTGGAACCTATTATTTCTTCAATCTTTTCCTAGAATAACTTAGTATATTTTCATTTCACTAATAAATGAAGAATGTATTCTCACTCCTCCCTATACATAGTAAATCTATTGGGCCCATGCCAACACCTACTCACTAGAAGTGAACATTATTCCTTAATTCCAATGACACGAAGGTATGCAATTTCATTGGGGCTTTAATATAATAGAAATGTTTCCACGACCATATAATTTCTCCCTATTCTTCATAAAAAAACATTGATTTGTATCCTAACTATGTTGTCTATCTATCTAAGAGATGGTTTTTGGTACAAACTTGTTGATAATTTTCATCGTTGAGTCTTACATGAATTTTTATTACATTCCCCACATTATCAATCCATTGATCAACATGTACACTTTCCAAACCTATCTAATTGGCCCTCTTCCAACTTTCTTGGCATGTTCTCATATGGTTGTGCTATTTGGATCAAACACTTGGTAAATTGTATATAGTGATTCTCCCTAAAGTAGAAGAATAATTTGATCTAAAATTCTATATGAATTCCCACTTCCTACTTAAGGATCAACGTGCAATCTTATATTCATTACAATATTGGTAGGCTTTCATGCTAACCAATTACCTATTAAGGAAAATGCCAATCTTAGTTCCTTCCATACAATAGGCCCCTTATTATTATTTCTTGTTTGGAATCCTTATACACTCCACCAAATATAGAGTTTCAATTTATTTTTTCATTATTACCTATTTCCATAAACTTTCTTGTGAAATAATTCTCCACAAATTTCTTGTAGCCAAAAGAATGGATGTTTTTATTCCCCAGCAACCTTGTTATTTTGGTTTTGCAATGTTCTTCCACCTTAACTAATTGTACACATTCTTTTTCCCTTTTCCCTATCCACAAGAACTTGAAACATTTCCTTTTAATTTTCTCAAGCACCCATAGAAGAATGAATGATAGACCATGGAAAGAAATATGTATTTCCTAAAGAATTGATTTAACAAGGCTTAATCTATCACCACGAGATATCCATTTGTTGCACCATATATCTATTATTTTTTCAATATTTTCAATAACCCACCTTGAATCCTTTTTACCATAACCATTAGGTTTCAAGTAGAATACTAAATCTTGAAGTCTTCATTAAATCTCTTTTTCAAGAAAGGGAAGGACTCGATGAATTTCTCTTTCCTTTTCTTCCTCCAAGCCATTGAAGGAAATAGTAGTCAAATGTAGGTTCATATTCATCCCTCAAATATTACTCATGAATAGTTTCCTATATTAGGGAGTTTTCTGCAAAACCTCACGTTTCTAGGGTGAATGGAAGTGGGTAAAGGAAAATAAAAGGAGAATTGAAAACAATGTGGCTAATTAGGATACAAAATTAAATACCCAAAATTATTCTAGTTGCGTATGTAAAGATAATAAAAATATCATTCAACACAATCCTAATCTCAATCCCTATACACTATGGAGGATGGTTTGTCATGTAAAGGGAAGAATCATTATCTTCTTAGATCCCCAAAAATGGTTCTAGTATTGGAAGAAGAATATATAGAAGGGGGTTTAATTCCAAGTGTTGAAAAGATGGGACTAACTCCACAACTAGAAGGAAATCTTTCCTCAACCATGCCAATGATAAAACATTAAAATAAATTCAAAATGCTAAGAAACAAACTCTAGTAGGGGAACTTAAAGTATGTCAAGCATCGGGGAAGGGTAAGATATGATTGTATTATCTCTCAATGTAAGGGGTATTAGTAGTTCCTCAAAAAAATTCCATCAGTAGGTTAATTTATTTACCAAACCTAACATTATAATGATTTATAAGACTATGTGGGCGGGTAGGAAAGTAGTAGGTGATCCACTTAAATTCATGGAAATTTAAAAGTTTTTGTTTATGGATGTTGAAGGTAGATTGGGGGGTGGGGAGGGGGTGATTTTGAGATTGAAAAGAATTCCATTTTGACTTATAAAGTTTGTGTTTTTTTGTCTCGATGTCATGGGAAATTATTTTCTCTTTGGATTCAGGGAAAGCATATGTTGTGGTCAATATTTATGGAACCTATGAAAATATAATAAGGTATTGGGAGGCTTTGTTTTCTAATGTATTTTTGAAAAATTAAAGTCCAAATTTATGATATTTGAAGTTAAGCATAAAGATAGTAGAGATCTAAGGAAACTATTAAGGTTGATTCTCTTGCGGATTTTTTTCTTCACAAAAATAGGGTTCACTTGACTAGTTCATGTGGATCCAATTAAAGTAGTCCCAACTTGGCTACATAATAGGATGGAAGAAGACATGGCATGCAAAAGGATATATATATTTCTAGTTATAGAAATTGTTATGGTAGTTGTTGAAAGAATCATATCATTAGTGGAATCAAGAGGTGAATATGATCATTTCCCAATTCTTATTCAAATTGATACTAAGGGTGGGAATCCTCTAAGTCCTATAAAATTCAAGCCTACATTATGAAGGTCTAGGTGATTAAGGAAATAATTATTACTGAATATAAAAAAATATGACTAGACATAAAGGAGCCAAACATGTTTTTGGTTTGAAACGATCCTAAAAAGGTTAAAGAATCATTACCTAATTGGCCCTATAAAAAATTTAGAAATCAAGGTCACGAGCTTATTTCAGTGCAAAGGTTGAGTGCATACTTCTATGATGAATGTTAGGACCCTATAATGTACCTTTTCACTCATACTTTTTGCTATCATTACATCATTTTTCCACTCATATTTAAGCCTACATTATCACATTAATCTATTTCTCCAAAGTTATATAACGTTTCTTCTCTTTGCTATATGTTTAATTTGTTTTACATGTAATTTTACATTACTCTCATACTTAGCCATTAATCAGAAATATATAGTTGCTGAAACAGTTTGAAGATTGCAGTTAATATATTGTTGCTGCTTGAAGACCACGTTGCTGAAATAGTCAACAGTACACAAATCCCGTTGCTGAAACAGTCCGTGATTTGCGATGCTGAAACAACATTTCACATACAGCAGTAACAAGAAGAAGTTGTTACATCGGCCGCAACAGTCATACCTTAATCCAACACTATTACAACCATCGTTGTTGCTTGAAGACCACGTTGCTGAAACAATATTTCACATACAACAGTAACAAGAAAAGATAAATAAAGAAGTTGTTACACCGGCCGCAACAACAGTACCTCAAGCCAACACCATGCCAACCACTGTAACAACATTTTTCCATGGGAGATCAGAATACCCTATTCCAGCATAGAAGATTAGATCAGACTAAGAATAGGATCTGTACATACACATGTAATTTTATGCTTAATTGTATTAAGAGGATTCTCCTCTTTAATAGGGGGGAAATCAACATTAGAGGGAATTACGAAAGGCTTAGATAGAAAGGAATTATGGAGAAGGAGCGTGTTCACTTTGGATATTGTAACTTGACACATTTGACAGATGAATAAAAGATCATTATGAGCATTTCTTCTTAGTTTCTTTCATTTTTGGGGAATCTTGTGAGAAGGAGAGGGCCCACCTTCTTCACAAGATTCACCCATTAGTTTCTGTAGTGTGTTAGTATTGTTTTTATTCATACTTTGTTAAAACTTTGTTTTGCTGAAACTCTTTCCACTGATTGTTACATTGTTTTCATACAATTCATTCTTAGGTAATTGTTAATCATTTTGATTGGTAATTCTGTTTGCAGAATGAGTTTATGAAAGTGTGATAATCAGAGACAGGTGCTGAAGATTCCTGCTTTGGGGAATAGGGTCCTTTTCTCTATTACAGAATAGTTAGTCTTCGGTAATTGTTAATTATTCTGATTGGTAATTATGTTTGATGAGTTTATGAAAGTGTGATAATCAGGGACAGGTGCTGGAGATTCCTTCTTTGGGGAATAGGGTCATGTTCTTTGTTCATAATAGTTATTCTTATTTGCAGTATGTTGAAAGGTTCATTTTTCCTAGGTTGTTGTTTCTTAATGTAATCTAGGATTCTTCTGATAATTATTTTCCTTTGAATCTTAAATTCTACAATAGATAGATTGCTTTTACTATAATTCAAAATAGAACTTCAGTCTGTTCAAAGCAAGGTGTGATTAGTGTACTTTTACTACAACTCTAGATTGCTTTTGAGATTGAGCATATACAGTGTGTGATTGCCTTTGAAATAAACAGACTTCACTAGGTTGACAATATATGTAACACTTGATTGTTTTAATTAATAAGCAATTATAGTGACCAACATTTTGGCGTCGTTGTCGGGGAAAGAAATTATAGATTTCAAAAGAATTTACGTTTTTCTTTCAGATGTACAGATTGCATGAGGGGACGCAGACCCCCCAAGGAAACTGACCCTACAGGTGGCAAGAGCAGAGGAAGAGGAGGAAGAAAGACTTTTATCGACCAGATTATATCAAAATCTGAATCTGTTATTCCTCAACGACCAAGCTCTCGAAAACCAAAGCTTCAACCTCCCTTTCAAGCGAACTTTGAAACGAAGATAGTTGAAAAACTAGCAGAAGACATTGAGGATTCGAGCAAGTGCAGTAGGGGAACAAATAGAAGAAACCATGGATGGATATAATGAAGAACTGCACCATGAAGAACAGGTAGGTCTTGAAGCAGAGGTAAACGATGAAAACTCTTTTTCTACCTTAGGATTTCCTATTGGTGATCTTCCTAGAGGAGTAGCTCCCATGAAGAATATTCCACTTTCATCTTTACCTAACTTTCATGGTTTATCTTCTAAAGATATTGATGAATTCCTTTTCGAGTTTGACATATTATGTAGAAGTTATGATTACATTTCCAATGCTAAAAAATTAAAGCTATTCCTAGCAACATTAAAGGAAAATGCATTAAGATGGTTCATGAGCCTTGGAGGTCATGTAATCATAACATGGGATCAAATGAAACAGAAATTTCTGCACAAATATCAAGACTATTGCTGAACAAGAGAAAAAAGAGAGGAACTATTCAAGATGATACAGAAAGAGGATAAAAATCTGGAGGACTTTGTGGAAAGGCTACAGTATAACCTACAAAGATCCAGTCACCCCGATGTAAGTAAAGATATTCTTAAAAAAATATTATTAAAAGGGGTAAGGGATGACTGTCTAGATATGCTGAATATGCTTGGAAAATGGGACATATCTAAAGAATCATATGATGAAATTGTTAACCTCTGTAAAAGATGTTCAAGAGGAGCTGCAAGGAATAGATCAAATAACAGGAATACCATATTTTCAAGAGTTCAAAAATCAGCCAATGGAGGAGCAACAAGAGCCGAAATAGGTAATCTACTTGAGGAATTTAAAAACGAAATGTTAAGTTCTTTTGCTTCACAAATTGACACCTTGCAGATTCAAAAGAAACAAGCCGAAGCAGAAGCAGCTATGTCCATCGTTTGTTCCAAATGCAGAGAAAAACACCCATGAAGGGAATGCCCATTGGACAAAAAGAAAATTTGCACCATTTGTGATAAGGATCATGAAACTCAACAATGCCCTTCTTTACGAGGAATTAAAGCAGCATTACAACCAACCGATGAAGAAGTTGAAACTGTTTATCTGTTGACACAGAGAAGGCAATGGCAACCATGGGGACAAGGTATTAATCCTAATATGCCATTTACATCTCCTAATCATTGGAATAATTATCCTTCTTTTAGTCAAACAAATTACCCTCCCTTCAATCAAATGAATTACCCACCCATGCAACAAACAAACCCTCCCTTTGTAGACCCAAAAATATGGACACCTTGGCCTTCACAGCAACAATCTTACCTTAACCAATGGAATCCAAATTGGAGAGGTCAACAATCCCCATTCCCAAATCAATTTCCTCAATTTCAATCACAAGTTCAGTAACCACTCCCTTTACCATCAGGTGCTCCACTGAATAATCAAATGATGAGGCCCCAACTACCTGTACAACCTAACCCTAACCCCAATAATAAGGCTGTGCAGTGCATTGATATTCAAAACCAGCCTATACTTTCTCTTTTCCCTGCACAATGCAGTGCTATTCATTTACGATCTGGGAAAATAGTAGAAACTATCATTGATGATGTTACCTCCTCTGATTCCGATAAATAAGAAATAAAAAATCATGATGTACCTGAAGAGGTACAACCGTCCTCAAACACTCTTGCTGAAACAACAGAATCACCATTCCCTGAGCATTTAGCTTTGACTAAAACTCCTGAGCCACCTGCTTTCAATCTTCTAGGGGAATTACAAAACCTCTATGCCAAAATTCCACTATTACAAGCACTAAGAGATGTACCAATTTATGCCAGAACGATGCGAGACATTTGTGTTAAGAAACCTAGTAGGAAAACTAAAGATCCCCTCACAGTTCACGTCATGGGTGATTTGTTTGCACTAATGTCGAGTAAATATCCTTCAGGTAAATATGGTGATCCCGCCCATCCTACTGTCACAATGCAAATTGGAAAAACAATAATCCCTCGAGTTCTAGTCGACTTAGGTGCTGCTATCAATATTATGACTCTTGAAACTTCACAACTGTTACAACTAAAGAATGAAATCAAAGATACCCCAACCATTCTAGAATTAGCTGATTGTTCTACAATCAAACCAAAATGAGTCATTGAAGACCTAATCATCTTAGTTGAGTCCTAGAATTATCCAGCTGACTTTGTGGTATTACAACCTAAAACAAAGTTGGGGGGTCATCCTCTAATTTTGGGCAGGCCTTGGCTAGCCATAGTAGATGCCTTTATCAGCTGTAAATCTGGTTCAATGACAATTTCCAATGGATATGAGACCAAACATCTTACCCTCTACCCTCACGCTACACCCTTGATTAATAATGACAATTCCTTATGGGTGGATTTTGATGATCAAACTACTCATCCTATCTTGACTATCAGACAAGCCTTAAAGACGTCACTGAGGATGAAGTAATTAATAATTTTATTTGTCAACCCTCCTCTGTGAATCCAGAAACACATAATCAACTAGCTTCACTTTTGGAGTCAGATACCCAGGAAAACCTTAACTCTGAAGACCTACCTCAAACATCGGCTACCATCTCTTCTAAAAGTATACCAGTAGAAATTGAACCTGGCAAAACACTAAATATAAACCCCAACTTGACAATTGTTGAAACACAGCAATTAATGGAGTTACTTCTTGAACATAAGGAAGCATTCACATGGGACTATACAGATATGAAGGGAATCTCTCCTGAATTATGTACTCATCGTATCTATATCAAGGAAGATTGTCGACCGATCTGCCAATCTCAACGACGAATGAACCCTAATTTAAGAGAAATTCTTAAAGAGGAAATTCAAGAATTACTTAATGCAGGGTTTATATATCCTATATCTGACAGTGAATGGGTTTCCCCATTGGTAATAGTTCCTAAGAAAAACGAGAAATGGAGAGTGTGTGTAGATTATAGAGCCGTAAATAAAGCCACTCAAAAAGATCGCTTTCTGTTACCGTTCATTGATCAGGTGTTAGATAGTTTGTCAGGGAAGAAATTCTTCTCTTTCTTAGATGGTTTCAGTGGGTATAACCAGATCAAAATTGCACCCCAAGACCAAGATAAGACCACTTTTACTAGCCCATGGGGAACTTTTGCTTATAGAGTCCTCCCATTTGGACTATGTAATGCACCAACAACCTTTCAAAGAGCAGTTATATGAATCTTTTCTGATATGATTAATGACTCTATGGAAATTTTTATGGATGATTTTACCCCTTATGATGTCTCTTTTGAGGAAGCACTACAAAATATTGAGAAAGTACTTAACCGATGTATACAAGCCCACCTCTCCTTAAGCACCAAAAAATTTCATATGATGATGAGTGAAGGAGTGGTACTTGGACATTTTATTTCATCTCAAGGAATTCAGGTAGATCCATCCAAGATACAAGTCATTAAAGACCTTCCTATTCCTAAAACCCAAACAGATGTGAGAAGTTTTTTAGGACATGCTGGATACTATAGAAGATTTATCAATTTTTTTTCCAAAATGGCTTCTCCTTTGTTCGTGTTAAATATGAAAAATGTTGAATTCAAGTGGACTACTCTTTGTCAGGAAGCATTTGATGCACTCAAACATCAGTTATCTATAGCTCCTATTCTAAGAGGACTTGATTGGGCACTTCCCTTTCATATATCCTTTGATGCTTCAGATACTGCAATAGGAGCTATCTTGGGACAAGAAGAAAATCATCTTCCTTATGCCATCTACTTTATTAGCAAGAATATGAGTCCTATTGAACTTAACTATACAATTACCGAAAAAGAATTTTTAGCAGTTATCTATGCTATTAATAAATTTCGACATTACATCACTGGCTATTCTACTTTTGTCCATACTGATCACTCATCTATTAAATATTTAATGAACAAATCTGTCACAAATGCTCGAGTCACTAGATGGTTACTATTATTACAAGAATTTGATATTACAATTGTAGATAGACCAGGAAAAGAAAATGTAGTTGTTGATTTCCTTTCTCGGGTAACACCTCATGATAACGCTCCAGTAGATGATTCATTTCCAGATAAATATTTATTTGCAATATCTGCTCACTCACCATGGTATGCAGACATCGCTAATTATTTGGTTATAGGGAAGTTACCACCACACCTATCCCACCAAGAGAAAAGAAAAATCATTCAATAAAGTGCTCGGTATAGCTGGATAAGTGGGTGCCTTTTCCACACAGGAGTTGATCAAGAAATTCAAAGATGCATTAGAGAAGATGAGGTTTATGATTTACTAAAAGCTTGTCATGATGATCCTTGTGGAGGGAATTTTGTTGATAAAAGAACAACACATAAAATTCTCAGGATGGGTTATTATTGGCCCTCACTTTTTAAAGATGCAAAGAAATATGTTCGGGCCTGTGATAGTTGTCAAAGAATGGGTCAACCAAATCATAGAGATGAAATTCCATTAAACCCCCAGGTAGTACTCAAACCATTTGAAAGATGGTCCTTAGACTTTGTAGGACCCATTAACCCTCCATCCAATCAAAAAGTTTATATATTAGTCTGCACAGATTATATGACCAAATGGGTGGAGGCTAAAGCACTCCATAGAGCTACTGAAGAAGTTGTTCTAGATTTTTTATTTGAAGATATCTTTATCAGATTTGGAGTGCCTAGAGAATTAGTCACAGATGGAGGACCTCCTTTCACCTCTCATGGTTTTAAATCCATCCTTCAAAAATATCATATTCATCATAGAATGACTACACCATACCACCCCCAAGCCAATGGACAGGTGGAAAGCACAAATAAAGTAATAGAAGCCATTCTCACAAAAACAATGAAGGAAAACTTGAAGGATTGGTCTCAAAGACTCCCTTAAGCATTATGGGCCTACATAACTACCTGGAGAAATGCTACAGGATTCTCCCCCTATGAATTAGTTTATGGAAAAAGTGTTATCTTTCCTGTGGAATTTGAAATCAAAACCTTAAGGACTGCTTTAGCTGTTAACCTTGATTTGACTGATGCATAAACAACCAGGTTGCAACAGCTTAATGAATTGGATGAAAAAAGATTAGATGTCATTCACCAGACAACTATAATTCAACAACAAAGAACAAAATAGCATGATAAAATCACCAAGCATAAGCAATTCCAAAAAGGTAATTGGGTTTTATTGTATGATTCTTGGTTTAAAGAATTTCAAGGGAAACTACGTACAAGATGGCTAGGACCTTACAAAGTGGACACTGTTTTCCCCAATGGAACAGTAAGGCTCCTCACAATCGATGACTCTAAAACATCATTATTAGTGAATGGTCATCGGCTCCGTCTGTACCAGCACCCCATTTCCAAAGAAGATTTTAAGGCCACATGTGTGGCAGATTCACATTATCTATTTTCAGAGGAGCTTCCTACCCCTCATTGCAATTAATTTTTCTAAATTTAATTTCTTTAGTATTAGATTAAATTTCTTTTACTAATAATCACTGTCAAGGAATGGCATGTTACAATTGATTCTTTTGCAGATTCTCGATAAAAAAAAAAAGGGCCTACCAAGAAAGGACAATCTTACTACAAGCAGATCCAAGCTTCATTTTGTGAAGCATTGTTTCCTCTTTCCTCAATCCATTCATCTTCACTCCTCAACAACATTTTCCCTCATTTTTCCCATTTTTGCCATTGTTGAAACACCATTGTTCAACAACATTTTTCCCATTGCTGAAACACCACTCTTCAGCAACATTTTCCTCATTTTTCTCATTTTTCCCATTGCTAAAACACCACTGTTCAACAACATTTTTCCCATTTTTCCCATTGCTGAAACACCACTCTTCAACAATATTTTCCTCATTTTTTTCATTTTTCCCATTGCTGAAACACCACTGTTCAACAACATGTTTCCCATTTTTCCCATTGCTGAAACACCACTCTTCAACAACATTTTTCTCATTTTTTCCATTGCTGAAACACTACTGTTCAACAACATTTTTCCCATTTTTCCCATTGCTGAAACACCACTCTTCATCAACATTTTCCTCATTTTTCCCATTTTTCCCATTGCTGAAACACCACTCTTCAGCAACATTTTCCTCATTTTTCCCATTTTTCCGATTGTTGAAACACCACTCTTCAGCAACATTTTCCTCATTTTCCTCATTTTCCCTATTTTTTCCATTGCTCAAACACCACTCTTCAACAACATTTTCCTCATTTTTCCCATTTTTCCTATTGCTGAAACACCATTGTTCAGCAACATTTCTCTCTTTTTCCCATTGCTGAAACACCACTCTTCAGCAACATTTTCCTCATTTTTCTCATCTTTCCCATTGCTGAAACACCACTGATCTGCAACATTTCTCCCTTTTTCCCCATTGCTGAAACACCACTCTTCAACAACTTTTTTTGTCCTCATTTTCCCCACTGCTAAAATAACATTTCTTCAGCAGTATTTTCCATTGTTAAAACATCACTCTTCAACAAACATTTTTCCATTCATTTCCTGTTGCTGAAACACCACTTTTTCAGCATTTCCTGTCAATAAAAACATCTGCTTCAGCTCTTTCGCTCTCACTTCTCCTATTTTCATACTACATTCTGTCCTTTCACGACCTTTTCTCATGATTAAACAAACCCTTGATATAATTTCTCTAATAAATCCAAAGTCTCTCCCATGGTTACTGCAGATCTATTATGCACAGGCACTATATTTTTTGAAGTACAAATCAAAGGTAAAGATGAGGTATGCAAACTTTATATGTAAATACAATTGAACTATGGCTAATGAGAAGATCCCGATTCATTACTATCATTCACTTACAATCACTATTTTATCCATAGTTGGGGGGGGGGATATCAAAATTTTATGCCATCATTTCACATGAACCGACTACCGTCACTTCTTTTTACCCATCATTTCATTTTTTTTCACCATCATTTGCATGCTTTCATCTGCAAAACTTACTCTATTCGGGTGCGGTTACTTGACTCTCTGATTGTACATTTTACTGAGCTGAATAGCTATGGGAGGTCCTATTATACGATACAAACCCACCACGACAACCCTGCTAGAATTGTATCCAGAAGTCTACCAAATCTTTCAGCAGACAAGTTGGCTGGGTTATTTTCAAAGGCTCCAAGGATTTGATCAACAACAGGTTCTTCAATTTGCTCAGAATCTTCAACAAGACCATTCTATTGTTCAAGGGGTTCAGATTTCAGTCATAGAGGATGATATCGCACAGGTCTCAGGTCTTCCTATCACTAGCATTCATTGGCTCAGCCGCAAACACATTATCCTTAATGCCCAACATGATTTTCTCTTGCTAGGAGAACAAGTTGAGCAGAAAGGCTGGGGTGTTTGACTTAGCTCATTGCCGCCTCCTTGGCCGAAAGTTATAGAGTTTGTCAAGCACTATCTCACCTGTGAAGGCTGATACCAGGTAGTTTACCAGTAGGATTTTGTCTTGTTATCTCATTTATGACATGCTAGATTGGTGAATATTCCCTACTATCTGCTCAGATGTCTTAGAAATATGTCGCATTATTGTAAAAAGGCTAAAAATCTCACCCTTTCCCTCACCCATCACTGTCTTGTTAAACTACTCATCCAAAAGGGTTTTGCCCAACAAAACCCTCCCCTAAACAATCCACCCATAAACCCTCAGGAAGCTGCTGAATATCCTGAAAATCCTCATGAAGAGCAACCACAAAACCTTCCTGACCCTCCAAAAATACCTATTAATTTTCCTACAGATCTAATTGATCCAATTAGCCCTCCTACCATACCAAGTCCACCCCACAACTTACCAGAATCATCTACTCCTACTGTTCATATCCTCAGCGATGATTCTGAAGAAGATAAACTTGATAACCCTCCCTGCCCCATCACTGAGGAAAAACCCACTCACAAAAGAAAGAAGCAAACTACTACTTTTCCTTCCTTTATACCAAAAAAACAAACGAGGGCTTCAACCAAAGCAGCAACTATTGCTACTTCCCTAAACCCCCAACCCATTTTGCTAAAAACCCATACACCTCCAGCCTCCCAAATCCCAAAATTTTTACCAGTTCAACCCAAGGGCATTGAAACACAAGAACCAGAGGCCTAATGTGCTGCGACATCATTTTCTTTACATCAAGTAGCTGAAACACAAGAACCAGCTACTCATTCAGTAGCTGGAACATAAGAACCAGCTATAGCTGTTACACAAGAACCAGCTACAGCTGAAACACAAGAACCAACTGTTGACTTCATTCCTGAAATACAAGAATCATATGCCAAGGGTGATGCAACAGTAGCCGTCACACAAGAACCAGCTACTCATTCAGTAGATGAAACACAAGAACCAGCTATAACTGTTACACAAGAACCAGCTACAGCTGAAACACAAGAACCAATTGCTGACTTTATTCCTGAAATTCAAGAATCACATGCCCAGGGTGTGGCAACACTATTTTCCTTACATCAAGTGGCTGAAACACAAGACTCAGCTGCTGATTTTGTAGTTGCTCCACAAGAACCAGCTACCGAGGTTGTGACCGCTACACAAAAACTAGTCACCCCTCTTGATACACCGATGACAGAGCAACAACCAGAACCAACAATGCCTTCTCTCTTACAAGAGAACGAGTTTCTAAAATCAGAACTAGAAGCTTACAAGAAAGAGATGGTAATGGCAAATGAAGCTTATGACAGGGAACTTAATTTGTATACCTTAGCTCACGTAGCGGCCATGGCAGAGAAAAACACAAAAGATGATCAGTGTAGAGAGTATATGTGTAGCCAATGTGAGAATATTTATTATCAAGCAGGCTACAAAGTGGTTCAAATTCCAATGCCTGGAGCTTCCCCTACACCTACAACTTTTGCAGTTAAAGAAGAAGAACACCCTACTGTTACACAAGAACCAGTATGACCTTCCAAAATTCAAAAAAATGAACCCTGGCCTACAACAACTGCTACATCTGAAGCCCCTGTTTTTATTAGTAAAGCTGTACAAACACCGCCTATTGATGAATCTGCCCCTCCTAGCAAGATCAATACCCCTACTCTTGTGGAACAAGTCACTCAGACCCTACCTCAGCCTACCACTTGCGATGCTGAAACACAAACTCAACCGTGGAATGAGCAGGCAATAATGGACAAATGGAAAAATGAGTCTGCTATTATACAGGACAAAAATCTGTAGGAGCACAGACTACTTTGGCTAAACCACATCTATTCAAACTAGGAAGCTTTGGAGAAAACATGCCAAGAATCTCGTGCCCATAAGAAGCAGAATGAAGAGTTAAAAGGAAAATTGCTCCTGATGTTTGATTTGGTACAAAAATTATTGGCTGCTAGGAAACCATCCTCAAATTACTCTCTTTTCCTTATAGAACGAGTTACATTTTTTCAGATTAAATCAATCAAAGAAGGAAGACCCTATGCAGTGTTCAAACCAGAAGATTTTGTTAAAAATTTTGTAGAAGCCTCTACTATTGATCAGCATCTACTATGTGAGGTATATCTTCATAATGAGGCCATCCTTGAGAACAGACAGCTTAACCTTAGCCCTCTTGATGGTGATATCTAGATTCAGGCACTTGTCTCCTTCCTTACCAGCCAGATTACGTGGCAAAATGATTTTCTAGCTGCCAAGCACAATGAAGATAACTGTCTCCTCTATATATGGCCAGAACCACAGAACGCTACCACCTTTGTTTCAGAATATTATCAATTATTTAAGAAACCAGGGATGACTCAATACATATGACAACTATAGGTAACAATACTTCAGGATTGTCAACAGTTTATTAAATCCACAGAGACTGCTGCCCTAAAAGCAAATAACATGTTTTGGCAACAATCTTCTGAGAAAAGGAAAGAGCACAATCCCTTTAGTCCTACCAATCTTGAGACAGCAATCTCCCGGGTACCTAGTTACATCAAATGTGTCCAACAATGTGCTGAAAATTGGAAAGGTTATCAGTTCCATTTTCCCGTTCTATGGATGCTAGAAGAGAAGTATCAAGTTCATCATAAGTTGCCCAAGAAGGTTGAAGCAATAGCCTCGCAAAGGATACAACGTGTTCAAGAATTCAGAGCTCCAACAGGAAGTACTTTCCATAGCTATTGCTTAAGTAATTTGCACGCCCAGAATCAATATCCAGATTTTGATTCAGATTGAAGTTGCCTGAGGACATGCAACCTTTTTAGTTGGAGGGGATGTTAGGACCCTATAATGTACATTTTCGCTCATACTTTTTTCTACCATTACATCATTTTTCCACTCATATTTAAGCCTACATTATCACGTTAATCTATTTCTCCAAAGGTATATAACGTTTCTTCTCTTTGCTATATGTTTAATTTGTTTTACATGTAATTTTAGATTACTCTCATACTTAGCCATTAATCATAAATATATAGTTATTGAAACAGTTTGAAGACTGCAGTTAATATATTGTTGCTTCTTGAAGACCACGTTGCTGAAACAGTCAACGGTACGCAAATGATGTTGCTGAAACAGTCCATGATTTGCAATGTTGAAACAACATTTCACATACAGCAGTAACAAGAAGAATTTGTTACACTAGCCGCAACAACCGTACCTTAATCCAGCACCATTACAACCATCACTGCTGCTTGAAGACCACGTTGTTGAAACAGTCAACAGTAAGCAAATCCCATTGCTGAAACAGTCTGTGATTTGCGATGCTAAAACAATATTTCACATACAGCAGTAACAAGAAAAGATAAATAAAGAAGCTATTACACCGACCGCAACAACTATACCTCAAGCCAACACCATTCCAACCGCTGTAACAACATTTTGCCACGGAAGATCAAAATACCCTATTCCAACATAGAAGATTAGATCAGACTAAGAATAGGATCTGTACGTACACATGTAATTTTATGCTTAATTATATTAAGAAGATTCTCCTCTTTAATAGGGGAGAAATCAACATTAGAGGGAATTACGAAAGGCTTAGCTAGAAAGGAATTATAGAGGAGTGTGTTCACTTTGGATATTGTAACTTGACACATTTGACAGATGAATAAAATATCATTCTGAGCATTTCTTCTTAGTTCCTTTCATTTCTGGGGAATCTTGTGAGAAGGAGAGGGCCCACCTTCTTCACAAGATTCACCCATTAGTTTTTGTAGTGTGTTAGTATTGTTTTTATTCATACCTTGTTAAAACTCTGTTTTGTTGAAACTCGGTTTCCACTGATTGTTACATTGTTTTCATACAATTCATTCCTAGGTAATTGTTAATCATTTTGATTAGTAATTATGCTTACAGAATGAGTTTATGAAAGTGTGATAATCAGAGACAGGTGCTGAAAATTCCTGCTTTGGGGAATAGGGTCATGTTCTCTGTTACAGAATAGTTAGTCTTCGATAATTGTTAATCATTCTGATTGGTAATTCTGTTTGATGAGTTTATGAAAGTGTGATAATCAGAGACAGGTGCTGAAGATTCTTGCTTCGGGGAATAGGGTCCTGTTCTCTGTTCAGAATAGTTAGTCTTCTTTGCATTATGCTGAAAGGTTCATTTTTCCTAGGTTGTTGTTTCTTAATGTAATCCAGGATTCTTCTGATAATTATTTTCCTTTGAATCTTAAATTCTGCAATAGATAGATTTCTTTTACTATAATTCAAAGTAGAACTTCAGTCTGTTCAAAACAAGGTGTGATTAGTGTACTTTTACTACAACTCTAGATTGTTTTTGAGATTGAGCATATACAGTGTGTGATTGCCTTTGAAATAAACAGACTTCTCTGGGTTGACAATTTATGTAACACTTGATTGTTTTAATTAATAAGCAATTATAGTGACCAACGATGAAGTAGTCGGGGGATACTAAATAGAAGAATCCAAATTAAGGATAAGGACCTTAGAGAGTAGAAAAAAGGATTTGTTTCTTGCAAGAGAGACTCAATGGAGGTTGAAAAGTAAAGAAATTTGGTTCCAAAAAGAGTTGAAAATTCCATTTTTTTCCACGATTATGCCAATCATAATCATAGGAAGAAAATCACCAAAATTTGGGAAATTCCAAGACGGGATGGAAGAAAAGAGAGAAATTTAATTGATATATATGATTTGGATTCACAAACTTTCAAAATCTATTCAAGGAACCTATGAGGCCAAATCTAGCTAAAATTTTAATGCTTACCACCTTATTTCCTCGTTTTTCTAACAAAGAGACAAATGAAATTATTTTGGAAGAAGTCATTAAGGAGATAAAACAAATATTGGATTACTTCCAAAAGGAAAAACGTTTGGGTCTAGATGGATGGATAGTGGAGTTTTCCTTTGGATTATATGACTTCAATGAGGATGACTTGATAATCGTTGTGTACAAAATAAAGTAACTAGAAGTGTTTTAGTGGATATAAACTCCATCTTATTAGCACTAATCCCCAAAAATGATACTCTAACAACCTTTGATAAATTTAGACTAATTTACATATGTAACTTCCTATATGCAATTATTGAAAAGTTAATATCTTTAAGAATAAAGAGAGTCTTCTATAATTTAATAATCTAGCTGGAGTAGTTTGGGTTTCTTAAAGGAAAATAGATATGATGTTATTAGAGTGGCATAGGTGATTTTACAGAAAATTCAAACAAAGAAGATGATTGTAGTGGTTATAAAATTAAATTTATCAAAGGCGTATGATAGAGAAAGTTGGATGTATTTGAGGTCAATGCTATTTAATATAGGTTTTAATCTATAAGTTGTGAATTCAATCATGGGGTGTGTGAATTCTATCTCCTCTTTTGAATTGATGCAATGGATCAGATTCACACTCTTAGGGATGTGGGAAGGTTAAAGGGAATGGTCCCATAGGTCTTATATAGTCTCCAAACATAATTACACACATATTCTATTCTATTCTATTTGGTTCTATTATTTATAGAGTGTCACACATGGAAAACAACATCACACACTATGTAAACACTTATTTGAACTAGAAAAATGATGGATGTTCTACTTTTTTATGTCTTCAATATGCCCCTTAATGGTTTTTTTATGAGTTCACATGGTCAATATTGTTTCAAAAAACCTTCTAAATTATGTATACTCTTGCCAAGATCAGGCACTTGTATAATTCCTTGTAGAAATTCATTGGAGGGATCATGTTTTCCTGTCAAGAAAACTTAATTACATTTCCATGAAATTTTTTAGGAATATGTATAGACATGGAATGTTAGGTATATATATTGACATGAAAGGAAAACTACAATGAGAACCTTCCTACACACTATAGGAACAAAGTGACTTATCTCTCTATTTAGAGAGATGTCATTGATCATTTTCATGATTATGTATCCGAACTATGGGGATATCATTGCTACATAAGGTTTTTATTTGTCAATTAGCTACCCTGTTGAGAATCAAATCAAAGATCTCTATGAAACTCTAAAACAACATTTCATTTTTTCCCTTGCCTATCTACACATTTCGAGTTAGTACCAAAGATTCTCTTATTCCCCTCCTATATTTTCTCTTAACATTCATGACACTAGACATACTTATACATGAACAAAAACCAAATGAAAAAAAATGAATCAACAATGTTGGGATAATTTAATGAAGAGAAATAACACACTTGATAGGAAACAATCAAACGTCAATTATACATTCAAAAAATGAACAACATATGGGGAACCTTTGTGTACTATATTTTATTACTACTTAATTTAATCTATCCACTTCCCTTGTTAGTCAACTATAACCTACATAACCCTCCTCAAACATTAAATTGTGATGTAAATATTACTTTTGAAATGTCACAATGAGACGTAATCCTCTTGTATTCCTTCTTGAACACCATAATGTAACATATCAATCTTTTACTCATTTTTCTAATGTCATTGTATGACAATATTTGTTGCATAATCAATTATATAGTCAACTAAACATCAACGATAGAATCAAATGTTGACACTACCCATTTTTATTACTTTCACATTGCAATGTTAACCAAAGCCAACCATACTGAACTAAATTTAGGATTAATGAACTAAAGGTAATGAAGTCCAAGAAAGTTCAACCAAAGTCGATCGAATTCATCTCTATTAGACTATAGTAAACCAAACTTGAAACCAAGGTTAAATAAGCTAACCTAAGTCATGTAAGTTCAACTACACTTTATGGTCATCAACCATAGCTAACCAAAACCAACCTAAGGAAACCATAGTCACAATAGTCAACAATGAGACATTATCTTCTACCACAACATCATTGGTACAAAATAAAACTCAGCCATAGTTAATGTGTATTAAACCATAGTTAGTATATATTCATCCAAAGTCAACCAACATCAACCATAATCAACCAAAGTTAACAAAAGTCACTTATAGTCACCAATGCTAAACCAAAGTAAATTAAATTCACCCTAAATCAACCAAATAGAAAGACATTCAACCATGACCAACTCCAATGAACCACATCTAAACAAAGGCAACAACAGTAAACTATGACTAACCATAAAAAACAAACAAAAAAAAAATCATAGCTAACCATTGCCAACTATGATAAACCATGGAGAATCAAAATCAACCATTCTCACCTATAATCAACAATTGTCAACATGATCAACTATAATAAATCATAGTTTGTCATGGTCAACCATAGACAATTGTGATCAACTATTTAGTTAATATAGTTAACTATAATCAACTATGAAAATTCTTTGTTAATTGCAATAAACCATAATGAAATTTGCTATTAATATCTTATATATGAAGTAATATTATTAATATTTTAAGTCAAAAACCTACTATACCTCTCATTCCTCTAAAAAGTATAGAGGAACACCTCCCATTCCTCTAAAAGGTATAGAATAACATCTATCTATATAAGTATATAAATAATTATATAACTCATTCCTCTTAAAAAAGTATAGAATAACACTTATCTATATAAGTATATAAATAATTATATAACTGTGATAATTTCCACACTATACTTATCTCAACATTAATATTGATCATATTGCAAATTGATTGGAAAATGTGAAAGAAAGAAAATAAAATCTCCATTAAAACTTCATTTCAATCGAAAATGTCATATTCAATTATAGAACAAAAGAGTTACAAATACCGACAAGCAATGTCTTTATGTGATTGTCTTTTCAAACTTCATTTCGATCGAAAATGGCATATTCAATTACAAAACAAAAGAAGTGCAAATACCAACAAGCAATGTCTTTATCTGATCATCTTTTCGCCATATTCAATTATGGAAAAAAAGAGTTACAAATACCAACAAACAATGTCTGTATTTGATAATCTTTGGATCATTGTTCATATCTCATTGTGTATAGTGAAGGAAAAATAGAATAGAAGTTCGGATGGTCATGCTTGGAACCTTAACCTCATATTTCTACCACTTAGTACCGAGTCACTAATACTGATATGGATACCAACTCCTTATTTCTTAAGATTAAAACGATCATATGCCAAACTAACAAACTGTACTTTCTAATTCGCTGAAACCTGTTTCATTACGTTTAATCCATGAGGCTCAAGCTCCTTATTCATGGGCTGCTTAGCCGCAGCTTCTATGTCATCTGCCTTATTTTCATTTATGGGGAGCATTAGGTGAGAGTTGGGAAGCGCTTCCGAACAATTTTTATCCGTTGAGACTTTACTATCCTTCAATTTTCCCCACAGAACAGAGTACAGCCCTATTACGATCATAGCTCCTCCCAGCACACTGTATTCAGAGGATCAGTGCAGCTAATTAGCACTTCAAGCCATATAATTTATAGCAACTACTAAAATCTGCATTGGGGAATTGAAAAAGAAATTTGAAATTACGAACCTTCCCAAATAGATCTTCTCAGAGACAATAATAATAGATCCCATAACTGCCACGATTATCATCCTCAACGGACTGAATGCTGTGGCAAAAACAGGTCCTTTTAAGCGCATGCACAGACCTTGCACATAATATGCAATTGCTGACGCCACCACTCCCTGCGCCCAGCAATTTTAATTACTCTACGCTATATAAATCACTTTCATATGCAAACTCCCAAGATTAAATTCATGTTGTAACAGAAAAAGAAAACAAACGTACAGAGTACACTGCTGTTAAAAGGTGAAGGTCCCATCCTATCGACCACCGGGAAGGATCATGTTCGAAAGCTAAACCGATAACGGTTGCCTCTAATGTTCCGACAAAACATATTAAGGCCGCAAGAGAGAGGTGAGCAGAATATTGTTTGAGGATTTTATTCTGCACATTCAAAATCCTGAATTAGAATATTGATAAATCGTTACAGTAATAATCTATTTTTAAGATTATTGTTAAAACAAACATAAAAAATTGATACTATTGTGAATATTAATAATAATAATGTATTTTTTTAGATCATCCCAAATCAAAAACCAAATAGATATCATTGTTTGTAGAACAATAAATATTATCATCCAAATAATATTACTGAAATCAATCCAGTCTAAAATCACTACATTTTTAATATAAACAAAAATCAATCAACAAATATCATATTCTAAATGATCACCTGTAGGATGAAGAAGACGGACCACGAAAGAGTGGCTATAAGAGTCAAAACGGTGCCCACGATCCAGTCTTTACTATGAGAGGCAGTTGCTGCTGGCTTAGATGTCTGGTTATCCTTTTGGGATTGGTGATGTAGAGACCAAAACATCTTAATAAGAGGACCTTTGTATAACGTCATCAACATTACTCCCCCTACGGACACAATCGTTCCCAACAACTTTGCTGCACCGCGTACCCTTTTTATATTCAGTCTCTCAATCCTACGCGAATACAGATATCCCATAAGATCATGGAAAAACATAAAATTGACAAGTGCCCGTGTATTTGAGGTAGAGGTTTGGAGGGAATGATGTGAATTGTTTACCTCAACAGGACAGCAAGCACGAAAGTCATACACGGGAGTATATTAATCAGTGCACAGGAATATGTCGGAGAAGTTAATTTCAACCCCAGGTAGGATAAATTCTGGTCTATGCATGGCCTGCAGAGATGCATTAAGAAGATTTCATATTTAAGTTTAACCACTCGCCAAGAATGTTCACAGAATCAAACAGAGATGGWGTGGATAATATGAAAGAGAAGCAGTCTGCCATGAAAAAGAAATAATACATACCCTAACAAACCCATGACAAAAATTTGGCAGAATACGTAAAAAGTGAGTTTGGGTCGCACCTTCCTGCAATGCATAGTAAGTTGATCGTAAGAAAAAGCAAGATCAGRATGAACTGTAAGTTAGTTGTAAGAAAAAACAATATCAGGATGAATTACTCTATTAAGAAGGTTTATTTAAATTAATTTGATCTTTTGTCTGATATGTATGGATGGAGTCTTGTTTTTTTAAGAGATTGGGGAGACTTTGAAGGAAGAAAATCTATTTCAAAAGATCCAACACGTTTTCATATACACAATATCTATTTTATATAGATTTAGGTCTAAATTTGAAGAAACCATGATCTGATTCTAGATACTAATCTGATACTATTTACAAAAAAACATTAAACGTTATAAAGACTCTTGTCCAAAACTGACAAAACATATAGAGAGTTTGCAACTTTGAAGAAAAGTTCCAACAACACAATAAGCAATTTGAAACCGTTATTGGTACAACTATTCATGATTCCAACTTAAAAAGTTCCAAGCAGTAATCTGTACGATGGATAATGTTTACTTTTCAGTAAAACTACAGGAATCTCTATGATGGATTCTGAAGAAAACTTAATTTCATTTGAACATGTAAGGACATGAAATGTTAAGAATATGTACGAAAATGCATTAATACC
>ML782758.1:189418-227799 GCA_009831015.1 Picea engelmannii | reverse complement strand
CTTACGATCAACTTACTATGCATTGCAGGAAGGTGCGACCCAAACTCACTTTTTACGTATTCTGCCAAATTTTTGTCATGGGTTTGTTAGGGTATGTATTATTTCTTTTTCATGGCAGACTGCTTCTCTTTCATATTATCCACACCATCTCTGTTTGATTCTGTGAACATTCTTGGCGAGTGGTTAAACTTAAATATGAAATCTTCTTAATGCATCTCTGCAGGCCATGCATAGACCAGAATTTATCCTACCTGGGGTTGAAATTAACTTCTCCGACATATTCCTGTGCACTGATTAATATACTCCCGTGTATGACTTTCGTGCTTGCTGTCCTGTTGAGGTAAACAATTCACATCATTCCCTCCAAACCTCTACTTCAAATACACGGGCACTTGTCAATTTTATGTTTTTCCATGATCTTATGGGATATCTGTATTCGCGTAGGATTGAGAGACTGAATATAAAAAGGTTACGCGGTGCAGCAAAGTTGTTGGGAACGATTGTGTCCGTAGGGGGAGTAATGTTGATGACGTTATACAAAGGTCCTCTTATTAAGATGTTTTGGTCTCTACATCACCAATCCCAAAAGGATAACCAGACATCTACGCCAGCAGCAACTGCCTCTCGTAGTAAAGACTGGATCGTGGGCACCGTTTTGACTCTTATAGCCACTCTTTCGTGGTCCGTCTTCTTCATCCTACAGGTATCATTTAGAATATGATATTTGTTGATTGATTTTTGTTTATATTAAAAATGTAGTGATTTTAGACTGGATTGATTTCAGTAATATTATTTGGACGATAATATTTATTGTTCTACAAACAAGGATATTTATTTGGTTTTTGTTTTGGGATGATCTTAAAAAAAATACATTATTATTATTAATATTCACAAACAAGAGTATTAATTTTTTATGTTTGTTTTAACAACAATCTTAAAAATAGATTATTATTAGTATTGTAACGATTTTAGATATTATTTTCGGGATTAACCCACCCCTGTGAGCATCACCCGATGCACTGAGTGCTAAGTGGACTCTTCAAATCATGAGAATTATTGGTCAGTTGCTACTAATACTCATGAATATGGGTCATAAATAATGACTTACACTAAGCAGTTAATCCCGAAAATAACATCTAATATCTTGCACTGTGAAAACCCCTATATACTGTAATGATTTATCAATATTCTAATTCAAGATTTTGAATGTGCAGAATAAAATCCTCAAACAATATTCTGCTCACCTCTCTCTTGCGGCCTTAATATGTTTTGTCGGAACATTAGAGGCAACCGTTATCGGCTTAGCTTTCGAACATGATCCTTCCCGGTGGTCGATAGGATGGGACCTTCACCTTTTAACAGCAGTGTACTCTGTACGTTTGTTTTCTTTTTCTGTTACAACATGAATTTAATCTTGTGAGTTTGCATATGAAAGTGATTTATATAGCGTAGAGTAATTAAAATTGCTGGGCGCAGGGAGTGGTGGCGTCAGCAATTGCATATTATGTGCAAGGTCTGTGCATGCGCTTAAAAGGACCTGTTTTTGCCACAGCATTCAGTCCGTTGAGGATGATAATCGTGGCAGTTATGGGATCTATTATTCTCTCTGAGAAGATCTATTTGGGAAGGTTCGTAATTTCAAATTTCTTTTTCAATTCCCCAATGCAGATTTTAGTAGTTGCTAGAAATTATATGGCTTGAAGTGCTAATTAGCTGCACTGATCCTCTGAATACAGTGTGCTGGGAGGAGCTATGATCGTAATAGGGCTGTACTCTGTTCTGTGGGGAAAAATGAAGGATAATAAAGTCTCAACGGATAAAAATTGTTTGGAAGCGCTTCCCAACTCTCACCTAATGCTCCCCATAAATGAAAATAAGGCAGATGACATAGAAGCTGCGGCTAAGCAGCCCATGAATAAGGAGCTTGAACCTCATGGATTAAATGCAATGAAACAGGTTTCAGCGAATTAGAAAGTACGGTTTGTTAGTTTGGCATATGATCATTTTAATCTTAAGAAATAAGTAGTTGGTATCCATATCAGTATTAGTGACTCGGTACTAAGTGTTAGAAATATGAAGTTAAGGTTCCAAGCATGACCAGCCGAACTTCTATTCTATTTTTCCTTCACTCTAAACAATGAGATAACTCTATCAAATACAGACATTGCTTGTTGGTATTTGCACTTCTTTTGTTTTGTAATTGAATATGCCATTTTCGATCGAAATGAAGTTTGAAAAGATAATCACATAAAGACATTGCTTGTCGGTATTTGTAACTCTTTTGTTCTATAATTGAATATGACATTTTCGATTGAAATGAAGTTTTAATGGAGATTTTATTTTCTTTCTTTAACATTTTCCAATCAATTTGCAATATGATCAATATTAATGTTGAGACAAGTATAGTGTGGAAATGATCACAGTTATATATATATATATATATATATATATATATATATATATATATATATATATATATATATATATTTTAAGAGGAATGAGTTATATAATTATTTATATAGATAGATGTTATTCTATACCTTTTAGAGGAATGGGAGGTGTTATTCCATACTTTTTAGAGGAATGGGAGGTATAGTAGATTTTTGAATTAAAATATCAATAATATTACTTCATATATAAGATATTAATAGTAAATTTCATTATGGTTCATTGCAATTAAGATATTAATAGTAAATTTCATTATGGTTCATTGCAATTAACATAAAGTAAATTTCATTATGGTTCATTGCAATTAACATAAAATTCTCATAGTTTATTATAGTTAACTATATTAACTAAATAGTTGACCACAATTGTCTATGGTTGACTATGACAAACTATGATTTATTATAGTTGATCATGTTGATAATTGTTGATTATAGGTGAGAATGGTTGACTTTGATTCTCCATGGTTTACCATAGTTGGCAATGGTTAGCTATGATGTATTGTTTTTGGTTTCTTATGGTTAGTCATAGTTTACTATTGTTGGCTTTGTTTAGATGTGGTTCATTGGAGTTGACCATGGTTGAATGTCTTTCTATTTGGTTGACTTAGGCTGAATTTAATTTACTTTGGTTTAGCATTGGTGACTATAAGTGATTTTTGTTAACTTTGGTTGATTATGGTTGATGTTGGTTGACTTTGGATGAATATGTACTAACTATGGTTTAATACACATTAACTATGGGTGAGTTTTATTTTGTACCAATGATGTTGTGGTAGAAGATAATGTCTCATTGTTGACTATTGTGACTATGGTTTCCTTAGGTTGGTTTTGGTTAGCTATGGTTGATGACCATAAAGTGTAGTTGAACTTAGATGACTTAGGTTAGCTTATTTAACCTTGGTTTCAAGTTTGGTTTACTATAGTCGAATAGAGATGAATTCGATCGACTTTGGTTGAACTTTCTTGGACTTCATTACCTTTAGTTCACTAAGCCTAAATTTAGTTCAATATGGTTGGCTTTGGTTAACATTGCAATGTAAAAGTAATAAAAATGGGTAGTGTCAATATTTGATTATATCGTTGATGTTTAGTTGACTATATAATTGATTATGCAACAAACATTGTCATACAATGACATTAGAAAAATGTGTAAAAGATTGATATGTTACATTATGGTGTTCAAGAAGGAATACAAGAGGATTACATCTCATTGTGACATTTCAAAAGTAATATTTACATCATAATATAATGTTTGAGGAGGGTTGTGTAGGTTATAGTTGACTAACAAGGGAAGTGGATAAATTAAATTAAGTAGTAATAAAATATAGTACACGAAGGTTCTCCATATGTTGTTCATTTTTCAAAAGTATAATTGATGTTTGATTGTTTCTGATCAAGTGTGTTATTTCTCTTCATTAAATTATCCCAACAATGTTGATTCATAATTTTTTTCCATTTGGTTTTTGTTCATGTATAAGTATGTCGAGTGTCATGAATGTTAAGAGAAAATATAGGAGGGGAATAAGAGAATCTTTGGTACTATCTTGAAATGTGTAGATAGGCAAGGGAAAAATGAAATGTTGTTTTAGAGGTTCTTAGAGATCTTTGATTTGATTCTCAACAGGGTAGCTAATTGAAAAATAAAAACCTTATGTAGCAATGATATCCCCATAGTTCGGATACATAATCATGAAAATGATCAATGACATCTCTCTAAATAGAGAGATAAGTCACTTTGTTCCTATAGTGTGCAGGAAGGTTCTCATTGTAGTTTTCCTTTATTTTTTTTTTCTTTTTTCTTTGAAAGGTATTCATGCATGTCACTATATATACCTAACATTTCATGTCTATACATATTCCTAAAAAAAATCATGGAAATGCAATCAAGATTTCTTGAGAGGAAAACATCATCAATCCAATGAATTTCTACGAGGAATTATACAAGTGCCCGATCTTGGCAAGAGTATACATAATTTAGAAGGTTTTTTGAAACAATATTGACCATGAAAACTCATAAAAAAACCATTAAGGGGCATATTGAAGCCATAAAAATGTAGAACATCCATCATTTTTCTAGTTCCAAATAGGTGTTTACATAGTGTGTGAAGTTATTGTTCAATCGATATATTTTGTTATTCTCCGTATATCTGTTTTATTGTATTCATTATGTTATATTCCTTTCATTCCAGTCATAAATCTGGATCAATGGTATTAGAGCAGTCTTCTCTTCATTTATTTTTCATCGTGCATGTCCCTGACAAGATCTGGGTACAAGAATTTGGGACTCGAACCAGTCGATCCTTTGCAATATTGGTATGTTGATCCTAAAAAAAACCCATGGGGGACGAGAATAAAGATGATGGAGCAGGAGATCCTTTTAAAAATTTTCTCAAGGAATCCCTTTCACGACAAAAGAATGAAATGATGGACAACTTTGCAAAGATACTTCGTCAACTGCCCACAGGAGACACATCTTCTTCAAGTGTCCATGCAACCCCCTTCAAGGTATAAGTAAATTTTGATATTCCATTATTTGAAGGAATTATAGATGTGGATGTTGTATATAAATGGTTAAATCTACTCGAAGCGTATTTTTTGGTCCACAATTTTTTCGACAGGGAAAAGATTACTTTTTCACTCCTAAAGGTCGTCCCCCATGTTAAGGACTGGTGGGATACTTACTCTGAGAAAAGGGCGATAGAGGAATCTGCAATATTTGTGGTCGCCCCCACATGGTATTCCTTCAGGGATGCCATTAAATAATAGTACTACCCTTTTGGAAGCTACGAGGACAAGTACATAAGATGGACCACACTGCATCAGGAAAGGGACCATACAGTACTAGATTTCACCAATATTTTCCATACCTTACGTACCAAATTGGGTATCAAAGACTCTGAATGAAATATGGTGCTCAAATACTGTGACTGTATGCATAGATACATTCAAACAAAAATGGAGCTTCTGGAAATCACATCATTAGGTGTGGCTTATAGATATGTTGTTAAGATCAAGAAGAATTTTTAGTAGAAGACGCAAGAGTTTGGATCTGCAAACTCCTCACAGCCGAAGTAGGGAAAAGGCAGCCCCAACCCACAAAAAAAGGGATAGACCCAGTTCCACTATCACTACCACCAAAGTCCAACCAAGAAAACCAGAAGAAACTGAGGAAGGGGAATGCCTCTTTCATTCACAGATGTGGGTAAAGGGGACTCCACTACATTTCATTGTCGATAGAAGCAGCCAAAAGAACCTGATTTCAAATGAGATCATCAAGCGGCTAGAATTGTTGATAAAACCGCACTCGTATCCCTACAACATCGGTTGGCTTTGCCAAGGACAAGATCTTTGCGTCATATAATAGTGTCATCTTATGTATAACATCAAGCCCTTCAAAGATGAGGCATTGTGTGATATTTCTCCCCTTCAAGTTTGTGATGTTATTTTAGGCCATCCATATTTGTGGAAGTGACATGTCGTGTATGATTCTAGACCCCATAGTGTTATTATTACTTTGGGTAGACAATTGTACATGATACCAGAGAGAGCGTTGCCTACTTATATTACTTTAATCTTTGTTAACCAATGTAATAAGGTCATTTAAAATACCAACAAGTTCATCCTCTTTGTGATCCATGATCACAATAAGAAGAAGGTCGTCACCACATCCATGACCTCTACACAAAGCCTCTCCTTGTAGTAGAAGCAAGTGGATGAGATCATGGAAGAGTATAGATACATCTTCTCCTCACCCACTGGGGTACCAACACACTACCAATTCAATCATCCAATTGATATAATCCCCAGTGCACTGGTTTTTAATGAACTAGTCTATCATTTCTCGCTGATGGAAAATGATGAAATCAAGCGCCAAATCTAAGAGCTTCTTAAAAAGGGGCATATCCAACCCATCTCCTCCCCTTGCAGAAGCCCAATTGTGTTGGTACAGAAGAAAGATAGGACTTGGCGGCTCTGCATTGATTACAGAGAATTAAACAAAATCACAGTATGGAACTGATACCCAATTCCCCGAATTGATGAACTTCTTGACCAAATCAAGGGGGGAAATTTTTTCAGCAAGATTGGCTTAAAGTTTGACTACCACCAGGTTCCTATCAGACAACTAATGTATGGAAGACAACTTTCAAATCTAAAGAATCTCTCTTTGAATGGTCGGTCATGCCCTTTGTCTTAACAAATGCACCAACAACTTTCATGATATTGATGGATGATGTATTGAGACCCTTCACCAACTCTTTTGTGCTGGTATATAGAGATGACATCCTCATTTTCAACATAACTTGGGAGGAGCACATTCAACATGTTTTGGGCACTATGTGGTAGCACAACCTATATGCCAACTTGGAAAAATGATCCTATGGCATGAATAGGGTCCAATAATTGGGCTACATTGTTGATGATCATGGGGTACATGTGGATCTAGCTAAGATCCAATTCATTCGTGAATTTCCAACCCCGAACACACTAACCAAGATTTGGAGCTTCTTGGAACTTGCCAACTTATACCGAAGGTTTTTGTTGGGATTATCCCATATTGCATGGTCCCTCAACCAAGTAACCAAGGGAAGTGGCAAGGAAAATTTTGCATGGGAGAAGGCAGAAAAACAAGCATTTTCATATCGGAAGCATCGCTTGTGCTCAACTCCAGTACTCTCCTTACCAGATATGCAACAACCATTCTAGATTGAGATTGATGCCTCCAACTAGGTTGTAGGTGTAGTTCTCACTCAGCATGGTCATCTAGTAGCATACCATAGTGAGACACTCTTAGATATTGTCCTGAAATACCCCACCAATGACAAATAAATGTATTCCATTGTGCAAGCCTATCGTCAATCGAAACATTACATTCTGGTAAAGGATACAATCATCCACACTAATCACAAGCCTCTGTAGTTCATACAAACACAAGGGAAGTTCCAGAATGAATTCCATCAAAAGTGGTCCACATACATACAACAATTTCATCTCAACATCAAGTATAAAACATGTAGCACAAATCATTTCATTGACTTCCTCAGTCACCCTCCTATTGTTGCACTCACCACAGTGCTCCATTCTTGTGGGAATGAGGCATCTCAGTGGCCCTAACTTTATCGTTGTGACCCTAACTTCACCACCACCTATTAGCTCTTGGGTACAGGAGCGAATGTTATCGATTTTCACATCTAGGATGGACTATTATACCATCTGGGCCACCTTTGTGTTCCCACAAGAGAGCATGCAAATATGATTAGGGAGGCTCACTACAGTCGGATTGAAGAACATTTTGGCGTGGAGAAAATTGTGGCCATTCTGTAGAAACATTTTTATTGGCCAAAAATTGGACGAGACGTCATAAAGTATATTAGCTCTTTCACTGACAGTTCCATTGTAAAGCTAGCCATAAAGAAGAAAGTCTTATACACCCCTCTTCCTACTCCTGAGAGGCCTTGGGAATCCATCTCTATGGATTACATGTATGTCCTTTCGTCCACCAAGAATGACAATGATTTTGTATTTGTGGTGATTGATTGGTTTTCGAATATGGACATTATCACAGCCTACAAGAAGAGCATCATAGCGGAAGATACTACCGATATCTTCTTCAAACATGCGTGGGTCCATTTTGGGATACCACAATCCATCACCTTAGATTAGGACAGAAAGTTCCTCAACGCATTTTGTTTGATTCTCTGGTCATTGTTGGACACCAATCTCACTAAATCCACTTCTTTCCACCCCGAAATTGATGGCCAGACATAGGTCGTTAATCGGATGATTGTACACATTATGTGCATGTACAACTCTAAGAATATGCGTACATGGGATGAGAGTATTCCCTATGTTCAACACAACTACAACAAGGCTCTCCATATCTCCACCATAAATAACCCATTTCAAGTGGTGCTGAGATTCCAACCCTTGGGTCTCATTGATGTTGCACTACCCCTTGTAACTACACAGGAAGAATATTCTCAAGTTCAGTCTGAGGAGGACAAAGCTACAAGATTCATTAAGTGTATTCAGCACCTCTTCCAATAGTTCCATGAGATTTTTCAAAAGTACAATTCTAAGTACAAACAATGTCATGATCAACATCAAGTACTGCACCAATTTCATGTCTGGTTACATTTGCAGAAAGAGCGACTTTTAGGACCCCATCGGGAGACAAGGTCTGGTTACATTTTTTGAAAGAGAGGCTTACAGGGCCCCATCAGAATACCCTCCCACTTCTCTATGGGCCTTACAATATCACCAAGGTTGTGGGTAGAAATGATTTTGAGCTCAATACTCCACCCTTCCTTAGCTTTCACCCAGTGTTCAATGTGGACCTCCTTCATCCATATTTTCCACCATTATTGGACACCTCAGTGATTTCATAACAGTTGACACCAACAAAGATCAAACATGAATGCATGGAACAAGCATCCACTGATCAGATAATAGACACACAGGTCAAGGGAAATTTCTAGTAGAGGATCCAGCTTTATCGGGTTGTCAAGGTAGGGAAACTCCTACACTAATGCAAGTGGCTCACCCGAGGAAATATTTAGAAAAATTTTCCTCACCTAATTGGGAGAATCAACGCAATGGATACCATTTCTTACTAAGGGGGGATGATTGATCTAGGTGGATATTTGTGGTCTCCCACCTATTCCAACTGGCTCCTCTTCACAATTGTTAGTTCAATATGTCCTTCTGTAATTCTTTGTAATTGTGGGTTCTACACTTTTGGGGTTGTTTGAATCCCTACACAACTTCCAGGTGGATATTGGTGGTCTCCCCACTAATCCAACTGGCTTATTTTGGAATTTTTCATGTCAGTACATATTTTTGTACTTCCAGGGCCATTTTGTGGCCCTAAACAATTTTTTTTTTCTTTCCACAGTCAAACTATAGAGAGAGTCATATTTTGATGGAATAATGTGTATTTATCGAAAATACCTTTCCAACGGGCTATCATGCGCCTAAAACTGAGGTCGTGTGAAAAATTTACAACACCGATGTAACACACCTGACCCCTAAATATTATTTTAAGGGATGGGGCATCATAATTTCGTTTTCCCTTAACTATATCAAGTCATAAATCCAAGATCTCCTCGGTTCTACTCGCCACGAGCCTCCTAATAGTTGTCATCAGGCTGAATTCTAAATTCTGTATTTGCAAATTGTTGCCTCCCAAAGTTCCTCGGGTGTTATTAGTCAAATCCCACATGGGTCCATATCATTCCTGGGTCTTCTACCTGACCTCTCCTCTGGCCTTTGGTCCATAAGAGAGACCAATAAAAGACCTGGGGGCACTTTTCCAAATCACCCTTTTCTTTTATATTTCAAAACAGACCCTTATCCTCTTTTCTTCCTACGGATACATCATACGATCATGGGCTATGACCAGGAACCAACTCAAAACGCGCTTACTACAATGCTTTGGAGCTGTTGGCAAGTCTCGGAATTGACACGGGGATCAATGGTCCCAACTCTCTTTCAACATCAACGACCCACAAGCACTTCGAGCTTCGGGTCTTCGAAAGTTCCAAAGTACCCACATGTGTAGACTTCCTTAATAGGACTTTGTTGAAGTGTCGAATATAGTATAGATATGACAGTCAGGGGAGGTCTCGAAGGGTCTTTGGTGATAAAACATAAACAAGAATAACAACATGGCAGAAAAGACATATTATCTAACACATAAATGTATTCACTCCAATGTTACATATTTATAGTACAATGGGTGATGCCACCTCATAGAGAGATTTTCTCTAGATCCTAAAATCATGCATGATGACTAGGCTAGGAAATCTTAACTAAATCATCAGTCATCACTTGAGGATATATTACTAATATCCTAAATGAATAATACAAATATAGGTGACAATTTAGACTTAGTGATTGGTAAAGGTAAGCCATAGGCTAACAATCCCCCCCTCAATTACAAGTCTGATCGATAATACTAGCAATAAAGCATAAACTAGTATCAATTCCAAGTCTTCATACTGAAAATATTGAGCTAAGCCTCAATGAAGAACTGCCTAAAAAACCGCCAATCTGGATGCTGAACATGTTCATTTTAAATGAACTGGAAGAGAGATGAGATATGGAAGTGAACAGCTGCAATATCTGAACATTTTATGATTGCTTGACAATTTGATCATTTTTCCAAGTATTTTAGCTAGAAGAATCTGATGTCTTCTGCTAATTGGTGAACATGTACTTTCACCACTCTACTATCAATGCATCACTAAAGTGCTCTCTGAATTTGTGGTTTGGGATGATCACTGACCAATTGATACCATGTATCTGATGGTTTTTGGATAACCACTAACCAATGTTGACACTTTTAGGTGTCCAACAACATCCCAATGTATAATGTGTATAATTCAATTGCAATTCATTGAACCATAATCCTTTCAAAGCCTGCCATCTCTAGAAAATCTCACAATGTAATCATGTGAGCCAGGATGCATGAAAATTGTTTACTTAATGTAAACTCCAATCTGATGAAAGCGAACCAAGAGAAGTGAATCAACTTCTAGTCTGACACATCCCTAAAAAAATGCCTGACAACTCAATCAAATGCCAAGTTGCAATGCAGAAGGATCCTCTTGTCCTCTGCTAGGTCAAATGACCATCTATGTGAACCAAACGTTCACATCATTACTCTCAAAATCAAAATCTGTATGATTCAACTTAGACTTATTGAACCATAATTCTGCTAAAGTCCGTCATCTACAAACCGCAGTTGTCCATTTGGAAAATTTCATGCCCATCTGGCATACTTGATGTTTTTTGTTGTCGAAACTTTTTGTCTGCCAACCATCTTCAATTCCATCATCAATTCCCCCCTTTGTCAACTGAAAGGAGAGACCATGAGTGGTTTAATGAACCATCATCATAGTAATTTTGAACTCCCCCCCTTAAGGTACATGAGAGTTACATCATTGTACTCCCCCCTTCTAGGCTCAAGAGAGTCCCGTACTTGTTCCATTTGAGTACAACAAAAAGTGGGCATGTGGAAAAAACCACATGCTATCTCATCCCGTGAGGGCCATGCTCGAAAGCTATGCCATAAGGGGACCACTTATGTGAGGTACAAATATGTTATGTGCTACAAGATTGGTCTTTACTCGAGATTGAATTCTACGGTAAGACTTATATAATCGCTTCGTTGTTGATGACCATTTCCAAGGATCAATCCACTCATAGTGAAATTTCAATCTTGCGGGTTTCTTCAGTGTTGAACATCTGTCTGAAGAATGGTTATGCTTGCCACAATCCTGGCAAGAATGGAGATCAAAACATTGATTCTCCTTGTGACCAACTTGATTACAATGTTGACACTTATCATTTTGATGTTGAACTAGAACAAGTGAAGTTGAAGCTTCTTGAAGGAATCCAACACTTTGGAACTTGATTGGTCTTGAATAATCAGGAATATGAAAGGTAAATTCCTTGTCATATCCAAGTCCTGTTCTATTCTTGTTGTAGATGATTTCTTCCCAAGGTCTGATGATGGGCTTTGGAAAGAGTATTATGAACCTGTTGCTTTGAAATCCATGGAAGCATAATTACTGCATGTTGATGCATCATTGGAAGGTTTTCTTCACTGCAATCAAAATAAAACTCTTGAAATGTAGGTTCATGAATATATTCAACTTCGTCTGAAACTGATTCTGAAGTTGCATCACTGTGTTTTTCCTTCACTGGTTTTTGATTAAAAACATCATCATCATCATAGAGAGGATTGTGTTGAACATAAACTAGTTTAGAACACTTCACTGGTTGTTTATTTTTTAGATCAGTCAACTCATCATTCAATAGTTGGGATAGAGATTTAAGAAGTTTAACTTTAGCTTGCGTCACTTGCAAACAAGTTAGCATTGATTGAAGAGTTGTTTTGTTCAATATCACTGTGTTGTCTTCAGTGGTGTTTATTAGAGTGTTCAGTAACTCTAATAATTCGAGACTTCGAGCCATTTTCAAAACACTAAAAGAGGTCTCCTTGTGCAGGTAGATCCTTATTACATTTTGACTTGACAGAAAAAGGTTTATTTTGCAACTCGCTCACTTGAATCGCTCACTTGAACTTCATGCTTGCTTGAACTTGCTTCCAAGAAGTTGAGGATGTCAGTTACCACCGAAAATGCATCCCAAAGTATTACAATGATTTGAGTTTCAAGTACTCATCCTTGTAAATTACGACTCAAAATGACTCCAGGGTATCGAGCTCAGCCGAAAATGCACCTTATGACAAATTCAATTCAACTCAACTTGATTTTAAAAAAACAAGTAAACTTACAAAAGGACAATTTGCAAGTTACAATAAATCCTATTTAAGTAATCTTACAACAAACATTGTTTGCAAGTTACAATTTAACTTCAAATGCTCCATGATGTGTTGAGTTTGAAATCTTTGAGTTGTCCATTATTGATGTGGTTGATTACTTGAATGCTTGATAATTTTATTCACATATGTTTGATCATATGTTCTTTGATTGTTTGTACATCACTCGCATTAATTGTGTGCTTGAATTAACTTGCTTGTACTCAATGTATGATGTGTTAAATGATACATTAAAAACATGTTTATGTCAAAACTAGACATTAAACATCATAAAACAACCATAAAAAGATCACCAATGCACACTACACAAGGTGTACCTAAGATCCCCTTATTCAATTTCGGGCGGATCTTTGACACAAAAAACCAAATAAAATGATTTTATTATGTTATCATTCTTACAATGAAAATGGTGGTCGGATCTAAATCCAAAGGTTTTCCTCCAAATTTCGCCAAAACTCCTTTTACAAAAAAATAGTGCTCATAAAAAATTATGAGCATTCCACCTTTTAAAAAGACAACAATAAAACAATCTTTATATCTCCTCCTTTTATAAAGGGCGCAGAATGTCTAAAAAAGAACATGAATATATTCTTGCTTTTCTTTCTAAAAGGATGCTTTCTACTTTACTTTTTATATCCCACTTTCTTTTATTGGCATAAACTATTAGATATTCCCAAAAAGTATTTTTCCAAGTGAATATCATATATGAGCTTTACTTTTGTAAAATATGGATTTTAAATAAAATGCTATGCCATTAAAACTCTGCATAGATGAACTTATAAAGAGTGTATTTTTTTTTAATACCTCTCAAGTCTCTAATGGAATTGGCATCCAAAAATAGGTGATCGAAATTGGACTTACTAAGGATGCGATGAGGTTACTTTGGACTTTTGGATGCATGTGCATTGTACAGAGTCTTTGATTGGAGCTTCATGTATTCTATCTTCAATGATGGCACGTGGGTGGCCGTTGGAACTTTCTCAACCGGAGTCTTCTGTGGCTGAAAAAGAGATCCTAAACATTGCATGGATGACAAAGAGATCCTAAACATTGCAGCTTTATTCCTACAATTGTGGCATGTTTCTCACCGAATGGAGAGATTAAATCCTGAAAGCAAACGTAATGTAACAACCACCCCCCCAAAAAAAAGATTGCCAAGATCACAAAAGTCTCCAGGTTGCTTCCTTCCCATCGACCCATTAGAAATAGATTATGTATCGAAACTGTGTGTATTTCAGATTACTGGAGTATCTACATTGCTTTTACAAAAAACAAAATTAACTCAAACAATTTCCTGACATCGGTGCCATCGCTAGTCAAAGCAATAAAAAATGGAAACGTACAAGGATTTTTCTTCTACATTCTTTCCTTCAAATTTGAGAGTTGGTGGCCCACTCTCTGTCAAATGGATTTGTCAGATCCAGATATACAATAGCTAGATTTGGAGACATAAACACATTGATTTCATTCTTTCCATTTCTATAAATGAATTATACAAACTTGGAAATCCTCCTCTTTTCACTATTGGGCAGATCCACATTCTTTTGTCCTGATCACACAGTCGTTGGGCATGTTTTTCTTGTCTGTTGGGAGAGATCGCTTTATATCTGTGTAGATCGGAGGACGCTTTTTGACGGAAATAATGATCACCTGAGATTTCAATCCATGGAATCATACTTTACATCTGTAGTATATCTCGCGTTGCATATATATTATCATCATGGCGGTCTGGGTGGGTGTTTGTGCTTTTAGCTCAGAGCTCCCATGCACAGGCTAAATATCTATCGAGAATTACGAGAAACAGGATAAAAAATGAAGATCGCTTGTACCAGGAAATATTAATTGATCAAGCTAGCATCAAGCAGAGAGGAAAGAATAAATTAAGCTAGTAACGAAAGGTATATACACATGGTGGATCAGTGGTAGGTTCCCTACCATATTTCAATCCCTTTGTATGTGTATGGTGTTCCGGATCGCTGGACATAATTGACCACCAATGCAGATCCAATTCATAATTGATTATGATGGATTCCTTCACTTTCTTCAACAATATTAGAAGCAATGCTCTTGCACTTTCCACAAATTATTGAAATAATAGAGCCAATAAGATATGCAATGGAAGATTCTTCAAAAAACAAAACATTTGCATCTTAAATCAATAATAAGTTCAAAAACTGTGACCTCGTCTTTTTCATTTCTGTCCAAAAATGTGTAGATATATGTTTTCATAGAATCAATATTTCTTCATCGTAGGCTATACCTCATCCAGCCTCCAATGTGGTCTGTTCTAGATACGGTCCTCGAAACTAAACTGCTCTGGTTTCTCTTCCTTCACAATTTTCACCATGGCTCTGATACCAATTGATAAAACATAAACAAGAATAACAACATGGTAGAAAAGGCATATTAGCCAACACATAAATGTATTCACTCCAATGTTACATATGTATAGTACAATGGGTGATGCCACCTCATAGAGAGATTTGTTCTAGATCCTAAAATCATGCATGATGATTAGGCTAGGCAATCTTAACTAAATCATTAGTCATCACTTGAGGATATATTACTAATATTCTAAATGAATAATACAAATATAGGTGATAATTTAGACTTAGTGATTGGTAAAGGTAAGCCATAGGCTAACATTTGGATCTACGGCTACTATCACTTTGTGACTTCGGCGATAGGAAAATATGGGTGACACGTGTCCTTTCCATAAGGTGACACGAGTTGCATTCCAATGGCCTTTTTGGGTCTGTGGAAAACCCAAATCAAGGTGACAAATGTCATTCTCTAACAGGCACAATGGGTATGTGAACCATCCAGAACCGGGTGACACATGGAATGCATCAAGCGGTTCCACGTTACCCAAGATGACGTCAGGGAGCCACGTCATCTGAGAGGAATATCTACTTATTCTTTCAATCTAACAGTTCGTAAGACCCCACATAGATCCATAGAGATATGGTTCCCATTACCTCGTGTCTTAGGCTTCAGAGCTTAACAAATCCTCTCGACGCAAATTACCTGAAGAGCCAAGCCTCTGGACTCTCGGATCTTGTGACATGTGTCCTTTTCGACCAACAATCGAGATTCACTTCGGCACTCACAAATTCGGTGAGTTCATACATCATAAAATATTGGCCATTTTCCTCCAAAGTACTGAATCATCAAACTACGGAATCACTTTCCACATAACCTTTCATCCAATGGTCCTATTTCACTATTAATCACTTGACGAGGAATGAGGAGGGGTCACACATCACTCCATGATGCGTCCCGGGTTAGTCGGGTAGTCAAAGGTGGGTCCCTTAGCTCAATGGTTCGAAAGGATTGGGAAGGATATGAGGATCAACGGTCCCTCCATTTCAATGGTCCATATCTACTTCGCGACTCCCGTGTTCGGGAGTTTTAGCACTGGATCTTTCCAAATCCCCTGAATTAAGACTTCACCGAAGCACTTAACACCTCCCCTCCTATGCCCGATCTAACGACTAAGAGAGATCCATATTGGATCCCCAAATTGATGATCCTCTTTGTTTCATGACTTCTCCCTTCGACTACTTTTGAGGATTGTGGAGTAACGAATTTCAAAATCCCAAAGACGAAAGGGCTAGCTCCTTCCAAACTAGCGCAAGGTTCCTAGGCCTTGGTTACATGGATCCTTTGGGAAAAATTAGTGGCTAATCATGAATCCATTTTCATAGAAAAGGGATTTAATGGCATGGGAACAAGCCCTTGGTCAGATGGGTGAATAGTCTAAGAGAAAAATGCCCTTCTCCCACAGAATTCAGACTTAACATTCCCGTTAGGTAAACTTCACAAGTTTTGTAGGACTTAGACATTGTAGTCAATCCTACCCTAAATCTCCTACAAAATCACATCCCATGACCCTCTGTTGGCCCTTAGTTATGGAAGGAAGCGAAGAATAAGGAGGAAAAGGTAAAAAGAGAACTTCGCAGGAGACACAGTGACTGTCACTGGGTCGAAGTGAGAAAAAGAACAGAAAAGATGGAGCGAAGTGAGGAAAAACAAGTCGTTGGATGAGGAGATCGAGGATGACAGATTAGCAATCAAGAAGGATCATGAAAAAATCAAAAAGAAGAGAAATCCATCATTGGATTCTTTGGAGCACCACGCGAAAAGGAAGGAAAGACCTGTTGGCGAAGCCCGGAAAAAGTGGATCAAGTTGACCTAGGGTTTTAGACACCTACGGTTTTGGTAATTAGGGTTTTGACACCTAGGTTTCGGTCTAAGGCTATCGGTGAGGGATTGTAATGTATAAATAGAGGTCAAGAGGACCTGGGTTATTGTTGTTGTTGTTGGTCATTAATTTAGCTCTATTGTTGTATTGAGAGGTCATTGTATTGTGAGAGAGAAGTGTTGAGAGTGAGAACCTTCTGGTATTGTAAGATCTTCATTTGTGTGCGAAGATCAGATCCTACAGCTGGGTGCGCAGGAACGGGGAGAGAAAGAGAGAAGAAGAGGGAGGATCTACTGGCCAAGAGTGCAGATCCAAACTATAATCTTTATCCTAATATATTATAAGCACAGTTTCGTGGATGTAGCCCTAGAGAGAGGGTGAACCACGTATATTGTGTGTTGTGTGAGTGATTGAATGCTTGGATATATGCCATTATTATATTGTTATTTTCATTATTGTGTTAGATCAATATCTATAGCTGCGCAGAGTAGATCCTGCTGATAAGTGATATATGAATGTTGTGATTGTTGCTATACCAGAACTATCCACTTGATATTCGTCTGGTTGTAGACATCTCTGTCCTGCAACCCCCCCATATCTTCTTCGGGTGAGACTTCATTCGCTTTGCAGGTGTTGTTGAAAGGGCTGGTAGTTAGGGATTTGTTGGTGTGCTCTTGAGCATTGAACCCTGGGTCTGCCCTTGTGCCAACAAATGGTTCCATTGTTGGGACATGAATATTTTTAAGGGAATGTTAGATGGTTCCCATCAAGGACAGAGATACAGAAGTGCATAGAGGATCAAGAGAAGGACTTCGATGAAGCCCAGAACAAGAACCCTAAACTGAGTACTGAAGATTGGCCACCAAGATATATCTTCACTGATATTCACGAGATCTTCTTTGGAGGAATCCTCCAGGAGTTGTTTGAGTGGTTGGTTAGGTTAGTTGATACACAGTTTGAAATCAAATCTAGACCTCCTGTGGTTTGGACACCGACGTTGATCCAGAAGGTCAAGAGAGTTGATAACGTTGTATCCAAAGATGTAGAGAATTGGTTTGATAGTACCATTGTAGGATATATCACTGAGTTTGTTGTTGACAGAACAAAATCATATAGCCAAGCCGATAGGTACTTTTTCAAAGGACCAATAGGAAACTTTTTTAACTTTCTGAAGCTAAGAATCAAGATTCTCTTACATGAAAACCACATCTTGAAGATATAGTAGATTGGTCGGACCTAAAAAGGATAATGTTCAAGATCTCGAACAACGAAAGTGACACAGAAGCAAGACATACGCGCAGTGGGAAATCATTCTGAGGGGTTCACCTTGAGAACTTGTTTGAACTACGGAGAAGAG
The DNA here is from genome assembly GCA_009831015.1 of Picea engelmannii. Classification (NCBI taxonomy): domain Eukaryota; kingdom Viridiplantae; phylum Streptophyta; class Pinopsida; order Pinales; family Pinaceae; genus Picea; species Picea engelmannii. The sequence goes on along the minus strand of ML782758.1, from coordinate 209,446 downwards.
GTTTTCTACAGTGGAGAAGAGGTAGATCTAACTGACGAAGAGCATACAGAGCCCACTAGAACAGAAGAAGGGGAAGTTGAAGAACTGTTCCAAAGCGAGCCAGAAAACTCAGGAACTGCACGGACTACTGAAGTAAGTAACGTTAACCCTCTTGTTGTCCCCACGGTACTTAGCAGTCAGAATAGTCAAAACCACTAGAATCTTTAGGGTACTGTTACTAGTAGCTCAACATCTACTGAAACAAGAAGCCTAGTCAATTCTATGGTAGATGAAATGAGACTCCCTATCTTTAGAGGAGATGGATCTAAAGATCTGGATCAACATTGATTTTTGTGTGAAGTCGTATGGAATATTAAAAGTATCATCGATGAAGCCATCAAGAGAACCCAGTTCAGCACTACGCTAAGGGACCATGCACTGAAATGGTACATGAAACTTGTCCAAGGACTGGCATAGCCTAAGCCCCTGAATGAGATCAAGAATGCGATGATTGCATAATTTAAGAAACCTAAGTCGGAGTCACAATGTATTACAGAACTGAAAGAGATTAAACAAAGGGTAGAAGAACCTGTTTGGGAGTTCGACCAGAGATTCAAGACCCTGACAGGTTGATTAAATTTTCAGATCCTCGATGAATAGAACAAGGAATGGTTCATCGTTGCATTGTTACCACACATCAGAGTCCCCCTGATGCAGCAAAAGATTTCATCACAAGAAGAATCTTTGGAGATCACCATGAAGCTTGAGTCAGCACTGATGGGAGAATCTAGTTCAATCATTAGCCAGATCATGAGCTCGCTGACTAGTTTGTCCTTATAGGTTGAGGATATGAAGAAAGATAAGGGAAAAGACAAAAGGGAAGATATATGGTGTGTAACATGCGGAACTGAAGGCCATGATAAGGAACAATGTCCTTTATTTCATGAGTACTTGGCCTCAGGGGCGTCGAGCCCCTTGAAACAAGTGAATCTACCTAGGTGCAATGTATGCAGAAATAGGCATTGGCTAGGTAAGTGCTACTACATGTAGAAGTATGTTCAGACACCCACAAAATTGTATTGTACATTCTGTAAATCAGTGGGGCACGATGACTGAGATTGTAGATATTATGATCTCATGCATGAAAGTTCGAGGGACATATACAAGATTCAAGGAGAAGTACAACAAGAAGGAAACACTTTGCAGTACAACTCTCCGGGGAGAGGAAACTTTAATCCTCGCGGTGGATACAGAGGACGAGGATCAGGAGGAGGTATGGGCCAAGGACGAGGACAAATAATCTATTACAACTGCACATAGCGAGGCCATTTAGCAAGGGATTGTTAGAATCCTTGCATGACCTATGGTTACTGTAACTCCTTCGAGCATGTCATAGAGGAATGCCCTGTGCTGATGGATAAACTTCAGGAAAAATGAGGATCTCAACAGAACCCACAAGTACAACTTATATATGCTGAACCTCGTGGAGCAGACCCTAGATTCATTCATTATCACTCGAGGAGGTGCTGCTACAAGAACAGACAGAGAAGTCCAAGGAAAGACCGAAGACGACCATAGAGTCAGAAAAGATGCAGAAAATACCCATATTTTCGATGTGAAGAAAGAAAGGAAAATCTTTGAGGAGGAAAGGCAAGAGTTCAAAGAAGATCAAGGATCTTCATCAAAGAAACAACCAGAAATCAAAGAATATGGCATGCCTCAGGTGTTTGATGTGTATGCATCACCAACAGAAGGGAAAGAGGTAAGAAAACTCATGGAATTTTTGTGCACTTGTGTTAAGTTGATTCAGGATAAAGGCATTGTACAATAGTTACAAGATTTAATCAAGCAGTATGAGCTAAGAAAGATAGACCCCTTACTAAATAGGGTAGTGTACCAAATTGGAAAAAGGAGAAGAAAAAATAAGGAATTACACTTAAATGCTCAGATAGGAGAGTATGAGTTAGACTATGTGGTCCTTGACCTAGGGTCGGAGGTCAATATCATGATGAAGCAAACTTGGGCATTGATGGGAAAACCCAAGTTGATATATTCCTATTAGTCTACGCATGGCTAATCAGCAAGATGTTAGCCCATTTGGACGATTAGAGCATGTCCCAGTGGACATCGACGAAGTAAGAACATTTGCAGACTTTGAAGTAATTGAAATTGTTGATGATAGTTTCCCTTACCCTGCATTGTTATGAATTGATTGGGTCTTCGACAATTCTACTATTGTTGATCTAAAGAAAAGATGCATGACATTTGAGAAAGTTGGCCTTAGGGTCATTTCACCTTTATATCCATATGAGGGTCCACAATATACAGAGCCTATCAGAGAAGAAGACCACGTATTCGAACTGGAAAACATCTACAAATTAATAGCCAGACAACATGATTATAGCAACCCTATAGCTGACGGGAATATGAGTTGGAGAAGTGATAGCACATGTTCACCTGACTCAAAAGAAGCGTTGGAGAACTGGCAGGACTAGATGTACGAAGTATCTACAAGAATATGTGCTAGGCTAACTAGAGAAGTTCGCTAGATTGGTACAACAGTGATTAATCTACCTACATTTGATGAGCTGAACCCCTTAGATAACTTCTTATGAGACTTTGAAGCAATTGTACTAGCACAACAAAGGTTCTTGGTTATGGATGAGGCCCTGAAAGCCACACCAGCAATATGGTGGGGTACACATAAAAGCAATATTGCAAACTGGACACAATGTCGAACCTTGATGATAGCGCGTTTTTCAGCACAAATAGGAAGTTGTGAAGTAAGATACATAGGTCGAAGTTTCCCAAAGGACCATATACAAACCTACGAAGAGGCCTAGAGTGACATTCCTAGAGAAAAATGGGTACACATATTCATCAATATGCTGGATACCACCCCGATTAACTGGTACCTTCAAGCAGAGCTTTTCCTCGTCACTTCAGAATGGGAAGGTATGATCCAGAATTTTCTAAACACCTTTTTGTTTGAAAGTGAATTTCCTTCAGTAGATCAAGAACTATAGATGGTGAGGCAGAAAGTATTTGAGGAGGCATCTGGCCTCCCTTCAAAGCAATAAGCGGATGAATGGACTGCACCCCTCCAGAAACTACAGATTTGCTACAACATCAATGCCGAAGAAGATGATGACCCAAGGAAGGTTAATATCACAGAAACAGAAGGCTAGAGAGATGTGGAAGGACCAGGAGTTGAACTGCCATTCATTGGACAACCAATAATGATAAATAAATTCAATATAGGGACAGAGGAGACACCAAAGCTTGCCAATGTCAGAGATTACTGGGACGTTGCTACCATTGACAAAATTACACAATTATTGCACGAGTATCAGGACTTGTTCCTGACCAAATTCACTGATATGAAGGGTATCAAAGGACCTATGGCAGATATGAGAATAAATTTGAAACCAGATGCGAATCCAGTCAAGAAAATACCCTACAGATTGAACCCGAAATATAAGGAAAAAGTGAATATTGAGATCGACAGAATGATGCAAACAAGGATTATTAAACCTATCGAAGAGCCAGAGTGGATTAACCCCATGGTAGTGCAATATAAGAAGACAGGTGAGATCGGGATTTGCGTAGATCTCAGGAAGATGAATGATGCTTGTCTACATGAACCTTTCCCTACACCATTCACATATGAAGTGTTGGATAACATGGGAGGCCAAGAAGTATATTCTTTTACAGATGGGTTTTCAGGATACCATCAGATCCGCATTGCCAAGGAGGACCGTCATAAGACTACGTTTTCCACAGAGTGGGGAAACTACCAATATATAGCAATTCCATTTGGACTGAAGAATGCCCCATCCATCTTTTCCAGGGTGGTGGTCGAAGCATTCAAAGAATTTTTGCATAACTTTTTAGAAGCATACTTTGATGACTGGACTGTTTTTAGTTTGTTGAAAAATCATATTGAATGTCTAAGGATAATGTTGGATAAATGCAGGCAGTGTCAAATTGATTTGAATTTGAAGAAGTGCATCTTCTTCTCACCATTTGGAGTATTATTAGGTCATATTGTATGCAAGTGAGGATTGTTGGTGGATCCATCCAAGATTCCAATTATTGTTAATTTAACACCTCCCACCTCAGTCAAACAACTGCGCATTGTGCCAGGCCATACTGGCTATTATAGGAATTTTATCAAAGGATATGCTCATATTACTACGTCTATGGAGAATTTATTAAATAAATACTGTCAGTTTGGTTGGACAGATGAATGCCAACAGAGCTTTGACACACTGAAACAAAAAATGGTGACTACACCTATTATAGTCTTTCCAGACTAGAGCAAGGAATTTCATATGCATGTTGATGCATCTTCCATTTCATTTGGAGCAGTACTAGAACAACCTGGAGAAGGGGACATTGATCATCCACTAGAATTTTCCAGTAGGAAGCTATCCACAACCAAAGTTAATTACACCACTATAGAGAGAGAGGGACTAGCCATGGTGTATGCACTGCAAAATTTTTTCCACTACTTGTTGGGAGGACACTTTAAAATGTTTACCGATCACTCTGCATTGAAGTACCTAGTCAACAAGCCAGTATTGGGGGGGAGAATATGCATATGACTTCTTCTTTTTCAAGAATATGATTTTGAGATCATAGTTAAGCCAGGAAGAATGAACAAGGGCCCAGACCACCTATTGAGGTTCGAACATGGCGAAGAACCTACCAGTCTAGAAGATACATTACTGGATGCACAACTACTCACCATTAGAAATATTGGTGACCAATTTTTAGACATAGTCCAGTTCTTGTCAACAAGAATGGCTCCAGGTGAGTACACAATTCCTCAGAAGAAACAACTAGTGGTGCGCGCTGCATATTTTTCATTGATAGTTGGTCAGCTATATAAAATGGGACCTGATGAGATACTAAGACGATGTGTGATGGAGGCAGAGCACCCTATGATCCTTGAAGAAGCGCATGAAGGCATCGTAGGAGGACATTACGTAGGGAAAGAAACTATGCAAAAGGTTCTGCAAGATGGCCTTTGGTGGCCTATGTTACACAGAGATGCTAAAGAATATGCTAGAGCATGTGATGTATGCCAACGAGTTGGAAAACCACCCCGAAGAGATGACCCTATAGGCATTTGAAAAATAGGTCATTGACTTCATGGGACCTATAAACCCACCAGGAAAGTGCACAGGAGCACGGTATATTATCACTGCGATAGAATACTTGACTAGATGGGACAAAGCAAGAGCAGTCAAGGACTGTAGTGCAACTACAACTACGCATTTTATATTTGATGACATAATAACCAGGTTTGGATTACCCTAAGGTCCTTATTAGTGATCAAGGTACACACTTCATCAATAAGATAGTTGAAGCCCTAACTGAATAATTTTTAGTCCAATACCATCAGAATAGTACACCTTACCATCCACAAGAAAACAAAACAGTTGAAGCATTCAACAAAATCTTGGAGACAACATTGACAAATATTTTTAGTGTGAACAGGGATGAGTGGGATTTAATAGTACCAGCAGTACTCTGGGCTTATAGAACAACTTGCAAGAAATTAACAACGCAGACCCCTTCCAAGTTGGTCTATGGCCTTGAAGTTGTTGTCCCGATGGAGCACTGGGTACCAGGCTTAATAATTGTTGCATTTACATACATGGATGATACTGGTGATGTTCATGAGAGGCTAGCATAGCTGGTCGAACTAGAAGAAGATAGATTCATTGCAGGTTTCCATAAGCAAGTTCAGAAGGAACGAAAAAAGGCCTATCCTGACAGGCACATCAAGAAGAATATATTCAGGCAAGGTGATTTAGTACTGGTATATGATAGTATGTTTATCAAACACCCTATGAAGTTCAGAATGCATTGGCTCAGACCATATGAGATTGCCTATGTTACAGAAGGAGGAGTTGTGTAGCTGGAGACATTGGAAGGAGACTGGAAGGAAGGCTTGGTGAATGGGATTTGACTGAATTTGTACTATGACAACCAACCATCTCGCGGTTATCAATAGAATTAAGGAGGAAAAGGGTATAGGTACCAGGTGCAGTTGAAATTGGGTACCAAACATAGAAAATATAGTCTTCACAAGGATGAAGAGGAGGCATAAAGAAGAAAGAAAAGGTTGCACTGTGCAGTCCAAAGTCAAAGTAAAATGAAAGGATCAGATCTGAAGTTCCTCGGGATGAGTCACAGGTGAGTGTTGGGGGGTTGTTGGCCCTTAGTTATGGAAGCAAGCAAATAACAAGGAGGAAAAGGTAAAAAGAGAACTTCGCAGGAGACACAGTGACTGTCACTGGGTTGAAGTGAGAAAAAGAACATAAAAGATGGAGCAAAGTGAGGAAAAGCAAGACGTTGGATGAGGAGATCAAGGATGACAGATCATCAAGCAAGAAGGATCGTAAAAAACTTAGCAAGCAGAGAAATCCATCATTGGATGCTTCAGAGCCCCACGTGAAAATGAAGGAAGGATGTGTTGGCGAAGCCCAGAAAAAGTGGATCAAGTTGAACTAGGGTTTTAGACACCTAGATTTTTGGTAATTAGGGTTTTGACACATAGGTTTCGGCCTAAGGCTATCTGTGAGGGATTGTAATGTATAAATAGAGGTCAAGAGGACCTGGGTTGTTGTTGTTTTTGTTGGTCATTAATTTATCTCTATTGTTGTATTGAGAGTTCATTGTATTGTGAGAGAGAAGTGCTGAGAGTGAGAGCCTTTTGGTATTGTAATATCTTCAGCTGTGTGCGAAGATCAGATCCTGCAGCTGGGTGCATAGGAACGGGGAGAGAAAGAGAGAATAAGAGGGAGGATCTGCTGGCCAAGAGTGTAGATCAGAACTGTAATATTTATCCTAATATATTATAATCATAGTTACGTGGACGTAGCCCTAGAGAGAGGGTGAACCACGTATATTTTGTGTTGTGTGAGTGATTGAATGCTTGGATCTCTGTCATTATTATACTATTATTTGAATTACTATGTTTGAAGAAGATCTATAGTTGCATAGAGTAGATCCTGTTGATAATTGATATATGAATGTTGTGATTGCTTCTATACCAAAACTATCCACATGATATTCCCCTGGTTGTAGACATCTATGTCCTGCAACCCCCCCCATAGTTGCTTCGGGTGAGACTTCATCTACTTCGCAGGTGTTGCTGAAAGGGCCGGTATTTAGGGATTTGTCGGTGCGCTCTTGAGCGTTGAACCCTGGGTCTACCCCTGTGCAAACACCCTCTAACAGTTTAAACTGAGATAATTCCAAGATAACATAGATATAAAAGTTTACATGCATCAAATAACATTTCTAATAACTGATCGAATATTGAGAGACTGAATAATAAACACATACATTTCATCATCACATCCAATATAATGCACCAATTATGAAAATAATTATCAGAACTGGAAAATGTAAAGAAACTGTTGAAATGGGTTCTCATTCCCTCCCAACCATAGGCACATCCACTCCTACTGGATTTACCACTGGCCACCCCCGAGCTAGACCATGATGCTCTGAGAGAGATTCTTTCTCCTTGCTCCACAATATTCAGGGATGAAGGTTACTCTCCTTCTCCCACAGATACTGGGCAACTGGTTTCCCCTACTCCAAGAAAGGAGGTTTGCATGATTACTTCCTCAGTCACTCGTCAGCCTCATTTATCAGCTTGTAGTGAAACCCTGCCCCAGGCTTCTTGTAGCCAAAACAAACCTTTTTCTCCTTTTTTCTCTCTACTTTAGAAGCTAATTATATTCTCTTCTCTTCTCTTGAGAGTTTTTTCCTTTTCTCTACTCTCTCACAGTTCTTTGTGTCTCCTTTGTCCCCCCAAATTCCTCTTTTCTTTCCTTCCTCATAAAGTTCACGTGGTTCTGAATCCCCACTCATGGTCAGGCCTGGAAGCCTTACAGATGGGTACCCTTCACCATATCCTCATTAACTCTTGATGATGGCCTTCCAACTACCATCATGACTGGTAATTCATTTCTGGGTCATAGGACTATTGAGAAATTAAACCCAGTAGGTATTGGTTTGGTGAGGTTCATCTCAACCATAATTGGTTTCACCTTCACCATCTCTCTCATAGCATCCATGGTCTATCTTGGAAAAATCTCCTTTCAAAAGTTATGAAAAAATTATCCATTTTATATTAATAACAAAAATACATAAATCAGCCTTTTATAAAAAGGTTCATCAAACCAAACATTCACACATATCTAGTCTGTCATAGTCTCTTGGCTAGTTATAGTTATATTTACAAACTGGGGGAAATAGGGGTATTACAATCCCCTCCCCCTTAAAGGAATATCGTCCTCGATGTTCTATCTACCGAGGTGCTTTGTATGTATAGAAGTAAACAAAAATGGATATGCTTGTCCTGTGGAATCCTCCAATTCCCATGTAGCCTCATATGGGCCAAAGTGTTTCCACTACACCTTGACGTGTGCGATGGTTATGTTCCTGAGTGGGGTTTCGTTCATGTCTATTATGAATTGATATTCTAGAAATAACTCTCCCTCAGGTTCCACCTGAATCACAGAACAGTCAATAATATTATTAGAATCATGTACATACTTCTTTAATAAAGAAACATGAAAAACATTTTGTTTCTTCGCTGTGGGAGGAAGTGCTAGCCACTAGGCTACCATTCCCACTCTATCCAAAAATTCAAAGGGTCAACAATAACGAGGTGCCAACTTGGCACAAGTTCCCATCCTCAAGGAGCTTCTCGTGGGTCTAACTCGGAGATATACATGGTCTCCTGCTTCGAACTCCCTAGGAGTCCTTTTCAGGTCTGCATAGTTATTTTGTCTATTGTGGGCTATCTTCATATTTTTCCTTATCTAAATCACTTGTTGTTCCATTTTATTTAGTATATCTATCCCAATTGTAACTTGGTTTGTTGGGTTGTTCTAGCTGATTAGAATGTTGCGTTGCCTTCCATAGAGGGCTTCAAAAGGACCCATTTTCAATGGCTCTTTATAACCATTGTTGTAAGCAAATTCTGCCAATGGCAGGTAGTCTTCCCATTTCTTGGGTTGATGCATTACATGCATTCTCATCATGTCTTCTAATACTTGGTTTTCCTTTTCTGTCTGCCCATAATTTTGCAGGTGATAGGTTGTACTAAAGAGTAATTTTGTTTCAAAACTAGCAAACAGATATTTCCAAAAGTTTGAAGTAAACTTTGTATCTATGTAGGATATAATCTCTTTAGGAATTCCATGCAGTCTGAATATCTCTTTCATGAAGATGTTGGAAATATCTATATCCTTGCAAGTTGACTTGACGGGTATGAAGTGAGAATCGTTTCTCAATTTATCCACAACTACCATGAGGGAATCGTTATGTTTGGATGATCTAGGTAATCATGTGATGAAATACATGGAGATGGTTTCCCATTTCCATTCGGGAATTGGTAGGGGTTGTAGAATCCCTGTCGGGTTCTAGTGCTCTCCCTTGACTTCCTGAAATTCTAGACACTTAGCTAAATAATTAGCTATGTCCTTTTTCAGTCCGAGCCATTAGAATAATTTCCTAGTGGTCGTGATCATTTTTTGATAGCCAGTATGATCAATATATGGTATTTTGCGTAGTTCATCCATTATCAGTCTCTTCAAGTCGTCACAATTTGGAATGTATAGTATACCCTTGTAAGTTAGCAGGTCATCATTAAGCATCTAATAACCTTCATACTTTATCCCTGTGGGCTCTTTCTTTAAGAATGATGTCACAGTCTTGAAAAATTCATATGTTTCTTGTGCAGTTATGACCCTCTCTTTAATGTTTGATTCACTGGCGCTAACAACTTCTAGGTGAACCACTTTCATGCTTCTACTAAGGGCATCAACCACCCTATTCTCCTTTCCTTTGATATGTTTTATTTCAAAATAAAACTCACTAAGTAGATCCATCCACCTATCTTGTCTCACATTGAATTTTGGTTGGTCAAACAAATACCTCAATCCACTATGGTCTGTCATAAGTACAAATCTCCTTCCTAGGCAGTAATGCCTCCACATCTTTAAAGCATGCACTATGGCATCCAATTCCATATCATGGGTCACATAATTGAATTCATACTCATTCAATTTTTTGGATTCATAGAAAATCACATGTCCCTCTTTCATAAGGACTCCTCCCAGCCCTTCCTTGTAGGAATATGTACACACAAAGAAGTCTTTGTTTGGATCTTCAATCTTCATTACAGGCGCATTGGTCAAAAGTTATTTCAGCTCTTGAAATTTTTCTTCACATTTTGTTGTCCAAATGAATTTAACCCCCTTTTTCTGAAGGGAGGTGATTGGGAAACCAATCTTGGATAATCCTTTTATGAATCTCCTATAGTATCCTGCAAGACCCATAAAGGATCTGATATCAGATACATATTTTTCGGTAGACCAATCCATGATGGCTTTAATCTTGTCAGGAATAACTGCCACTCCTTCTTCATAAATCACATGGCCTAAGTAATGGACTTGTTTCTAGGAAAATTCACACTTAATGAGCTTAGCATAGAGTTGATGTTCTCTTAGTACTTGGAGTACTAGCTTGAGATCTTCTTCATGATATTCTCTATTCTTGGAATATATTAGGATATCATCAATAAAAAAAAATACAAACGTATCCAAGAAATTTATGAATACATTATTCATTAAGCACATAAAAGTGGTTGGTGCATGGTAAGCCAAAATGGCACCACCACAAATTCATAGTGGTCATATCTTGTCCTGAAGGTTGTCGTGTGGATGTCTTCATCTTTAACTCGGACCTGGTGGTATCCATACCTCAATTCAATCTTGGAGAGGATTTTAGCACCCTTTAATTGGCCAAACAAGTCATCGATCCTTGACAAGGGATACTTATTATTGATGGCCATCTTATTGAGTTGTCTATAATCTATGCACAGTCTGAGTGTTCCATCTTCCTTTTTCACAAACAAGGATGGTTCTCCCCATTGAGACACACTAGGCCAAATATATCGCTTGTCCCACATATCCTTCAGTTGTAGTTTGAGCTCAACTAGCTCTGGTGTACTCATTCTATAGGGTGTTCTATACATTAGCACCTCTCCTGGTTAAAGTTCTATGGAAAATTCAGTATCCCTTCTTGGAGGTAGGCCTGGTACCTCCTCTGGGAATACATATTTATATTCTCTTAATATGGGATGGTTCTCTAGGTTGGGTTTGTTATTCTCAATAGAGTTGAGTACTTTTATTGCATACAAAGTACATCCCTTTATGCAATACTTATTCACTTGGAGGGTTGATATTTGTCTCACTGAGACATGTTTTTGAATTCTTTGTAGGGTTACTCTTCTTCCTTCTTCATTTTCACACTCCAAAGTTTTACTGTAATAGTCCAACTTGGTTTTTTGGGTAGCTAACCAATACATACTAATAAACATGTCATAACATCCTCAAGGAAGTATGTTTAGGTCTGCTTGGGTGGGTAACCCACTTATAACAATTTGGCATGCTGGTATGACCTCTGTTACTTTTATTTTGGTTCTATTGTCTAGTTGTACCATCCATGATTTAATGTGTTTAACTTGTTGCAATTTATATCTCACAACAATTTGAGGGGAAACATAACTCAAATTAGAACTAGGGTCAATTAAAATGGAAACAGGATGGTCGACAATCGTACCTTCCATATCCACCATTGAATCTTGGTGGCCAACTTGTCTATTACCAAAGGCTGCATAAATGTATAAAAAAATCCTAGCCACAACATTGACTGTGGTAGCCTCTTGGACATTGTAGACCCTCCCATTGTTTTGTTTCCTATGCAGACATACCCTCAGCAGATGTTCCTCTCCACAACCCCAACATTTCAAGGGTTCTCTCTTTGTGTTATCAATCTTACTCGAAACTGCTCTGAAGGGTTTATTTCCACTCATGGATGGGAAGTTTTGTTGATACACACTTCTGGTAGGAAGACGCATCCTAGAGATCTTCCCCTGGTTTTTAAACCTCAAAGGTTTAAACCCCTTCTTCTAGGGTTTTGGAATTCATGAGTAATGTTAAAAAGACCTCTAGAGCCTCGTTGTAATCATTCTTCTCAAACAAATGCACATAGAAGCCACATCTATTCTCATAGATAACTACCACCATTCGAGCAAGTTGTTTCCAATTTTGTAGTTTTAGAGTTTCAAAATGTTTTATTTATTCAATAGAATTTATTGTTGACTTGATATATTTTTTTGTTCTTTGTATCTCTATGTTATTATATTCAGTTTGTTATTGCTTTCGTTCTTATCATAAATCCGGATCAGTTTGGCACATGATAGATGTCGAAAATCCTCCCATGTCGATTGGTAACATCGACCTGACAAACAATATCTAGAGTAAAATCATAAGAAACATATGTCTTCCTCTCCTTAGCTTCATCCAAGTATGTTAACAAGGAGGCATCCTTATCCATGTGATGAGTGCACCCATAGTTGACCCATTCATTATATGTAGACTGAGACAACAAGGCATGAGAAGTTACGATTTGGATGGTGAAATTATCAGTAGATTGTCGTACAAAGGACATGTCTCCTTCAAGGCATTTAACCGTGTCCTCTAAATCATGTCTCTTGTTATAACATGCGTTCTCCAAATGTCTAGTATTTCCGTAGTACTGACATTTCTTCTTCTTTCAACTTTGTTGGGGTGCATCTATCTATCCCTTAGGTTTTTGGTCATGGAATCTAGGTTTCTATGTAGAGGTATCAAACCATACTCTATCCCTATGATCCTACTGTTTATTTCCCTTAAGAAACGTGGCTTCATGTTTACCATCAAGATTTTCTTATTCAAGAAAATTGTGTTTATCAGTGATCAAAATGCCACAGAAAGATTCAAAGGTGTAGTCCTTACCATCGTCCTTGCGTGATTTCCAGTTTCTGTGGAAAGTCAACATGAAAATGTTGAATGGTGTTATTAAATTCATTAGGACCAACTCGATGAGTCATCAATTATTATTTTAATATTTCTTTCCACATTCTCCCAATTTCAACTAGAGTTCTTTGACACGTTCCAAATAATTCTCTATTCTGTCAAAAGAATGAGGATCGAAAGATATCAACTATTTCTCCAACTGCATTGTGTGGATATCGTCGAATCAGTAGAATAACGAATATATATTCTTATATACTTGATGAGGGTAGTTGATTCCACTGAGGTGTAACCGAATCTCCTGCGAGATATAGGTCCTGATGACTCCCAGAGCCTCATCCTTCTTTTCATTAACAACAAACTTCTCCTGATCATTTATTAGATATAGAATCACAATATTCATATACTTCCATAGTCCTTTACTCCTTGGTAGAGTTTCTATGTTTGGTTCCCATACTGCATAATTTGATCTATTCAAAATAACAATATTAATTTTTGAAGCCATCTTCAATATCTAGATTGAAAGTTTGTTTCAAAGGTTCCAATCAACAAACACCATCCCAAAGTCGAATCACAAAATAGATATGAATCAAAAAGGTTTTCATATAAAATGTGAGGTTTCAAAACATAGGTTCTAATACCATTTTGGGGAAAGGGGTGGAATCTGTCATGAAACAGACAGGAAATTTTGTAGATAATCGAAGAGGGAAGAAAATTTTGAAGACAAAAGGTGGTGTCTAAAGACAGTGTTACAACACATAAGAAAAAAATCAAAATTCATATTGGACCTTGATATATCCATATGATATCACGTTTATCACTTGACGATAATGACCCAAGGGGTATACTATTTATTGCCTCAAGATCTAACCAACTTCCATGAATTGAGAGGATTTTGTCCTCATATAATTATCGGTTGCTAGATTTGACTACACCAAATTTGTGCTACTGAGTCGACTCAATAAGCATGCTCAACCCAATTTTCCATGTGTCGAACTTGTAGTTTATAGTTGTCTTGGTTGATCCACCGCCTGACTATCTTCAACTACTAGTCGACTATCTGATCAACATGAACGTTGACTACTCGATCAAATGATGTAGATTTTTGGTCTATCGCCCGACCAATTGTATCCAGATGTAGGTCGACCACTTGACCGATTGAATCTAAGAGAAGTGTGATGAACCATCAATGCTTGATGTTCCAATAGTTTTTTTAAAAAATGGAGCCATGTTTGTGAAGAAAAATTGTTGACCATCCATGTGTGCTCCAAAGATCTACCTTCGAGTCGTTAGATTGTTTATGATGGAACCTACTATGATACCATTTTTTGAACTTACACTTATACCAAGGGGGGGTGAATTAGTATAATATACTTTTTACTTTAATTGAGAATTGATCAATTATTGATTAACTTTAAAACAATAAATGCATGTAAACTCAAATCACACTACACAGAGTTTAACTTGGAAACCCCTACGAGAGAAAACCATACAAACTTATCTTTATAAATGTTTGTAGGCACAAACCTACTATTACAAATATTGTAGGCACCAACCTATTGGAGACACCAATCCCCTCGGCTGAGCACCAACTCAAAAATATATTGTGTAGTCCCAACCTATTAGAGACACCAATCTCCTTAGTTGAACAACAAGTTAGAAAGATATTGTGTAGGCACCAACCTAATGGAGACACCAATCTTCTCAGTTGAGCACCATCTCAGAAAAACCTATATAGACACCAATATAATATCTTCATACACATAGAACTTATGAATCCACTGGCATGTTTCATACTTCATGCATTTCGCAACATCATCATACCCTTAACTTTCATGCTCCAACACCTCTCTTTTCTTCATACCCCAGACATAGATTCAAACCTTAGTTAAATTTATCATTCATACTCTAGTGAAACTCATAACATCATTCCTCGAATATAATCACGGACTACAACATCACAACCTAAAAATAGCTCACTTTGTCACATCATAGACCTTAGTCCTTCATAGTGCACCCTTAAAACTCCAAGAAAACTTCTCTTGCAACTTTAGACCTCGAGAATACTCTCCAACTTTTCTTGCACACCTCAAATATCTTTTTCACACCTTAAACATGATCTTCTTGTTTGCATTCTCTTCAAATGTGCACATATATTCTATATTTATAATGTTTTTATTCTCACTTTTAGGGCCAACCTGAACTTTCTGGTTGGCTTGTCTGATAGAAAAAATCATATCTCCTCATTCTTAAGGAGTTAGAGGGAGTCATATATACTTTTGGAAATGTATTGGAATAATATTTCCAACCGTATAACCTATGATACCATTTGAGCTAGGTATTTAGAGTATAAATTCCTTCAAATATAAGGTATCCAACTGAGCATCAAAAATCCAAAAAAATATTTCCAACAATCTCCATCTCGCAATCTTTATCTTGGACATTTGTAGTCTCAACCTATCCTTAACATCAATCACAAAAATATTTCCAACATAAGGTTCTCATGTCATATTAACCAGTGTCCATACCTACAATAACATAGCACCCTAAATATAAACATGGGAAAAGTAAATTTATGAAAAAAAATAAAATTGTAAATAAAAAGAAGTCAAATCCCACTAGCGTGATTAGATTTCAAGGGTTTCATTATATAACGAAACCAAGGTTCGAAACTCATGGTAGTCGAGAAAATACTCCCAAACAAATCCATCCATGTTAAGGGTTTTTGTGGCCTAAGTCGGGTGTGATATTTGAGTGATCTTGATGGCTTAGATGACCATGGTTTTGGTTTCTTAGACCACGGGATAGTCTCACAGGTAAGGGACATGCTAGAAACAAAGAAAAGAAAAAGAAAAAAGAGAAATGGTGTATTAAGAAATAAAGCATGAAAGATTATTTCTCTAATGTGGTTGAAATAACAGAGAGGAGAAGAAAACATTGATCTTGGGAAGATAAAGATTTGGGGAGGTCTATCCTTCTAGTTTATCCCTAACAACTAAGTTATTCTCCTATTTGCTCTTAAACTATAAAGAGATTGTTTTCTTTGGATAAGAGTGAAAGGATTTGTTGCAAAAATTCCAAGTGAACATTGAGAATGGAGTAGAGAGCCTGATGGTATTATAACCTACACATTGCCAAGAAATAAAGATCTTGGTTGAAGCTAATAGAATGTTGGCTTTCCCATTTGGGTTTTCAGGGTAAAATTTTTAGTTGTGGTGAATTTCTATATTGTTGTGTGATTTTATTCTTATGAGTTTTTAAATGGACTCTCTATAATTTTAATGGTTGTTTTATTTACTTATTGATATGATATTTCATTCTGAGCTATCGTGTTGGAGGTTTCCTTCATATTTATAACTTTTATGAGTAAATGAATAAATATAGAAATATTGTATCCTCCTCCATTTTTCCATTTCTAAAATAAAATATCAATGGATCAAATAATATGCTTATTGAATTATTGTAGGGAGTTTCTAATTCTAAATTTGTTTTTAAATTGACTATTGGAAGTAAGGAAAATAGCCACTATGATTTCCCATGAATTTCAAGAGATTTTTGTTGGTTTTCATAGTTTTATTTAGCTTCCTATAGTATTTTGAGGGACAATATACATTCCAACACACTCGAGGAAGTTTTTTGATAGTTGTATAGTGTAATATTGGGCATTTGGGAGGTTGTATGGGCCATATTGTTTTACCAATAGAGGGTTGTACATGGGTCATAAAATCTATACATCCAACACCACATACACCTTCATACATGGAGGCCACTCGTCCTCCTTAGTTAGTGTCTTAAGGTGTGAAGGTTTCTGATTGGACCATCCATTAGTTGCATGGACATTCATCACTTTGGTTTTTTTGTCCTTTTCATATTCTCTCATGTGAACTCAAAAATTTAAACTTGATCTTTTTATTTTTTTAATTTTGCATATGAGTTAATATATGTGTTGGTGAAAGTTATATTATTAGTTTGATTGAAGGATAAACATGGATTTCTTAAATCTTTTGGTAATATTGTTTAACATGGTCAATGTACAATGAGTATTTACAAACCTTGATTTAAATTATCAATTTCTATTTGTAGCTTTGTTTGAGAAGAATCTTTATTGGAATTATGGATGTTTGAATATATAAGGTTCCATGTTTGTGAAGTAGACATGCTATGACACTACCAATTACAGATAAACATATGGAACTTGGGGACTTGACCAAGGCTACAAAAAGAATATAAGGTTCTTGGGCCCTATTTGAATCTTTTGAAGATCAAGCTTCATGAAATAATCTTTGAAAAAACACAAAAAACCTTTGAATGGGATCGTTGACCTCCAATTTGTAACATGGGTGCCATTATTATGTTTCACACAATAAGAATCAGTCTTAGGGAATATACCATGGCCAAGGGAGGAAATTAAGGGACGTGGGTCCTAAAGTAAACTTCTTGGGCTCAACTACCATGAACTAGGCCTTAGACAACCACATAAATCCTCTAAGGGATATTTGACCTTTAAGTGGGATATGGATCCATTAAGAGGTTTTTCACACTACATATGGGACTCATGGAATATACCACAGTTAGGGCCATGTAAAATGCCTTTAATTGGGAATATGGGAACCATTAATGTGTTTTACATAAGAATAATGGGCCTTGAGGCCTATACCATGGCCAGGAGAGGAAAATAAGGGCCTTAAGACCTAAACACATATTGTGACATTTAATGGCCATGAAATAGGCCTCAAGCCATTACTCATGTAATTTCTAAAGGATCTATAGCCTCTAGGTAAGATATGGGTATCAATAGGAGGCGTTGTGCACCAAAATTGGGTCTTGGGGTCTCCAAGTTTGACCTTAGCACTAATAGGAGGTTTTTCACACAACATATGGAACTCGAGGCCTTAACTAGGTCATGGAATGAACATAAGGTTCTTACACCCTACTTGAATATTCTCAAGATCAATCTTTGTGAGTATTCCTCAAACAACCACCTTAGACCTCTTTAGGGGATCTTTGGCCTCCAACTAGGAATATGTGCATCTTTTGTACATTTTTCATGATAAGAATGGCTCTTAGGGATTGTATCATGGTCAAGGGAGGACAATAAAGGCCTTAAGGCACAAAATGAAGCTTCTTGGGCTTAGGGAAAATTAGCAAGGCCTCAAACCATTACACAAATCCTACTTAAGATATGTCTATCCTTAGGGTGGGATATCAACACCAATTTAGAAACTAAGTTGTCACTTTATAAATATTTGATATTGATAGGAATGGGATGAAAAGAGGGTGAACCTTTGTATCTTCGTTTAGAGAGTATATGGTAGGATAGGTATCTTCTATGGTATAATGAACATTTGGAAAATGGGTAAGCATTGAATGCTCTATGGTAATGGAGGAGGAGACAATAATGCTAATAAACATGGAGTGGTCTAGAGTGAAGCCTTTGGTTGATCTAATGGAGGGTAGTTAATAGGGTTTTTACAGCATGATGATATAGTGGGGATCTAATCTATATTATAGAAAGAACCATATACTATGTTTATTCCTCCATGATGAAGGCTAGGGGAGGAATTATATAGTCATCAATTTGTGGTGCAATGGTAAAATGACAAAAAAAAGGCACATATAGAGTTGGATGTTTGTTTCTAGTGTATCAAGGTTATAGGATCAAGGGATGTTAGGTGAATCAAATTCATTGGGTGTACATAATAGTGGTGGTAGGGGTATATTATATACCTAATCCAGAATTAAGATAACACTATAATTATTGATATTGTTGGGATTGTATAAGATAGTAGTTTAAAAATGCAGGAGGTTATGATGATGTATATCGTAATGTTACTAGTGTGCATTAGATGCCATATTTCTTGGGGATCATTGGTATGTGGAATTCTACTTATTCATCAATGGTTTTTTGTTTTACTAGATTCCTTCACAATTTGACTATAACAAGGATGGCTAGATAAAAGATGGCATGTTTTTCTATGTACAGAACTACAAGAAGTGTGGATGCATATTTTTTCATAGCAATAGTGCATGTCCATTTTAGGAATGCGCACATGCACATTTTTATAATGCACACATTCCTAGAATTCAAAAATTTATTGAAAAGATTGAGAATTCCCACTAACATGTTTGTTGACTTGGTTTCTTTGTATTTAGATTTAGCATGATGATTGTTGGATTACTGAGAGGGGGGGTGAATCAGTAATAACGTAATTATAATATTTTTTCTTCAAATGTTATATCAATGTAGAATTGTTATCCAATAATGAGCAGTAATAAATAAACAATCACACACATACACAGTACACCAGTGTTTTACGTGGAAACCCTAATCGAGAGAAAACCACAGAATGTATTTTCGTATATGTCTTGAAGAATTGCATTCATTGGAAGCACCAACTTCCTTTGTTTTCCAGCTGCATCTGGAAGGAGGCTCCAACCCCCTAGTTTCTCAGGCTACAACCTGAGGGAAGATCCAACTCCCCAAATCTCTGGATACAACCAGAAGGAGGATACAACCCCCAATGTTCTCCGGCTACAACCAGAAGGTGGCTACAACCACCTATCCTTGCCCTGTCCTGCCACCCTGAAGTAGAAGTAGAATGATGGAACCACTGTCACACTATCACTGTGAGATATACCACTGTAAACTTGTAATAAACATGTACCATAAACAAGTGCATCAACCATGCACCAACCTGTAATCAACCTGTACCATAAACAAGTGCATCAACCATGCACCAACTTGTAATCAACCTGTACCATAAACAAGTGCATCAACCATGCACCAACCTGTAATCAACCTATACAATAAACAAGTGCATCCAACCATGTACCAAGCATGTTCCAATCATGTTTCAACTACTCATCAACTATTAATCATCAATATGTACCAGCATCATCAACTATACACTTCATGTATGTGTCAACTCATCAACTACTTGTCTCAACCATGTACTCAACATGTGCCACAAACAAAAGCCCTCATCAATTTTATCATCCAAATATGCTTTGTTTCTCTGTAATAGACCTGGTGTATATGATCACATTCCTGCAAACCTTCCTTAACTTTAAAAACAAGAGACTAACATTTTCATCAAACTTTTCTTTAGTCTC
This sequence comes from Picea engelmannii, assembly GCA_009831015.1. NCBI lineage: Eukaryota > Viridiplantae > Streptophyta > Pinopsida > Pinales > Pinaceae > Picea > Picea engelmannii. The sequence continues at coordinate 189,461 of ML782758.1, read as the reverse complement.
ACATGCCTAGTTTTGGATTAGTCAACAACCCTAACTTGAAGTA
>ML782758.1:173780-188481 GCA_009831015.1 Picea engelmannii | reverse complement strand
TTGTGCTACGGGTCTTTCTTCAAGGGTTGACATCAATGACAACCAACCTTAATCAACAATATCCCCCTTTGGCATTGATGGTAAAACTCTGATGCAACACTGAAATCATATCACTCATGCTCCCCCTGAAACCATGCCTCTATCCTCTGCATTTGATAAATCTGATCCTCCTAGAACCATGCCTCTGTCCTCTGCATCTGATAAATCTCTCCCCCTTTGTCATCAATGGCAAAGGTATCTTTCCATCTGGGGCTGCTCCCCCTGACAGACTGTCCTCTTATGGTGCTTCATCATAAGAGGATACTCATCATCATGGTTTTAGTTGCATAAACAACAAAACCTCCCTTTTTTTCCCTTTCTTTTTTTTGTAAATAAAAAGAAGGACCTTATATTAAATCATGAGTATACAGTTGTGTGACGCGTGGTAGCCACCTATTCCACCACATGAGGGAAACTAGAACATGTGGCTCCAAGCGTTGATGTGTCTATCATGGTTGACAAAAAATTTACAAAATTGTGCAAAGGACTGATAGTTTCTATCGGAACCCTGTTCCATCTAACTAGCCTAGGGATGGCCTCATTCAGAGCTGCCATAACTAAGAGATTACACAACCATAAAAAAGAGTGAAGACTACCTTATCACTATCCATTCTAAGTCTCTAATTAACAAAAAAATGGGACCCGGGGTGAGCCGCGTCAAGCCATTGTCAAACCTGCATATCTATTAGAGGTTTATGCTGAGGTGAATCTATGCTTGCAATTTGGGCAGCAGGCTTGCGTTGGGGCTTCTATGAACGCCTCAAATAACAAGTCCAGTTGTTGATTGATGATCCCTTGTCCATGTACCTGTGTGTCCTATCGTTGTTGGATGTTGAAGAGGAGCTCAATATGCTCCTCTGCCAGATGATAGGAAGAGTGAGAGCTCTCCTCTCCTTTCTCCATGCCTGTGTTGTCTGTTGCAGTTGATTCCTTCTCTACATCTATCAGTTGCCAGCTTCGGGGGATTTCCTCCTCCACAATACAACTTCTGTCCATGGATGATTTTAGGCGATAAATTTCGCTCATGGGCTAATTTTCGATGGTTTTTCAAAAAATGAGATTCGTTATTTTAAAAATGATTCACCCAAATTCTATAGGATAAAATTATTTTACCTTAAAAATCGCCAAAAATTTATAAAAAATATATAAAATCCTTAGAAATTTGAATATTTTTACAAAAATATCGCCAAACATTTATAGTTGGCATATGAAGGATTAGTAATATTTGCCAAGGTTTCTACATTTTAAAACAAATTTCCATCCTTAAAATCATGCCTGCTTTTGTCCTTGTAGTAAGGCTCTCTTGGCTTGAGAAATGGGGGGGAAAGAAGGTTGGTGGAAATGTGGAAGCACGCCTCCGAAGTTGGCACTGTCACGTTCATCGAGCTCTGACCTGGATGCAAAACTGGATGTGGGACCTCCTCTTTGACGGTGTTGAGGATGAGATGCGGGGGCGCAACTTGAAAATGAAGAGGCAACAGTGGAGAATGCATTGGGGATGACGGGGTATCCATTTTTGGAGTGCGCAGGGAAATTTGAGTCTGAGATGAGGGGGACGGGGTCTCCATTTTTGGAGCATGAAGGTTCGTCTGAGTGCTCCTGGTATGGCTATGAGGGTAGCTGAAATGAGCAAGTAAAGCTCACGGAGAGGTTGTAAGTCTGGTGGCTCGGGTGAGGGAATTCATTTTTCTGGTGAGCTGCCTAGGCTTTCCCTGCTCTCGGGGAATGGTAGGAGGAACCAGGGGGTAGAGGGGATGAGACGGGGTGGTGGGGGAGTGGTAATGGCAGAAAGAGGCCAGGAGGACGCACAAAGTGCAAGCTATGAATCTAGGAGGGCTGAGGAGCTCTGTGCAATGATCAGAACTGGTATAAAACAAAAACAAATGCCCGCCAGGATTTCCTTTAACATTGCGAAGAGCCATAGAAGCCTCTTCCATCACTATTGAAGGCTGACGAGACTATTGTGAGTGACTAGTACTGGTGGCCTAGCTTGATCACTCATCCAAGAGCTCCACCAGACGCACTAAATTAACTCTCATCATGGTGAGTGCCATGGGGAGTTTATATGTCAGGGATGGTGGCTTGGGATAATAATGCCCCCCACCATCTATCCCTGCCATCTGTCCCCCTCTTTTTTCCAAGTGGCACCCCATTCGAGTGCCCTTTTTGTCCCTTTCAATACCTCTCTTTTTTTTAAATAGGCTACAAATTCCATCACTAATGAAACCACACACATATAGACAGAACTATGAAAATTCCAAATATATAAAATTTTAAATAATATATCATAATTTTAACACCTTACGCTCTTTTTTTATCTACAATAAAAAAAATGTTTAATTGTGTTAAGGTACTCAAACCCTACACTAATGCTTGATATCCTAATTTCAAGGCTATGTTAACTTTATATATCTATATCTGTAATCTTTTTACTATCAACATTTATCGCCTTACTTCCCTTTTTAATCTACAATTCAAAAAAAATATTATTTAATGATGTTAAAGTCCTCAAACTCTACAACTCATGTTTGGGCTCTCTCTCTACCATTAATATTTTTGAAAACTAATAGAATAAAAGAACAAATTATTCTATACAATTGTTTTTAAGGAAATTCCATTATTTAAGTATTTGTACTAATGTAAACATATGCATTACATTTTGATTATATGTTATAGAAGGTGACATATTATTGTCACAAAAATTGGAATTTCACATAATCATGCAAAACTTCCATAAATAAAAGTTATATATATTATTCTTTTATGGTGTCTATATATTTGAAAGTGTATTAATATATTTATCATAATATAAAAAAAAATATGAATCTGGTTTAGTGTGTAGTCTATTATAATAATAATAATAATCTATTTTTAAGGTCACGACCAAGCCAGCACAAGGGACAAGGGACCCCCCTCCGCCCAACAATTTGACTGGTAAAGTCTACGAAGGTATACATACCCTACCCCCCTCTGGATTTGAACTCGTGACCTCGTAAGAAAAAACACATGTTCTTAACCATTAGGCCCACTCAGACTATATATATATATATATATATATATATATATATATATATATATATATATATATGATTTATGGAAAAAGAAATCTAAATAAAATTTAGATTTTCACATAATTATTGAAGTACATAAAATAATATTAATATTACTTATCATATATTTTATGATAAATAATATTATTATAATATGATTTAGTATATGATTATATTAATATTAATTGTTATGTATTACTATAAAAATATTAATTTATATTATTATAAAGTTGTTTAAATTTTAGGATTACATAATATTAATATTTACTAATGACAAGTCTGTATGGGTGTAGATTGATTGGCAAGTGTCGTGTAAATGGAAGGAAATATGTTAAAAAAAGGTCTCAAGTTCGATTCTCACCTTGACTCTCCCCAAAGATTATAAAACACCCATGAAAGATTATATTAAACTATTAATATTTTTATTGTTTATCATATAATATCATATATTGTAATATAATCAAGTATATGATCACATTAATATTAATTAGTATATATTTTATAAAAACATTTAATTTATATTATTATTTTATAACTAATTAAATTATATAATTACATAATATTTTTATTTAATGATAAGTTACATTAATATTAATTAGTATATATTTTATAAAAACATTTAATTTATATTATTACTTTATAACTAATTAAATTATATAATTATATAATATTTTTATTTAATGATAATAACACAATATACGTTGGTGAGAACATCACGTGAACCATTAACAAAAATATGTCTAAATTTGAAATAATGAGAAAATATAAATTAATTATCACCTATAATATTTAGAAGCATATTTTCTTATTGATGTGATTAACTTTAATTGCATTGAGAATCATTAAATTAGATCAAATATGATCTGGAAAATAAGGTGAATAATAACATGATGGGTGGAGTATTTAAAATAAAGTTTATAAAATTTATTTTAATAAATTAATTAAAAATAATGTAAGATGTTGGTTTAGTTGGATAGTGAATAGAACTATTAACAAAAATATATTTAAATTTTAAATAATGAGAAAATATAAATTAATTATCACTTATAATATTTAGAAGTATATTTTCTTATTGATGTGATTAATTTTAATTGTATCATCATTAAATTAGATAAAATATAGTCTCAAAAATAAGGGGAATAATGACATGATGGGTGAATTATTTAAAAATAAAGTTTATAAAAATTATTTTCTTAAGTTAATAAATTAATTAAAATTAAAGTAAGATGTTAGTTTAGTTGGTTAGTGCATTGTTATTAAAATTTTGGTTTAACTTTTAAAGTGATAAGAACATATTGCATAAATAATTTGAAGGACTTGAAAGGTTTTTTTTTTTTGTTAGCGAGTTTAAGAACCTGTATTGCTTAAGGGGGGTTATGATACAAAAAAGGAGAACTCTGTGGTTTGCCAAAAAGGAAACCAGGCTAGAGGTTCTTGAGTTGCATTTTCTGAAATAGGCAAGGGGTAGGACTCTACTGCCACCATGGGAAACCAACCCAGTCCTACCAAATCCAGTTTTTGACAGTATAAGCACAACAAACATGAAAAGGATAACTAAAATAACAGTAATAGAAGCAGAGTTTAACTCAGGACTGACCCGACTGACTTGACAATAGACTGACCAGACACTAGTCCAGGATGATGATGTGTTTCTTTCCTTCATCCGCCTATCCCTTGTTCTCTTCCTTTTGGGGGGACCGTGGGAGTCTTTCTGATATTTGTTGGCGCTCCTTTCCCGTCAGCTAGCGTGATGTCCATGTGATGGAAGTAGCGCAGGTAGAGGTGGAATTGAGCAGTCAAATGTTCCATCTTGGCTTTCTAGTCCATCTCGACCTCAGTTAGCAGTTTCATAATGGTTTCCAGACTACTAAGGCACCTCAAGACTTCATTCAACAGTTTCACGTGTTCCTTATTGTTCTCCCATTTGGCGTCCTCCCTCTTGAAGCTCACTTTTCCAATCAGCATCTTTGTTTTCCATGCCATCTCTATCATTTTGTGATAGAGGGTTTCCTTGGGATGTGTGGCTCCTGGGTTTGTTACCCAGTTTGCTTCCAAAGCCAGAGCATCCCATGTTTTTCCCTTGCATTTTTCGTTGATTGCCTTCTCCAGTCGAGTGATGGTTGCCTTTCCTTTTGGTGCCACCAAAGCATGAAAGGTGCCCTCCACGTCTTTTGTCACCTGCTCCATCCTTGAAACTCATTGAGGATTGTTTGGAGTTCCCTTCCCCTGGGGGTTTCTTTTGTTTCTCATTCGCTTCATATGCACCATCCTGTTTGGCCTATGGCTGCTCCTTTGCTGCGTTCTCAACCTGTCCTTGTCTACCGGGGGGTTCCTCCTTTCCCTGCCTTGTGTCTTTTGGTATCCTCTACAATTTTTCTCTTATGTTTTCCTTTCTTCCTGTTGTTTATTCTCTTATTGAACTTTCCCAGTTTCAGATTCGTCATTCCAATCATGGTCTGCCTATAGAGGTGAAACTTCCCATCCCTTTTCCCCATCATGGTACGTATGATCATGATGACTCGACCGTTATTCTTGTACTGGCCCTTGCCCCTGCTCACTTGATATCTTACTAGACAATTCCCCGTACCTGGTCCTTGGCGTGGTGGATCGATATTGGTCTGTGTCAATCCCTCTTGCCTTACATCATTAGCTGCCTACTATTTGTCGTCGATACTTTCCCACGGGATTTCCTCGCAAGTCTTAATGTTGACACGAACTTGTTGTTGTACCCTCGCCTATTGTATAATTTGATCTGGCATTGTGATTTGTAGTCGAGTGTTGGGTAGTCATATCCTTCATGGGTCCTTCGAGCCTTTCATTGGGCCTTTCGCTACCCTCCTCAATGTGACCTTCCTTGCTTAAGTTGTTATCTTGGTATTTTGTCGCTAGTTCGGTGCAGTCCATTCTAAATTGTCCATGCAGGATGTTGATTTAGGTAGTATCTAGTTCTAGTCCTTCCTTGCTAACCCCCTCGTTGGAAATTATGTCCGTCGGGCCATTTGTTGACCTACGTACCCAACGCAACTCCATGGTGTTAATCGTTTGCACATGCTCCTGGATTTTTTGTAGGGAGTGTGCCAAGTGCCAATGTTTATGAACCTTGCCCACGCTGGTGTCATTTTGGATTCTCTTCATTGTGTTGATGACCAGGGTGGAGTAACCTTCCATGATAGTGTTGGTCATCCTTTCTCATCTTAGAATTTTGACACCGAGCTCTATGGCTCCAAATTTCGTAGCATTGTTGGTTGAGTTTCCCAAGCTCCCAACGTACAACTGGATTATGTTACCCCCACTATCTCTAATCACCCTTCCCATTCCTATCATTCATGGGTTTCCTTTTTCCACCCTGTCAAAATTTAACTTAAGGAACCCTGCTGGTGGAGGTGTCTAGTTGCGCTCTCCTAATTGGAGTTGCAGTGGCCTCCCTACCTGTGTGTTGTTGCACCCGTCTTTTAGGTGAAAGGTTTCCAGGATTCGGGAGTCTTGATCTTTGAGTTTCTCTCTTTTAGTCTGGCAGTTGCAGCTCTGCACCATTTCTCAGATTTGTCAGATTATTGCTTCCTTGAGTTTCCCTTCCAGGAGGCTTTCATTCCTGAATATGCGTCGGTTCCTTTCTTTCCATATTGACCATATGATCATCCCTCGTATGAGGTTCCAGAAGAGCTTTACAATTTCATTTTTTCTATAACTCTCATTCCAGTTATTGATGGTTGTGCTGATGTTACCTTGGGTCCTATTGGATTGGAGGAAGATGTATGTCACCCAGTCCCATATCTCTGTTGTGTAATTTCATTCGTCAAGGAGGTGATTCATTGTTTCTTCTTTCACTTGCAGAGGTGGCATCATGATGGACCTATGAAACCTCTTTTCCTTAGGTTTTCCTAGGTTAGGATTCAGTTGTGGAGTACTAGCCATTTGAACATTTTGATTTTTGGCCACTGGGGGCTGACCCAAATCTTTCCCCACTATTGCGTGAGGTCTTCTTGGTCTTAGTCCATGATGTAATCCGGGATTCTTCCAAGTTGAATTCCCCTCCATTTTTCCTACCCCATATTAGTTGCTCATCTTCTTTTGAGATGACTATTTTCCTTTTCCCGATTTCCTCTTCCACCTTTTTCGTTATTATTGCGATCCGATCTCTGTTTTGTGGATTGAGTTTGTCCCAGATCCTCCATCTGTCATGGTCATTTTCTTGTTTCTAGTAGTGATGGATGTTGTTTTTTCCTTTCACAATCATCTCTTGTTGGAGTTTCTCCCTATCTGGATTTTCCATTCTGGGATCCTGTTGCCACTCATCCTCCCAGAATATGTTTTTTTTACCATTACTCATTTCCCAGAATCTATGTTTTTGGATCCAGGTTTTGTTGTGCTAGGCTAGATTCCAGATAGTTGATCCTTCTCTTGTGCTCATAAAACAAATTTGATCCTGGTCATTGATGTCTGGGGCATACTTTTCCTTCCAGAGGGTTGCCCACGGTGTTGAATTTTCTTTGACCCGTCTCCACCAGATTGTTTCCTCGTAGGCTTCGTTGGTTACTTGTGGGTCTTGTAACCCCAGGCCGCCTTTGCATTTTGGTTTGAAAACCTTCTCCCAGGCCACAAATGCCCATTTATTCTTGCTTTATTCTCCTCACCATAGGAATTCCCTTTGGATTTCTCTTATTTTTTGGAGTATTCCTTTGGGAGTGGGAAACACTAACATCATATAGGTCAGAATTGCTTGTAGAACCTCTTTGGTCAAGACAAGTCTCCTTGCAAGGTTGAGGGATCTGTAAGTCCAATTTTCACCCTCTCCTGTAGCTTGTTGATCACTCCTTCCCATGTTTCCATTTTTCATGCTTTGTCCATCAGGGGAATTCCCAATTATTTCATTGGGATATTTTTGCATTAAAACCCCAAAATATTTTCCAGGTTCCTTTGAATTGTCGGGTTGGTATTGAAGAAATATATCATGGATTTGGAGTGATTGATCTCCACTCCCGAGGCTTCCCCAAACTATTATAATATTATTTTATATTCTTTCGCTTCCTTGACCATGGGTGTGCCATGGAGTAAGGTGTCATCAATGAGTTGTTGATGTGTGGAGGTAGGGAAGTTTTCAAAAGGTTTGATGCCTGTTATTTCTCTTGCTACAGTTGCGCTTTTTATGCTTGTACTAAGTCCTTCCATCATCAGAATGAATAGGAAAGGTGATGGCGGGTCTCCTTGTTTGATGCCTCTTGAAGGCCGAAAGGGTTTGCCTAGAGCTCAATTCATTAAAAGCGAGTGATTTTTTCATTGAAACTAGGCTGACAATCCAGTTGGTCCAGTGTTGCGCAAAGCCAAAATATTCGAGAGTATTGACCATATAGTGCCAATTAATTTTTTCATAATCATTTTCTAGGTCAAGTTGGATTATCATCCCCCCTCTCCTCCAGGTTTTCAATGTGTGTATCAGTTAATGGGCATGGATGATGTTGTCCAAAATTTGTCGCCCTTCTACAAAACCCACATGTTCCTGGGAAATCAATGAGGGTAGGAGAGGCTTCAGTATGTTAGCTATGACTTTGGAGATTATATTGTAAACCACATTACATAATTTTATGGGTTTGTAGCGGTTTGGGGTTTTGGCTTCATTTTTATTGGGGATTAGATTAATCATTGTGGCATTTAGTGCTTTCAAAATGGAGATCGAGCGTCTCGAGTCTTCCACCACCACATAAACATCATGTTTGACCAATTCCCATCAGGCTTTGAATAATTCCACTGTGAAACCATTTGGACCTGGGACCTTTCCATTGGGCATGTCCTGGACCACTTGGTCAATTTCCTTCTTAGCAATGGGTTTGTTTAGGTTGATATTTTGTTCCTTGGTAACTAGCCTAGGGATGGGTTGAGTTATCCTTTGTTGTATGGCCTCCATTCGATCTTGGTTGGGTTCCTAGGATATCCCATGGAAGTGGTTTACTGACATATTTTTGATCTCCTTGTGGGACTCTCTCTCGATCCCATCCTGATCCTGAATTTTTAGGATTTTGTTGTGGGTTCTTCTAGCAATGGTGGTTCTATGAAAAAACCTTATATTCCTCTCTCCATCCTTTAGCCACCTAATTCTAGACTTTTGGCGCCATAGAGTCTCTTCCTGTTGGCATATTGATTTCTATTCCTGTGTCAATTAGATCTCTTCATTTTTTCGATCCTCTGTATAACCCATGTCTATTCATATTTCCTGGAGGTTCCTCATTTTGTCTTCAATAATTCTTTTTCTTGGTTTATGTTTCCAAAGATTTCCTTGTTCCAATCCTTGAGTTTTTGTTTGATGTACCTGATTTTCTTATAAAGGTTGAACATCCTTGTCCCTTGTTCAAGTTGTGGCTCCTGTCACCATTGGGTGATGTTCTCCTTGAAGGTGGGTTGTTCAATCCAAAATTTCTCGAATCTAAAAGTTTTTTTTTTCGGTGTGGTTTGGAAGTTTTCTTCTAGTTGGATTGGCCAGTGGTCTGAACCCCCCCATGGAAGGATGTTTCATTCTAAAGTTAAACCTTGTAGGATGATGGATTCCAACACCAAAAATCTGTCTAGCCTCGTCACTAAATGATGTTTATTTATCCGTTTGTTTTTCCATGTAAACTATCCATTACTGGTTTTGATGTCCACCATCTCCACTATGTCAATGAAAGCTAAAAATTCTTCTACATCTCTATCAAGTCTCCCGCTGCCTCGTTTTTTCTCCGCAAGTTTTGTGATGATGTTGAAGTCCCCGACCAGGATCCAGTGGAGGTTGTTGTAATGGGATTTTAGGTTTTCTAGGTCTAGGAGCATTCTTCTCTTTTCTTCCAACATCTAGGGACCATACACATTAGTGCATAGAATCACCTCTGTGTTACCTATGATTTGCATGTTAAATGAAAGTGTATCTGGTGGATTCAGCTGCTATTCGATTCATCACTTGTGGGTTCCACAAAGTGAGAATACCACCTGTCATTTGTTGTCCTTCAATAGCCAATGCCTTGTACTTGCTCCATTGTTTTTTGATGATTTTTTCCATTCTATCTACAGTACACTTTGTCTCTTGGATGAAACAAAGGTCTGGTTGTTCCTTCCTCAGTTTGTTTTTAATGATTCTTTGTTTTCATGGGATGTTTAGGCCTCTAATATTCCATGTTATAATCTTCATTTAAACATGNGGGGGGGAGTTTGGAAAGAGCTTATTGATCTTGCCTAAATTGATTAGCAGAGCTCCTAGTTCCTGTAGGGCTACGTTGTTTGATTTCCTACCTTTCTTCCTTCGCATCTTCTTGGGAGAGATTTTTGGTTGTCCCTCGCCTACTTTGATTCCTAGGTGTCCTATCTCCCCATGCGTGCACTTGAACCCCCTGGATTTTTCTTCCTCCCTTAGGAGGAATAGGTATTGGATACGGTCTAGTTTCTTTGTTGGTACATTGTCTACGCTCTGCCTATTCCATTTCTCTAGTATGTTCGGGAGATATATTCCTTCCCTTTCCACAATATCTCTAAGGTCAGGATATTTCATGCCTACCTAGCTTGGTGTCATTTCCACATATTCGTCTGCCTCATGCATGGGTGTGTTGGCATCTCTAGTTTCTCCATCCATAGGAGTTGCGCTACCCCCCTAATCCATCTTATTGGTTGGATTGTTTATATTTTTATTTGTGGCTTGGTCCTTAGCTTCGTTAGATTTTTCCTTTTCCTTTCCTCCTTCTTCCCCTTTGTAGGTTCTGCCATGCCCTTCCATTCTAGTCCTAGCTTCTGGATTTCTTCCCTTTGGGGTTTTACTTGGTTTCTTGTTTTCTCTATTTCTGTAGTTCATCTTGATAAATCCATCCTCATCCTGCTATATTTTGGTGTTTTTCGCTTCTTTTTTTTATTGAGAGGGAATTATCTGAATAAGTGTCCATGCTCATGACATATTCTACATATGAGTAGGATTTTATCATAATCAATGCTTTGTATCCATTCCTCATCCCTGAATTCAAGGCTTATGGCTTCTGGGAGTGCCCCCAAAACATCCATCTCTATGCAGATCCTTTCATAGGAGGTATATCTCCCTTTTAGGGTTGATTCCGATGTCTTCACATATTTTCCAAGTTTGTTCCTGATTGCTTCGAAGGTGGAGTGTAGCCAGTATTCTAGAAACAGAGTACATCCGCAACGAGATGGGTACATTCTTGAAGGTTTCTTTCTCTGGGGAGAATTTTTCCTTCCATGGCCACATGTACAGTCGTGTTGAGGCATGGAAGTATGCCCCCCCTCAAAGACTTTATCCATATCCTCTATATTCATGAATATTTCTGTGAAGAATCCTTTCGAACCCAAGTGGAGTTCCACTTCCCCACTTGGCTTCCAATGACATTCTATCCAGTTGCGCAATGTTCTTTCTGTTGGCCACAAACCCATGAAATTGAAAATTAGTGCATGCGTCTTCATCTGGTCCCGGAAGAGTTGTGTTTTTGGGTCTTCTAGTATCACCATGGGTATCAATGTTGTTTTAGGTTTACACAGGTTGCGCCCTTCTACCCCATTGGGGTTTTCTGGTTCTTGCACTTCATTATAGGTTTCTCTGGCTTCTTCACCCTTGCGATCTCCTTTTTCTGGGTTGCTTTCCTGATTTTTTTTCGGTCATGAACCCGACATGCTCGTCACTAGTTCCTTGAAACCTCCACCTCGTGGGGCCTTTCCCCTTGACCACCACTACCTACTTGTATGAGGGAGTTCCATTACCGCCCCCTTTGGTAACCATGTTTCTCTCTGTTGTGTCTACAATTGTCAAACCTTAGCTTGCTCCTTTCCTGAGAATGAGTTCTTAGTGTCGACCTTTTGTTGAAGGACTTGAAGGGTTAAAAAGATAATTTATCCAATTTTATTTTCTTAAGCAAGATTTCATAAATAGATCAACTAATCCCTTTTAGCAAAGCTTCCTAAGGAGATAAAGTATGAAGGAATGTCTATATATTATTCAGAACGGTTATGTAAATCTCCTATTTCTAAAATTGAAAATTAGAAACTATTTTTAATCAAAATTACCAATTTATGATCTGAAAGTAAAAACTTCATTTTCAATTATACCCTCACATCATGTGAAAGAATTTCATTTGATTTTTCCAACATATGAGAATATTTAATTTTATATTTTGTTTAAAAATATTTTCTCACATATAAGAATACAAATGAGAAAACAATGTGAAAAATTACACACCATCTACATTATCAACATTTACACACCATCTATGAAATTTGTACTACATTTAATTGATGACAAAAATCTTGGATCTACAACATGAAGGGAAACTGTGTGCAGCGCTGTGTCAAATACTGCCCACCACAAAACTTTGTCATTGAAAACTTAAGACTTACTGTGAAATGGGAAACCTACTACTTGATGTATATATTAAAACTCAATGTGTTGCACGTGGTTACACAGTACACTACTGTGATGAGCCTTGGCTCAAACAACTTCTTCTGTTGACTACAAAGACATAGAGCTTGTGCTCAGACTTCTTTGACTCCTTAGTTGTTGATGTTGTTCTCTTCTTCAAGACTTTGTTCTTTTTACCTCTCTATTGTGTATATGTATATCAAATTCCTACAGACTCAGACTTATAAAGATGAAATTGTGACTTCTTACATAAGTAAGACTAATGTTGGATTACTGAGAGGGGGGGTGAATCAGTAATAACGTAATTATAATCATTCTTCTTCAAATGTTATATCAATGTATAATTATTATCCAATAATGAGCAGTAAGAAATAAATAATCACACATATACATAGTACACCAGTGTTTTACATGGAAACCCAAATCGGGAGAAAACCACATAATGTTTTTTCTTATATGTCTTGAAGAATTACATTCATTCGAAGCACCAACTTCCTTTGTTTTCCAGTTGAAACTGGAAGGAGGCTCCAACCCCCTAGTTTCTCAGACTACAACCTGAGGGAAGCTCCAACTCCCCAATTCTCTGGCTACAACCAGAAGGAGGCTACAACCCCCAATGTTCTCCGGCTACAACCAGAAGGTGGCTACAACCACCTTTCCTTGCCACGTTCTGCCACCCTTAAGTAGAAGTAGAATGGTGAAACCACTGTCACACTATCACTGTGAGATATACCGTTGTAAACCTGTACTCATAAATCTGAACCATGCATCAACCATGCATCAACCTGTAATCAAACTGTACCATAAACAAGTGCATCAACCATGCACCAACCTGTAATCAACCTGTACCATAAACAAGTGCATCCAACCATGTATGAAGTATGTACCAATCATGTGTAAACTACTCGTCAACTATGACTCATCAATATGTACCACCATCATCAACTATACAGTTCATGTATGTGCGCCAACTCATCAACTACTTGTCTCAACCATGTACTCAACATGTACCACAACCAAAATCCCTCATCAATTTTATCATCCAAATCTGATTGTAGCTCTGTAATAGACCTGGTTTTTATGATCACATTCCTCCAAACCTTCCTTAACTTTAAAAACAAGTGACTAGCATTTTCATCAAACTTTTCTTTAGTCTCACATGCCTAGTTTTGGATTAGTCAACAACCCTAACTTGAAGTAATCATAACTTTGAGCCTGTAATGTATAAAGATATGAAACTGATATACAATGTTCTTCAGTGTGTTTTATGAAATTCCTCCAAGTGTCACTACTTGGAACCTCTCAGAAGAGGAGTTATAGCAAAAATGGCATACCTTGTTGAATTTTGGCTTATTCTAGAGAGTGACGTTGTAGAGTGTGCCCCGCACAAAATAATTGATGAATTGATTTGAAACTATTACAAAACATAATAAAAACCGCACCCTAACCAACACATTTTGTCTCATTGAACTTCGATCTGTTATGAAGAAGTTATGACATTTTTACCCGAAACACCTGATTTTGACTAGTTTCAGGACTGGCCACAAACCCTATTTTCCACGGAGTGTAACGCCCAAAATACAACTACCCACAAACTAAATGTTTTACCACAGATACTTGGATATGTTTTCTCACTTTCATAGAAATTTTAGGATCTTAATCATTATAGAAAAAAAAGTTATAGCGAAAATGGTGAGATGACCTGTAAATAACATACCTTAGAAAGCACCATCAAAAGAATTTATCCTTCCTTGCATTTCGGCCTTCTTTTCTTCACTTTCCTCAGAATTTTGGCTTAGATATCATTTCTTTACCTCATAAACCTATAGATATTCAGTATGCTCAAGTGTGATTCAAATGAGAGAGAATTGCCTCTTATTTATACTCTCCAAGTAGCTTCCTTAAAAACATCTTCTAGATCACTTCGCCCACTTTCCTTATTTTAGGGTTGGGTCCACTTCTAATTTCTCCATTAAATTTATTATTGAAATTAGTTATTTTGTATTCACTTTGAATTATAATACACTCATCACTTCAGTTTATTATTTACCTTTTAAAATCTTTTAAACCACTTTGATTACTTTGACCTTTTAGGGCTTCTAGATGACATATGAGGGTCCTCCAACTTCGTAAGGCCATAACTCTCAAACCGTGAGGAGTTATGTGATGTTATACATACCACCAGAAATGGCATGACATGTACTATCCATATAGAATAGTATTATCTGAAAATATA
>ML782758.1:153433-166139 GCA_009831015.1 Picea engelmannii | reverse complement strand
GTACTATCCATATAGAATAGTATTATCTGAAAATATATCATAACTCATACCGTTACCCATCAAACAAACTTGGGTCCATTACCCAAACCTGGGGTCTCCAACTTCTCATGGCCATAACTCTCTAACTGTGAGGAATTATGTGTTGTTCCACATACCACTGGATATGAAATGACAAGAACTATCCATATAGGATATTGTCTCTGACAAATTCACTTTCCTTCATCTCATTATTCCACAATTAAGCATGGGTTCTCTTACTCCACAAAGCGTCTTCCCGTGAGGGATTTCACCATAAGGGGACCACTTTGGATTTCATCCATATTCAGTTCTTATCAACCATGAAAAAACAATAATGAGTCATATTTACATCAAACAATATTGGGGCCATTACCCAAACCTTTTTGCTACGGGGCTTTCTTCAAGGGTTGACATCAATGACAACCAACCTTAATCAACAACTGAATCAACATTAAAGAATACAATTATTTTGATTAACTCTTCATCTACTTAACTGGACTTGAGAAAGATAGGATCAACTCCATTAATTTAACTCCCCTTCTTTCTGAATGATAAAATTGATCTTGCGTAAATGTAAAAGTAAACTAATTAAAATAAGTTGCAGACTAATAGAACTCACTAACAAATCTTCTAACTAAGTGACTATTTGAAAAAATCGACTGAATCACAAATCGATAGAGTCGTGAAGCTCACCGAATTGTAATTACTATTTGAAACACTCCACCTTAATTATAAGTAGGTGGGATTACAAAATTTTACATCAAAATTTGAGTTTACATTTTACTGTCACTCATTTGTTACTATGCGGACTCCCAGACTACTGTGCAGGTGTTGAAATACATCTCTTGCTAAATCCGTTGTAAAATTATTTGTGACTTGTTCTTTTGACCTTCAAAACTCTAAATAGATATCTTTGTTATTCACCAATTCTCTCATAAAATGATACCTTGTATCAATGTGCTTAGTTTTCTTGTGAAACAGATGATTCTTTGATAACATGATGGCTAAATTGTTGTCACAAAATAATGTATTTGGTTCATGTTGTTCTTGCAACTAATCCTTCAACATTCTTATCATCCAAACTACTTGACAAGATGCACTTGTAGCTATGACGTACTATGCTTCTGCTGAAGAAAGAGTCACTATGGGATGCTTCCTTGATGCCCATGATACCATGCCTTTTCCAAAATGAAATGTGTACATCGAGGTACTTTTCCTATCATATATGTTTCCTCCATAATCAATGTCAGTGTATCCAATCAGTTTAAAATCTTCTGAAGTAGAATACATAATGCCAAAATCTATTGTTTCATTCAGATATCTCAGAATTATCTTTCCTTCTTTCCAATGTGATTATTTTGTAGTTTCCATGAACATTGATATTGCGCTCACTCCATACATAATATCAGGTCTTGTCGTTGTTAGATACATATGACTTCCTACTAGTCTTTTAAACAGTGTGGGATCCACCTTGGACCCTTCATATCCCTTTCTTAACTTCAATCCTATTATGACAGGCGTTGTGGTTTCCTTTTAATTTATCATATTGGATCTTTTCAATATTTCATGCGCATACTTAGACTTTGAGATAAATATACCAGTTTTGGACTGGTGAACTTCAATTCCCAAAAACTATCTCATAAGCCCTAAATCATTCATTTCAAATTCATCCTTCATGACTGACTTAAATTCTTTAATGCTAGAATCACCTGTAAAAATAAAATCATCTACATATAAGAAAACAATTAACATGTTACCTTGTTGGTTTGATTTGATGTATAGTGTTGGCTCACTTTCACTTCTCTGAAATCCATTATGAGTGAGATAAGAATCTATTCGATTGTACCAAGCTCTGCGATCTTATTTTAACCCATACAATGATTTATTCAATATGTACACTTTGTTCTCTTGTCTTGGAACCTCATAGCTTTTTGTTTGTTCCACATACACTTCTTCCTCTAAATTTCCATTCAAAAATGTTGGCTTTACATTCATCTGATAAACTAGCCACTTGTACTGTGCGGAAATGGATAACACAGTTCTGACTATGTCCATGTGTGCAATTGGTGCAAATGTTTCATTGAAATCCATTCCAGGTTGTTGTGTCAAACCTATTTCAACTAACCTTTCCTTATGCTTCTGCACATTTCCATCTGCATCTTGCTTGGTCTTATAAATCCACTCCACACTTATCACATCCTTGTCTTTGTTACAAGGAAAATCACTCTATGGCATGGGTTAAACCACAACAGATGAAATGACTGCATAAGTCAACTCTAATCCAAAGTATGTTATATAAATGAAAATGCTAATAAGACAAGATAAATACCTTACCTCATCTAGGCGTTCAATGAAGACCATCGTTGAGCACATGAATCAAATCTTTATACCTGCAACTTGTCCTCAAAAACCAAGATACACAAGCATATGGTGATAATATATATCATTAGCATATATAATAGCATAATCAATCAACATTCAGAACAAATACACCCATGGAATAAAAATTCAAATATTTGCAAGATATTAATTGCATGAGAAAAGAGTATTTCTATTAAAATATGATCAACAAAAGTGTATGAGTGACAAACTTCCATGTCAACACATCTCAGAACTGAGAAAGTAAGTCCCTTCCAGATGGGACTCCACCACTTCAATCCTCCACCAAAGGAAAACTCATATAAGAGAGACAATGAGGTTCTCCATCAAAGAGGGAAGAGCTTGGGGGTTGAAAAATGTGTTCAGACTTAAAAGGATAAAAGAGATGCAAAGTCAATATGAAGTGAATAATTTCTCCAAAGTATCTTTTCTCTCAAAATCTGAATTCTCTCATCTTCGACGGTTTGAATATGGCCCAATTTATAGCCTTCAAATGGAACTGAAGGGATGAGTCAGAACGTTTCCATTATATGGAAGGTCAAGGATCATGGATCTTGTGACGTGACATGGAAACCTAATACAATTTTCAATTTTGGGCAGAAATCCCAATGTATGTGGGTTGTAATGGTGCAACCTACATATACTCTTGTTATCTAACTTGTAAGGCGCGTATATGTGGAAAAATATTGTTTTTTAGCTATGGGAAGTGCAAAAGGGGACTTCAAGTCTTCAGAGGAAAATGGAAAATTCCTTCTTAGAAGGTTTCATGGGGTGAGGAAAATCTTGCTATAACAGATGCACCCTATTGTGTGAGGTTAGAGGAGTATCTATGATGGTTGAAATACAATATAATTCCCAAAAGTGGAGTAATGGAGACTCAACTAGAATAACTAGTTTATCATGAGAATATTATGATCCATAATGACTTTGTACACATGGCTGCCAATTTTAATTACACTGCAAATCCATGTGGAAATATACCAAACAACTGGTCATGGCCATGAATAGGAAATACAAACTATATACATGCCATAGGCTATCACAGTCACTAGCAAGGCCCAGTAGAAACAGGTCTCAAAATAAATATGAAAATATTTGCATACAATGGAGAACAATCTAATCTCCCATGATCACTGAATTCATATAAGTATTGGTCCAATGAATGATAGAAACAACTCAAGAAAGTTGCTACTATAAACTAATGTCTTCAATTCTTCTACACAATCCTCCAAAGGTGCAATTCTACATCATGTGAATAAAGGAGTTGAGGTCGAACACAATGAGACTTCTTTTGATTACCGATCATTGAGGTATATCATTAACAAACACGAGACAACCTACTGATAATTAAAGTAGGTATCAAGGCACTGATTACATTCTTACAAGTGCGAATAGAGGCGTTGAGGTCGAACACTTGAAGAATCCATCGATTAGGAGAAATTGATGTATTCCCAACTGCTGATGGCGAGAGAACCTGCCACTAATGACTACAAGCCTCTCGGTACTCATAAGAATCTAGGCCTCATTTCCAGAATAAATGGGATGAATTTGATGGAAGGAGACCCATTGAAAGGAGAGAATTAAGGAATCTCTCACTAGTCAACAAGAGGTAAAAATCAATAGATTGATGATTTGTAGGAACTCAGATGAAGAAGATGTTCATGAACCAACGATGTGCATCTTTCACATGTACCAGATGCAATCAGTGCATGCAAAAGACCCTATAAATAGCATCCAATAAAGAAAACATCTGACAAAGGTGATGAAACCACAAATAAGGCTAATGGAATCCAAGACACTACACAAATCCCAATGTGTGAATAGATTTATTGTCATCAAACATAAGGAAAACCCCCTAGTCAATGACCAATGAGGAAATGTCAACTGCTAGGTTCAAGATTACCTACCCATAATGAAAGTAGGACCAGGGTGAACGATAGGATTACAACTTCATATAACTCTGAGACACACTGAGGGTATGGCCAACATGCAAAGTAAAGAGTTCTGAGGAATGGTCGACACATTCGTATAGACTTCCTTTGAACAAGAGCATGAGACATATGGAGGACTCTGGCAGCATAGACTCAATGATGAAACTTTGTGCTGTAGGAGGCACCAATCAAAATCTCTATAGGGACTCGAAGAGTAACTAGTTAGAGGAGTAAACTCTAAGTAACGAGATTAACCTCCTAAGGTCATGCTAAACCCAAACTTTGTATGAAAATAGGACTCAAAAGTTTTTTCTTTGTTCAAAGATGACACAAATGTTTCCAACATGAGATAATATTCTTTTTCCCGCCCGTCTTTTTTTTTTTTTTTATAGACAAATGAATGCTATGATACAAGAGAGGAAACAAGTATCGCGAGTAAGAAACCAGTTCCAATAGTGAAACATACCTATGCTTAATGCAAGGAGGTGCATGCAAGACATGGAAACTCGGGAAAATGTTTCCTCTTAGAGTATAGGGTGTCAAGTTGCAAGGGATATAAACAAGGCTCTGCTTGGTTGGTGATGCAAATTGCTAAGGTAGTAGGATTATAACGAGAAATACAGAAACAGAAATAGGCTCAATACTGAAAGAAATAGAATGCGATGCAATTACAACTTAACTCCAAAGAATGTCAATTTTCATAAATTTAGTCCCCTAGGCCCGAAAAAGTATAAAACGATACCTAGGAGAAATCTTCTAGTCACTAGTGGCTAGAGTATTCCTTTTTCAAAACTAGTCTACTTGGTGCTAAAAAGGGTTAAAATTACACCAAATAGACGTCTTTTCAAATCCATTTAACGAGTGTGAAAGAGACAAGTTCACTCGACAATATTTTTGCTTTTTGAGAGAGTTGGAAAATAGCTTAAACAAGATTCAGTGGGAGTCCCATAGGTATAGGTCAGCATGCTTATGAGTAAGAATATGTAAATTCTCTATAGAGCCTGGTTATCTTTAGGAATCAAACAAACTAATTTACGTCTCTTAGGGAAATTTATGAATATGAGACTCGAACACAAAGTCATATTGGAACTATAAAAGACTCTGTGTCCTATGGAATAATATTTGCATGGGTACCACATGGTACAAAGGTTCTAACTAGGGAACCCATGTTTGGTAAGCCTCTACCATTCAATAATGACACTTCTAGTAGCAGTATGAGGGTTTTGTGTCACTAATAAATAGGTTTTTACCTAAGGCATACAGATCAAAGTCATAGGATAATGCAAAAATGCAAAATGGAGTGATGACATATCTTATATGATGGTCGAAGGAAATACCCGTCGAAGTCACGAACGAGTGGAAACATGCTAGAAACCGCAAAAAACCTTCGACAAAACTACCAAAAGTAACTCTTTCCACTACACTATTAGTCCATTAGGTCAAAAATATTAGCAAAACTATGTAAAGTGGGTAAACATTTTCTACTAATAGTAAAAATAACCAATTTTACCATACCATTTGACTTTTTTATCCACATAATGCATTTTGGACCAATTTTCCTACAATCTTCAAGTGTTGATTGCGGGAGCTACGAGCAATGGAATTGACAACTTTCTTGACCAAGTAAGTTCTCTTTCCCTCCTCTTCATTTCTAGTGCTTTACAATTTCAAATTAGACTCCATCTTTTGAGTATTAAAGGGCACAAATTATTAATTAGGGTGTATGCAAGTTGTATTTCATTGGGTCGCGTATAAATGTCAGAAAATAAGTATTTCCTCCTATAGATGGAGTTTGCATTGGTCCACAAATGTATGAATGTACTATTTCCATTGGATCTTTTGCTCTGTAAGACTTGCCAACTGGAATTGATTCTCTGTGTTGCTTTCCAAAAATACAACCTTCGCAAATTGTTTTTGGCTTTTCAATCAATGGAAAACCTTTTACCATGTCCTTTTTGTGTAGAAGCTTTAAACCTCCAAATTTGAAATGTCCAAATCTGAAATTCCATAGCCAAGAATCATCACGTGCTTCAGATTGAAATGTTTCTTTCATTTTTGTGCTACTTTCCCCTTTCTTGATATTGTGCGCACTATTTTCTTCATTGGAATTGTGCACACTTTCTATTGTAAATGCAGTATCTAACTGCGCATCTTTTGTTTTACCAAACGTTAGCGTTGGATTTTTCTTCTTAGTTGGATTCAATGTCAATGGGAACATTCTGTTACTTTTCATGTGGATTGTTGCAATAAGATGATTTCTTGGATATATGTCCATAATCACACAATGATTATCTTCCATGTAAATTTTATATCCTTTCTTGTTCTCATTAGATTATGCTTTAGACCAGAAACATAATAAACATCATGCATAAATTTTTGTTCTTCTTGCTTAGTTAAAATATTTATGTTGCCTTTGCCTAAGATAGTAACTCGGATATATGTTCCAAGTGTAAACTTGGTTTGGACTGACTCATCCAAACTAGAAATTTTTTTATGTTTCCTATCATGTGGTTACTGCATCATGAATCTAAATACCATATGTCACAAGGACTCACTTGAGAAACATTGAATTCAACTCGGGATACTATAGGCATTTCCATAGCGTGCGCCATAAACATAGGGTTAATTTGGTTATTTACGTTGTTTGATTGATCTTGACATTGCTTGTTCTAATTATATTGTCTCTTCCTACACTCATATGCATAATGTCCATACTTTTTATAGTAATTCCACTAAATCTTTGATTTATCAATTCTCTGACCACTTGGCTGACTATTATTTTAACTTTTTCCTCTTCCACCAGTGTTTCTAGAACTTCTTCATCTTCCTCTAGAGTTAACTCCCCCCCTTCCTCTTCCACAACTTATAAATGACTACGTAGAAAATGCATTCTCTAATGACATAATTGACCTATTCAATCTGTGTTCATGATTAATGAGGGAAGCTTGCAATTCATCTAGACTAAACTAAATTGACTCAAGTATTTGCTATCAAATTTAGGAGGAAGACTCCTAAGTACCTTTTCAACAACTTGTATGTCTTCTATGGTTTCACCATGAGACTTAATATAATTTATCAAGCCAATAACGTGGTTGTAAAATGAATATACTGAATATGTGTCTTTCATTGACAGATTTTCAAAATCTCTTCTAAGAATTTGTAGTATAGAAGTCTTGACTTTGAGCATACCTTCATAAGATGTTTGTAATATGTCCCATGCTTCCTTGGCTTTCTTTGTTGATGCAACTCTTGGGAGTATGCTCTCATTCATGGCTTGATGTATGTAAAACATCTCATTTCCATCCTTCTTTATTTGATCTTTCAAGATATCATTATCATCTTGTGTGAGTGCATTATATGGTGTATGATTTGCTGGTTCCACATAGTCATTCTCGACTATCTCCAATACATCTTGATCTCGAAACAAAGCCTTCATGGTCAAAGACCATAACTCATAATTTTTCCTGTAAAAGTGGGAGGTTGCATATTTTAAGTGGAAGACATATTTCAGTTTTCAACAGAATTGTTGCTCTTGAACTTGTTCTGATAGAACCTTCTCTTGATCAACTTTCTCTTAATCAACATGCTCTGATCAACCTGCTCTCATACCAAATCTTGGATCTACAACACGCAGGGAAACAGTGCTAGTCTCAAATACACGCCACAAAACTTTGTCCTGAACACTAAACCTACTCGATTTTTTTTGCTCTCTGATAAAATACTTTAAGTAACAATTTCTTCACTATGTGCTAATCTTTAACACATAAATTCATAAACACAACATAAGCTCAAAAGTACACATAAAATTATCAACAACTAAACGGGCTAGTCACGGTTACAAAGTACAATACTGTGATGAACCTTGGCTCAAACAACTTCTTTTGCTGACTACAAAGGCACAGAGTTGTTCTCTTCTTCAAGACTCTGTTATTTTTACCTCTCTTCCATGTATATGTATATCTACTTCCTGAGACTCCGACTTATAAAGATGAAAGTGTGATTTCTGCCCCTATAAACTAATGAACAGAAGTTGCAAACTGACAAAACTGACTGACAAAGAAGTTGCAGACTGAGAGAACCTAGACAAAGAAGTCCGAGACTGACTTACAAATCAGCGAAGACGTGAAGCTCACCTACTTGTCATTACTATTTCCAACGAGGAATTCCTGATTATTGATTTCACTTTCTCATATTTGTTTGGTCGATTATGATGAATGTGAAAAATCCTCAAAGCCCATTATAACTATAAAGCATCTAATTTATTCATTATGTAAATGTGAAAACACTTCAGTGTCTGATTGTGAATGATCCACTTCTCCATTATAACTATAAAGCATCTAATTTATTCATTATGTAAATGTGAAAACACTTCAGTGCCTGATTGTGAATGATCCACTTTTCCATTAGACTTCTACCTTTTATACTTGTGTAAGTAAATTGCCAAATAAAAAGTTATCAAAGTTCGGATTGCAACACGATTCCCGAAAAACTGTTTTATTACATTTTCCGAGGATTTATTACATCAAAAGCATTGTGGATTTCTTTGGTGTTGTTTCATCTATTCAAATCACTAAAAGAAAACATTTGTTTTTGATACAACGTTGAAGTTATTAACATCTGGATTTACAGTGAGCGCGGGTGAGGACCAAAGTGTCGACATGATTGATCATTGCGAACAACGCAAACTATAAATGTGAAAAAATTTCATTTCCTGATTGTGATTGATCCACTAGTCCATTAGAGTTTTTCCTTTTACAGTTGTGTAACTCAATAGGCAAATTAAAAGTTTTCAAAGTTCGAACTGCAATACGATTTCAGAAAAGCTGTTTTATTACATTTGCCGAGGATTTATTACATAAAAAGCATTGTGGATTCCTGTTGTGTTGTTTCATCTATTCAAAACACTAAAAGAAAACAGTTTCGAAAACTTTGTTTTTGATAGAACGTTGAAGTTATTAACAGCTGGAGTTACAGTGGCCGCGGGTGAGGACCAAGGGATCTACATTTCTCTCTGATTGATCATTGTGAACAACGCAAACTATAAGCGTTGTGTAAAAACTGCTGACCACGACGCTCAAATTTTTCAATAGATGTCTCCACTGATCGAAATAGCGGTATCTCCGGTATTCAATTTATGAGCTTGAGGCCCCTTTTTCATGGGCTGGTTGGAGGCAGCTTCTATGTCTTGTACCTTATTTTCATTTTGGGGGAATATCAGTTGAGAATTGGAAAGCACTTCCGAGCCATTTTTATCTGTTGAGATCTTGCTATCCTTCACTTTTCCCCACAGAACAGCGTATAGTCCTATGGCGATCATAAGTCCTCCCAACACACTGTATTCAGTCGATCAGTGCAAGTAATTAACACTTTAAATCATGCTATTTGTAGCCACAATTAAAACCTTCATTTCAATTTGAGTGATAATGAACTTAGAAATTACAAACCTGCCCAAATAGATTTTCTCGGAGAGAATAATAGATCCCATAACTGCCACGAGTATCATCATCAATGGACTGAATGCTGTGGCAAATACAGGTCCTTTTACGCGCATGCACAGACCTTGCACATAATATGCAATTGCTGACGACACCACTCCCTGTACGCAACAATATTAATGACTCTCGCCAATAAATTATTTTCATATACAAATCACGCAATCTTGACTTCAGATGTGGTAAAAAAAATACGTACAGAGTAGACTGCAGCTAAAAGGTTAATGTCCCATCCTATCGCCCACATAGAAGGTTCACGTACGAAAGCAACACCGAGAACCGTTGCCTGTAATGTTCCTAGAAAACACATTAAGGTGGCAAGGGAAAGTTGAGCAGAATATTTCTTCAGAACTCTAGCCTGCACATCCAAAGTCGTGAATTAGAGTCGTGATTTCTTCACGATCGACCATATATATAATTCAATGGACTGAAAAGTTGGAAAGCCTGGATCTCATCCTAAACATTTTATTAGTATAGATGAGGGTTTTGGTGTTAAGCGAGTTTAAATTACAAATTAATTACAGGCAAGGTATATCAACGATAGCACAGAATCTGAGAAGACACTAATTCCAAAACATCTAACCAGGCACATCACAGCAAAGTTAAGCCAAACCTATCAATACCATGTTTACCATACTTTCACAGCGACGGCTTCAAATTGCTGCTAAACTTAAAACAACTTTATATGTTATATATATTTCCAAAAACAGACATGCCAAAGAAATATGATCACCTGGAGGATGAACAAGGCCGACCAAGCAAGAGTGGCAGCAATTATCAGGAGGGAGCCCACAATCCAGTCTTTCTGATCAACCGCAGCTGCTGGTGGCATAGATGTATGGTTATCCTGAGCGGATTGATGACCTGGAGACCAAAACATCTGAACAAGAGGACCTTTGTACAATGTCATAAGCATTGCACCCCCTACACACGCGATCGTTCCCACTATTTTTGCTTGACTGCGTAGCTTTTTTATATTCACTCTCTCCATTCTAAACAAATACAGATTTCCCATCAGACCATAAAATAAATTAATGATGACAAGTAGAGATATTTGGTGAGAACGATGTGATTTGATTACCTGAACAAGAGAGCAATAACAAAAGTCATAGCCGGGAGTACATTACTGAGTGCACAGGAATAAGTTGGAGATGTTAATTTCAGACCCAGGTAGTAGAAATTCTGATCGATTACTGGCCTGCCCACATGTATTAAGAACCATGCATATTTAAATTAGACTGCTTGCCACTGATGTTCACAGACACAGAGAAATGGAGGGGATTATATGAAGAGAATCGAACTGCCATGAAAAAGAAGTAATACATACCCTAACAAACCCAGTGCAAAAATTTGCCAGAATATGGTAAAAGTGAGCTTGGGTCGCACCTTCCTGCAATGCATTTAGTAAGTTATGTTACTTGTAACATATCAGCAGATTATCGTATTTGAATGAATGATGTGATTTTATAAGAGTTAAAGTTATTTCAAAATGAACAAGATCAACTTATTTTATGCTTAGCAAGTAAGGATATTCATTCAGCAACTATTCCATCATTATGATATTTTTATGATATGAGTAGGAGAAATAAATTAAATTCATGATGGTAATGAACGTATGTAATACCTTTCGACGAAGAAAGCAAACGGAGCAAGGACAATTGTAGCTACAGCATGCCTGTACACTACAAGAACAAAGTGATTCATCCCTCCGTTTAGAGAGACTTTACTAATAATATTCATACCAGCATATCCAAACTGCAGGGATATCATAGCTACATAGGGTTTTGATTGCTCAAGTAGCTTCCCCATTGCTAATCAAATCAAATCTCCAAAAACCTTTAAACTAAACACCCTTTCCTGCTAATGGAGAGTGGATACTCGAGCTTCTCTTACTCTATATATGCACCCGCAAGTAATTAACATTCATGACACCAGAGAATATATAATCCACAACGTTTGCGACCATATTTATAGATGACAAAAACAAAGTGAATAAAGTCTGTCAATCCACATTGTTGGAATAGCTTATTCAATAGCGATAGCAATAGCTAAGGCCGTGATTAAGACAATCACAGCTCGGCAGCCACAATTCCTGTCACAACTTCTTGTTCTCTCAATTCTACTTTCCACAAACAAATCATAGAGGGGATTCCCGAATCCCTGTAGCATATTTGATTTCCCTTCTTATTTTAACTTATCCACTTTCCATGGCCAGTAAGGAAGAGCAATGCTGAGCAATGATTGAAATAATAATAAAGCAATCGCTAGTGGATAATGCGTCAATAAAGTAAAGGCAAGATAGGACGTGAACAAAACAGATCGAAGATATGTGCACACTACAGGAGAGAGTTGGGATGTGACGAAGCAGACTCAATAATCCATCGATACGAAGTCAGATATCACGCGTAATTGATTGGGTAGGCTCTAAATCCATGCCACGTCAGCCCTAGTGATGTAATTACGCGGAAAATAGACCTTGTAACAAATGGGCCGTTTCCATGCCAAAAGGCCAAGTTTCGTGTAAAGGGAAACAAGATTGGCATATCTCCCGATTAAATTTCCACCCACACATTATGCGAGACAACTACTTTAACCAATGAGAAATTCACGAGTGGCTGCAGGAAACAAAAGTAGAGAATTTTATGTCACTTTATTGTAATTCTCGGCTCATATTATAGTATGTTGTAAGATCCCATAGGTTCCACGAGCACTCGAAATCAGTCAGTCATTCATTCAAGCGCATGCGCCCCTTTTTAAAGTGGCAATTTGAATATGTTATACTCTCTCTCTATAATTTATATAAATCGAGAATAGATTTTCAGTTCTTGGCCAACATTATGCTAGAGTTGAATATACAATCATTAGTCTCAAAAAAGAGCGTACCAT
>ML782758.1:74339-115417 GCA_009831015.1 Picea engelmannii | reverse complement strand
GGAGGAGGATGGATGGGTTCTATAGAGAGGTCTTGTCTAAGGAAGAGTGAAACAAGGATAATTTTAGGTGGTTGGGTGTGTTGCAGCCTGTTTAAGTGGCGTAGCCTGGCCTTCTGGTGGTCAGGTATGTTACAAATTGGTATTAGAGCTTCTGGTTGAAACATCGGGTTGGTATGGGCTGGGTCTGTTGGTCAGAGTCTCGTGGTTGATATCAAATTCTGATCATGAAGTTGAAAATCTCAAGAGGAATGGAATTACAAGATCTATGCAGAAGTTAGATCGTCAGAGATCAGTTGTAAGGGGTTCGAAGGATTGTGACCGTCCCCCCTTTGAATTTGGGAGTGATCACCACTGTAGGATCAGGAGAGATCTGGGATTGTTGGATCGGAGGACAGGTGAACATGGATCGTCCGATGTAAAGGAAGCAAGGGTTAAGGTCACAACCGTTGGATCGCATGGGAGAGAGAGATCAACATACATGAGGCATTACGAGGAACCAAGTTGCATGAGATATAATTTCCCAAGGCAGTCCCGCAATCTAAACCATGGTTTCACCAAGGGGTTAAGTGTCAGCATCAGGAAAATTGCGGGGCGAAAAGAAGGTTACTCCAAATTGTCAATCCATGCCCCCACAAATTGAATGCATGCAATGATGTGACATTTAGAACTCGAGCGAGGAACCTCCAAAGAGCAGAAGTAGTCGAGGATCGTCGATCTGTAGGAGGACATGAGTCAACCGATTGTGTGCTCCAGGTGAAAGCACTCCGGGAAAAGGTGAACAAGGAGAAGTTGAGAATTGAGATTTTCATACCCTGAAGATCTGAAGTGAATTACAGCCATCCGATCCAGGAGGACACACAGCAGAAATCCACACACTTCAAGGAAAATTGAAGGTTGAGAGTTGAGTTCTCTGAAGTATGAAAAAATCAAGAAATCGTTGTCGTCGATCCGTGGGAAACACGCGTCAGTAGATCGCGAGCTTCGGATAAAAACATTTCGGAAAAAAGTTGAAGTTTGAGTTTTCCAAAGTCCGAAGGCCCGAAGAAATTGTAGTCGTCGATCTGTGGAAAAAAGGCATCAGTAGACCGCAAGATTTGGATAAAAACATTTCGGAAAAAAGTTGAAGTTTGAGTTTTCTTAAGTCCGAAGGCCCGACGGAATTGCAGTCGTTGATCCTTGCAACGGTAACTTCGGAAGTCTTGAATTCCATGTTTAATATGGGTCATCCTATAAGGGAGACACATGGTGACAGTTTGGCCGATTCAAGAAATTGGAGTTCGAGATAATTGGAAGTGTGCTAGTGTGGAAAATTTCGAAGTCCCGAAGCCCGAAGATCCGAATTGGTGGGGCACGATGATGTCACTAGGAGGTAATGTGGACCTGAAATTTCCAAAGTGACGTGGCTTGCGGACGTCATCGGGGATGACGTGGACACATGGGATGTGTGCCACGTGTCAGTAAGTTTTGAGCATGCGAATGATTGAAATGTTAGATAGGATGTGACACATGTCACCCGCTTGATTGGACCATGTGTCCGCTTACATTATTTTTCTACATGGTGACGGATCATGGACTCCGGAGAAATTAATCTGAGAGTTTTTAGTTGAGAGTTGAAACTCCCGAAGCCCGGAGAGTCGGAGACGCAAAGTAAACGTTGACTATCGGATCGTCCAAAGTAGACCTGAACCGTCAGATTAGGAGAACAGGTGGTGTGAAGATGTGGATTTTAGGTAAGTTCCCGAAGTAAACGTCAACTATCAGATCATTTGAAGTATATCTGAACCATCAGATCAAGAGAAAAGGTGGCATGAAGCTGTAAATTCTGGGTAAGGACCCAAAGTAAACGTCAATCTTTGGATCGTCCGAAGTAATTCCCCATCGTCCGATTCAAAAGGACGCGTGGCAGAATCCCGTGTATCTCGAGGGAAGTAAAGTTTGAGATTTGAGAATCCTGAAGTCCGAAATTCCGAAACGACCACAACCATCGATCTGGAAGAGGTAAATTTGAAATGTTGGTTCCCAAGAGGTAGATCTTAGTCGTCCGTTTAGAAGCACCGTCAAGATCGCAAGTTCAATGGTCACCTCACATTGTGGGGACGAGAGGTGGTCGGCCTTTACAAAGTCGAGGGCGGGCCACAATCGAGACCATGGTTTTGGTAAAAGGACACGTGTTGGCTCGAGGTGAATTGTGGGGAAAAAAGTAGTTTGGTTCCAAACCACCTTTGAGCGTGGCTGTAATCGTGCGTCTATGTGAGGTCACCACTTAAGGTCACATCTAAGTAGGGGCCAAGAGAAAAAGGAGCTAGCGCCGACTCTGATATTTTTTGCAAGGGTGAAGGAGAAGGTCACGAGGGCCATCGGACTTGCGCCAGAAAGCCGGAAGGGCTTGTGTTTAGATACCGAATGAAACCATAAGGTTTTGAAGAGCCAATTCGGCTCGAGATTGAAGACCCTTGACCAAGAGGTCACGCAGCCTTAGGAGAAGGGGGTCTGCATTAAGAAACAAAGGAAAAATAAGAGGCAATGCTCAAATCAATAAGACCATGGTTTTGCACATCTAGTCATATGTAAATGGTTTGAAGGAAGCGCCTCATAAATATTTAATTCGACAGAGAGTTAACACTAGAATAATACAGAGAATTGATAAAGGATCAAAATATGATATGTTTGTGAACTGAGAACACAACAAAAGCATGAGTATGATATAATGAGTTGATCC
Source organism: Picea engelmannii (assembly GCA_009831015.1). NCBI lineage: Eukaryota > Viridiplantae > Streptophyta > Pinopsida > Pinales > Pinaceae > Picea > Picea engelmannii. Next base: position 112,698 of record ML782758.1, on the reverse strand, counting down.
ATGTCTGTGATCAACTTATGAAGACAAAATAAATGACACACAATCATGATTAAAAGAGAGTTAGTTCATGAGCATTACGAATAAAGGATAAAAAGGAAAAATGATATTAATTAAAGAATAATATTATCACTTAAATGAAAAGATACTTGTAAATTAAATTGACAATTTTTGTATGATATGTATAGCTCTAACAAGATGGATGCTTGCAGGTTTATCACGATTAGAGGTATAACCAAATCAATTCAAGAATAGAATCATATGTTAGGGTCATGGAGGCATGAATTTTCTTACAAAAGTTGGATGAGGTACTACAAAAGAAGAATCCTCACATGAGACATGAAGCTAGCAGGTGAATAATGTCATTAATGGGCATAGAAAGGAAAAATAAGGCTCCATAGCCTTGAAGGTAGAGATGTGTAGATATTTTCAAGCTTGATGTGGAAGAAAACAAAGAGCTTAAGAGGTGGTGTGTGAATAATCTCTATGTGTCAAGTATAGGAGTTCTAGGGAAGGATTTGTTAGATATGACTTATCTATTGTCTAAAAGCTTAAATCAGAGTTCACAATGGAAGCAAGATGCCAATGTAGAGGAATTAGAATGCTCTCTCACTTCAAAAGTGTCACTGAATGAAAATGGATTTCCATTGGGGAATGGTACTAAGTGGGAAATAATGGTCAGGTGGAACGTGGCTGGAAAAGTGTTCAGACCCAGGGAACCATAGTGCATATGAGAAGAATGGGAGCACACAAGGCATTAAGGATCTAAAGGAATTCAAGGACAACCAACTACAACAAAAATAGATAAATAAATAAGTGGATTGAAACATAAATGCACTAGAGTGCATGAAGCATACAATGAAATTAAATTGCATATGCATTAGTAGGCATGCTGACAGTAAATGCTTGGTGCATATGGATGTGTAATTTTTCATATGTACATGCTTGGATATGCATATAACATGTTGGTGAACTTATAATAGTCTTTTATTATGAAATAATGTTTGAGTGTGACTAAAGGATGGATTATGTATTCAGGAAAAATGATACAGTAGGGTTAAATATGTGGATGTTGTTGTTGCTTATAATTTCCATTGAGGTCAAGACCCATGAGGATGGCAAGAATAGTGATCAAAATGATGAAGGGTGAAGTATGTGAGCTTATACAAATATCAGTTGGTTAGAAAACAACATGTAGGTTGGTAACAACCAGGTAGGTATGCATTTAGTTTATGTTGATGCATACATGTTGAAGGGGATTGAGGTAAGGATTCCCTTAGTTAATTTTCAGTATTTAAATTGATATGTAATGGCCGAAGGCCTAGAGTGTGTAAGTGTTGTTGATGATAGAATGCACTTAAATAAAATGTCAGTTGCATATTATGTTATGGTTGGTTATGGGATCATAACCAGGTTAATTCAGGAGACATACTCTTTATATAACACTGAATACCCATAGAGCTAGTCATGTGTGAGACCATAATATGGTTGGATATGGAAGGGCTATAGCACTATGTGAGTGCTCGATGGTATCTACTGTATATTTTATGTTTGGATTGCAACCTCTTTGCCAAAACTAAAGAGCACTTAAGGATTATATTCTTGGTGTTGTGTTTGAGTGGAAAAGGAAGGTAACCAAATAGTTAGGCAAGTAGTAGGAAGTGTGTAAATGATGTGTTGAATCATTGGCCAGACCTTCCAACTCATCATGGGGGAATACATGCCATAGTTGTGTGGTATTATGTAGTCAATGCATGGATGCATTGTGTAGATGTGATCATGGGTATTGGCACATTGATTGTTATCTTATTAACTGTGACATTATGAAAATTCTGTGTGACTGATAATACATGTGTATGTCATGATGAGTTCATTCCAATTGATAGTTGGATTAATAGAAATAATTGAATTGTAGTTGTAAACAATTCTGAGAGCACTTTGTGATTTTGTTTTGAATCGTTGCCATGAGAATATATGTCTTGTGCATGAGATAGTGACAATTTGTTTGGTTGAGGAACGTTGAAATTGCAGGAGGAAAGGGGTCTTGGATATGGTAGTGTTGTAAGCCCATAAATAATACTAATGCCTATTGCTGCAAGAGTCAAATTGTTATGAGTAGAAGCTCATGTCTAGAAGTTTTATTTTTCCTATATAAATAAGTTTTGGGAATTATGATTTGATAATTACTGACGAATTGGTTTGGCTGAATGTGAATTGAAGAAATTGTAGGTATAATGGTCTTGGATATGGTAGGGATGTAAGCCCATAAGGAATACTGATATCTATAGTTGCAGAGCCAACCATTATGAGCAGAAAGATCATGCTTGGAAAATTTTATTTTCTTGTATAAAACAGATTTGACATTTATTTTTGAATTAGTTATAATGATATCTCATGATGACTATATGTGTATAATACATATGATATGTTGGGTATGCAAGATGGAAAACATGGAAAAGGATACTGTTGTGACATGAGAACCATGTGTCCCTAGAAATCTTCTTGTGTGCAAGAGAACCTTGGTCAGGAAAGATGGATTGCCTGAGGGACTGCATAGCAGAGAAGGGGATGCCTGAGCCTGGGCCTGGAAGGTGAGTGACCACAAGGAAGAGGATACTTTAATAGCTCTTGATTGGGGTCAGGCACACAATGGGTATGTCAGGGAAAATAGTAAGCCAAGTTAATGAGATATCCATATGGATGCAAATCCATGAACCGCACAGATAAGTATTGTATTGGATTATGAAAATTTACTCTTACAATATAAAAAAGAATGAAAATTTTATGCACAAATTTTGAACTGACATGCTCGCTAATTTGAAATATTGTAAGAAAACAATGAATGTTGTAGATCTAGAAAAATATAGAGTGTAGTTTCTCAAACCATAAGTTAATCCCTATGTCACAAACAAACTAGAAAAAAATAAAAATATAAATTAGAGAAAAAATAAATATTTAAAATAAAGAAGAAAGAAAAAATTAATAATTTATGGAATAAAAAGAAAATAGAAAAATATATGATCAATATTAAATAAATGGTAAAGGAATGAGAACTAAAAATAAAATTAACTAATTAATTAAATGGGAGAGGAAAGGAAATTAGAAATAAAATAAAATAAAGCTAAGGTGAGAAATTAATAATGAAAATGAGATTCGATATCTAGTTGACCTATAAGCAGTTGTATTTGACCGAGTCGGTTGGTCGAGCAATCCTTAACATCATATATTTTTGAAATTTATTCCTCTTATTTCTTAGTGAGCATCTTCTTTTTATCAAAGTGGGTTAAACTGGAAGAGATGGTAATGAATAGAGAAGAATATAAATGGGGAATCATTTGAAGATTATAATCTAAAAGAATAGAAGAATAATTGAATATAGGAAATAATATTTTGGAGAGTGTTAATGATAAAGACAATAAATGAAGCGCCCAATTAATTTAGTTTTTTTATTTGAAAAGCTTTTCTAATGATGAATGAAGCGCCCAATTAAGTTTTTTTTTTTATTATTATTAAAGAAGATAAGGTAATTCTCCATAGTAAAATATTTAATAAATCAAATATGTAATGTGTCAGCTATATGTTCTTTGAAATGGTTTAAATATATTGGAGGTATATTGATAATATGTTCTTTGAAATGGTTTAAATATATTGGAGGTATATTGATAAGAAGATTAAAGATTAAATTATGTTTCAATTCAGTGATAACATAAAGAGAGTCAAGAAAGTGACTAATATTTGGCTAAGATAAAATACAATGATGCATAAATGCATCACGTCATTGTAAGATGAAATAATAATCTTTTATATGACTAATGATAATGGTATATTTTCTAAGGAAGACCTAATATCTCTCGATGACCTCAAGAATAATAGAAATAAATTATTGTGTTTGTAGGAATTTAAATGGTGGAAAAATAGTATAGAGGTTTGGCTTATTGAAGGTGACAAAAATAGATTAATCCATAATTTTTCAAAGATGAGGAAGAATTTAAATGCAATATGGATTATTAAAAACAATGATGGATATGGGGTCACAAAGTTTAGGGATGTAGTAGAGGTAGGTATTAACCACTTCCAAAACTCCTACAAGGAACCTCTACGAGTCAATGTAGTAGAAGTAGTAAAACTCTTTGCATATTTCCCTAGGTTTGTTGAACATGATCACAACTAAGAGATGTTGGATGAAATAACTAAGGAAGAATTAGAGGAACTCATGGATTCATTTCACAAGGATAAGAACCTTGGGCTATAAGGGTGGCCAATAGAATTCTACTCTATATTCTTTGATCTAATAGGAGAGGATTTCATGTTGGTTGATGAAGAATTGAGGAAATATAGGATGGTGTTGGAAGGAATCAATTCCTCATTTTTATCCATGATACATAAAACATACACTCTATAATATTCTGAATACTTTAGGAACATTTCATTATGCAATGTTGTTTATAATATAACCTCCAAGGTTATAGTAAGAATAATTAAACCCATTATATCTCCCATTATTTCATGTGATTAGTTTGATTTTCTCAATGATCATAAAATTGGGATTCCCTAGGAAGGTGTCCACTCAATTAAGGTAAGAAAGATGCATTATTTTATTATGTAAATCCACCTATCTATAAAATTTTATAAGGCCAATTGGTCTTACCAAAGATTGATGATGTTGTATGTTGGATTTAGTGGCGATGACGTTGTATGTTGGATTTAGTGTTGATTTTGTCAATTGAGTGGATGCTAGATGTTATTATTTTGTTTCCTTCTCCTTACTTACTAATGGCTATACTACTTATTTCTTCAATACATCTAGGGGATTGACGATTTTTTTTCTCTTCCCCTCCTCTCTTCCTTTTAGTAGCAAAACATCTAAGAATATACAAATTTTCTTTATCCCCTCCTCTCTTCCTTTTAGTAGAAAAACATCTAAGGATATACTTGATTCATGAACACTTCTTTCAATCCTTAAAAAAAATTAAGTTAGGAAGATATTTAATTATAAATCACATGTTTTTACTTGATGATGTATTACTATTGGGAAATGAGTCTATCAAATATGCTCAAATTTATTACCAAGTTCTATAATTTTATATTAAAGAAACAAGGATTGTGATCAATGTTTGAAAATCTTGTATTGCATTTAATGATAATGTGTCAGGATTAAATATAGCCATCAAGGAGATGTTTCCTTTTCATGTAATGGAATTTAGTCATGGAATTAAATACCTAGGATTTGAGTTGAAGGAAAATGAGTGGTCTTCAAAGATTGGTTATGTCGATATAGAAATATTAAGAGAAGGGTATTATCTTGGTATACTTAGTGGATGTGTTTTTGGGGAAGATTAAATCTAGTGGAAGTAGTACGAGAGGCAATTAGTTTCTATTGACATTCTATATTCCTAAAGGGATTATGATTAAGATAAGGGGAAAATATTTTTCCTATGCATTGGGAAAATAGAGAATGATAACTTACCACTAATGAAATGAGACACAATAGTCAAGCTAAAGGAGCTGGGGGGTTTGGGAATTAATAATATTTTCCACTTAGGTAAGGCTTTGGCTGCAAAAATCCATTAGGGGTTTATGAACTCTTTGCATATTTCCCTAGATTTGTTGATCATGAACACAATTAGGAGATGTTGGATAACATTTAACATCCACCCAATTGAAGAAATCACCACTAAATCCAACATACAACGTCATCAATCTTTGGTAAGACCAATTGGCCTTATAAAATTCTATAGATAGGTCAATTTTCATGATAAAACAATGCATCTTTCTTACCTTAATTGAGTGGACAACTTCCTAGGAAATCCCAATTTAATGATCATCGAGAAAACCAAACTAATCACATGAAATAATGGGAGATATATTGGATTTAATTATTCTTACTATAACCTTGGAGATTATATTACAAAAATCATTGCATTATGAAATGTTCTTAAAGTCTTGAGAATATTATAGATTGTATGTTTTATGTATCATGGATAAAAATTAGGAATTGATGTCTTCCAACACCATCTTAGATTTCCTCAATTATTCATCAACCAACATGAAATCCTCTCCTATTAGATCAAAGAATATAGAGTAGAATTTTATTGGCCACCCTTGTATCCCAAGGTGCTTATCCTTATGAAATGAATCCATGAGTTCCTCTAATTCTTCCTTAGTTATTTCATCCAACATCTCCTAATTGTGTTCATGATCAACAAATCTAGGGAAATATGCAAAGAGGTCCTTTCCTCCTCCAAGATGGAGTTGTATAGCTCTTAGTGTTGAGAGGATATTAACTTGGTTGGCTATGGGATGAAACAAGGAAATCCAATTGAGGTACACTTCATTCTATCCATCGACAATTTTCTACAAATCTATAATCTCAAGAAGTAGGAAAATGGTTTACTTTCATTAACATTAATGGGACCTTTCAATAAAGAAAGGAATTCATGAGCTCTTTTTTCAATGATCTTATAGTTACAAGGGACACAATTATAGTAAGAGGAAATGAAGTTCATTCTTTGATGTGGAGACTTGTGGGCTTGCAATGATAGAATAAATCCATTAGATAATTTTCTATATCCCATAATTGAAGAATGCAACCTATGTGACATGCAACAAATAAAATTGTTTCCTACTTGGAGGAATAATAGGGTAGGCCAAAAAGGTATCTCTAAAAGGATAGATAGATTCCTAATGGCTAAGAAAATTACAAAGAAATTGAAGAGGTCAAATCCTAGATTGGAGATGGTGGGTATGGCCCTTTATTCCTTCAAATTGACAAGTCAAAAGATAAACCTCCGTGGCATGTCAAAATCAACCATTTGTGGCTTAAAGACTAAGAATTTGACTATGAATATTCCTATACCCACATTAAAGATAAGAACATTGGAGGCATATTGATAACAACATTAAAGATTAAACTAAGTTTAATGACAACATAAAAAGAGTTAAGAAAGTGACTATTATTTGGCCAAGAGAAAATACAATGATGTACAAATGCAACTCTCTTCTCATTGGAAGATGAAATAATAATATTTTATATGACTAATGCAAATGGTATATTCTCTAAGGAAGACCTAATATCTCTCGAGAACCTCAAGAATAATAAAATTGAATTATTGTGTTGGTAGGAATCTAAATGGTGGAAAAATAGTATAGAGGTTTGGCTTATTGAAGGTGACAAAATAGATTATTCCATAATTTTTCAAAGATGAGGAAGAATTCAAATGCAATATGGAGTATTAAAAACAATGATGGAGATCAGGTTAAAAGGTTTAGGGATGTAATAGAGGTAGGTATCAACCACTTCCAAAACTCCTACTATAACATCATGGTTCTAACACTTATAAACTATAATGTATTATGTAAATATGACTTAGGCTAGCGAGTCGGTAAAGTTGAAAAGGGGTCAGAGTGCCTAGGAAATGTAACACTTCCTATACATTAATAAAATACACCATTGGCTGCAAGACCAACAAGGAAAAAAGAGATAGGGGCCTATGATTCCATGAGAGAGGGGGCTTGAGGGGCCAAGTCTTGTTATTATTATTTTATTTACCCATAATTGATTTTAAGGGGAAGAGCGGGTTACATGAGCTTCTTGGGAGGGAGGCCATGTGGCTCTTGTCTTCATGTAATTATTGAAACATCCCTTGGGGTTTGTTTTGGGGTCGTTCTTCCCTTGGTTCATCCTCTTCTCACTAGTTCACTTTTTGTTCTTCCTCTTCACTCACTACTACGAGTTCATGTGCTCTTGGTATGATCATGGAAACGAATGGAAGGAAGAGGAGAGCCATTTTTGAATGGATGTAATGATTTAGTGATCATTCCAGAAGGGAATGGATGCTTGTGGGCATGAAATTGATGGCATTTCGGATGGAACTGTCCACAACTGAGAGTCCTTGGAATTTCCAGTAGGGAGATTTCCTGACCAGTAGCACTGGAGCCTTGGAGAGAAATGGAACAACCTTAGGGACTGCATGGAAGAGAAATGTGTTCATTTCTTGGGGTTGTGCAGGCTGAGGGGGAAAGAGAGCTGGAAATTAGGATTGTTGTGAGGTTAGGAAACCTGAGAGCTACTCAGCCAACTACTATTTATTTATACTTGTCCTAGGACCCATCCTTGTGGATTCATAGCCCTGGGTCGGGGGTTACCTGTTGTTCAGAGTAAATGAACAACAATGTCTATGGTTGGGAGGAACGTCCTTGTTTTGTAGCCAGTTCGTGAACGTTTACTTGCAAAGATAAGTGCTCTTTGTGTTTCTTGTTTAATGTATTCCGCTGTGTATTTAATTATCTCTTAGATGTGTATTCTAATGTGCCTGTCTGTCTGTTGGTCATTTGTTGTGCATGGCATGTTGTTTATCTCTTCTATATTGTTGCATGAATCTTGTATTATGGATGTGGTGTGCATGCTCCTAACATTGTTGAGAAACCCTTTGCCTTCGAATTAGAGATCATAGAACTGAATCTTGGGACTGCAGCGTTCCTAGCATGCAGGTGGTTGGGTGTGTTGCATCCTATTTAAGTGGTGTAGCCCAGCCTCTGGGTGATCGAGTATGTTACATATTGGTATCAGAGCTTCTGGTTGAAACACCAGGCTGGTATGGGCCAGGTCTGTTGGTCAGAGTCTCGTGGTTGAGATCAAATTATGACTGTGAAGTTGAAAATATCTGTAGGAATGGCATTGTAGGATCTACGCAAGAGTTATATCATCAGAGATCATTTGTAAGGGGTTCAAAGGATCATGACTACACCCCTTCGAATTTGGGAGTGATCGCCACTGTAGGATCAGGAGCGATCCGGGATCATTGGATCGAAGAACAGATGAACAAGGATCTTCTGATGTAAAGGAAGCAAGGATTAAGGTCACAACCGTCGGATCCCATGGGAGAGAGAGATCAATGGAAAAGAGGTATTGCGGGGCACCAAGTTGCATGGAAGATAATTTCCCAAGGCGGTCCCACAATCCAAACCATGGTTTCACCAAAGGGTTATGTGTCAGCATCATGATAATTGTGGGGAGAAAATCGGGTTACTCCAAACCATCGATGTGTGCCCCCACAAATTGAAAGGCATGCAGTGATGTGACATGTTAGTACTTGAGCGATGAACCTCCGAAGAGTAGAAGTAGTCAGGGACCATCGATCTATAGGAGGAAACGAATCAACTGGTAGTGTCCTCCAAGTGAAAGCACTCCGGGAAAAGGCGAACAAGGAGAAGTTGAGAATTGAGATTTTCGGACCCTGGAGATTCGAAGTGAATTGCAGTCATCCAATCTAGGAGGACATGCGATAGAAATCTGTTCACTTTGGGGAAAAGCAAAGGTTGAGATTTGAGTTCTCCAAAGTATGAAGACCCAAAGAAATTGTAGTTGTCGATCCATGGGAAACATGCGTTAGCAGATTGTGAGCTTCGGATAAAAACATTTTGAAAAAAAGTTGAAGTTTGAGTTTTCCTAAGTTTGAAGGCCCGAAGGAATCGTAGTCGTTTATCCTTGCAGTGGTAACTTATGAAGTCTCAAATTCTAGGGCTAATATAGGTTGTCCGATAAGGGAGACACATGGCAATAGTTTGCCCTATTTGGGAAATTGGAGTTCAAGATAATTGGAAGTGTGCTAGTGTGGATACTCCTGAAGTCCCAAAGCTCAAAGATCCAAAGTGGTGGGGCACAATGACATCGCTAGGAGGTGATGTGGACCCTAAAATTTTCGAAGTGGCGTGGCTTGCGGACATCACCAGGGATGACTTAAACACATCGAATGTGTGCCACATGTAAGTGAGTTTTGAGCATGCAGATGATTGAAATGTCATATAGGACATGACACGTGTGACCTACCTGATTGGAACATGTGTCCACTTACAATATTTCTCTACGTGGTGACGGATCGTGGACTCCAAAGAAATTAATCCAAGAATTTTCAGTTGAGAATTGAAACTCTCGAAGCCTAGAGAGTTGGAGACCCAAAGTAAACATCGATTGTCAGATTGTCCGAAGTAGACTTCAACCATCAGATCAAGAGAAAAGGTGGCTTGAAACTGTGGATTTCGAGTAAGTAACTGAAGTAAACGTCGACTGTCATATCGTCCTAAGTAGACCTGAACGTCAAATCAAGAGAATAGGTGGTGTGAAGCTGTGAATTTCGGGTAAGGTGTCGAAGTAAACGTCGATCGTCGGATCGTCCGAAGTAATTCCCCACCGTCCTATTCAAAAGGAAGCACAGAAGAATACCGTGTATCTCGAGGGAAGTAAAGTTCAAGATTTGAGAATTCTGAAGTTTGGAATTTCGAAACAACCACAATCGTCTATCTAGGAGAGGTAAATCTGAAATGTTGGTTCCCAAGAGGTAGATCTCAGTCGTTTGTTTAGAAGCACCATCAAGATCGTGATTTCAATGGCCACATTGCATTGCAGGGACTGGAGGTGCTTGGGATTTATGAAGTCGAGGGCGGGCCACAATCGAGACCACAGTTTTGGAAAAAGGACATGTGTTGGATCAAGGTGAATTGTGGGGAGAAAAATAGTTTGGTTCAAAACCACCTTAGAGCATGGTCGCAATCTCACATCTACGTGAGGTCACCGCCTAAGGTCACATCTAAGTAGGGGCCAAGAGAAAAAGGAGCTAGCACCAAATCTGATATTTTTCACAAGGGTGAAGGAGAAGGTCACAGGAGCCATCGAACCTATGCCAGAAATCCGAAAGGGCCTGTGTTTAGATACAAAACAAAACCATCAAGGTTTCAGAGAGTCAATTCGGCTCGAGATTGAAGATCCTTGACTGGGAGGTCAGTAGCCTTAGGAGAAGGGGGTCTGCATTAAGAAACAAAGGAAAAATAAGAGGCAACGCTCAAATCAATAAGCTCATGGTTTTGCGCATCTGGTCATATGTAAATGGTTTGAAGGAAGAACCTCATAAAGATTTAATTCGACAGAGAGTTAACACTAGAATAATACAGATAATTGATAAAAGATCAAAATATGATCTATTTGTGAACCGAGAACACAACAAAAGCATGAGTACGATATAATGAGTCGATCCATGTCTTTGATTAACTCATGAAGACAAAAGAAATGACACACAATCATGATTAAAATAGAATTAATTCATGAGCATTACAAATAAAGGATGAAAAAGAAAAATGATATTAATTAAAGAATAATATTATCACTTAAATGAAAAGGTACTTGTAAATTTAATTGACAAATTTTGTATGATACGTATAGCTCTAACAAGATGGTTGCTGGCATGTTTATCAGGATTAGAGGTATAACCAGATCACTTCAAGAATAGGATCATATGTTAGGGTCATGGAGGCATGACTTTGCTTACAAACGTTGGATGAGGTACTACAAAAGAAAGAATCCTCACATGGGACATGAAGCTAGCAGGTGAATAATGTCATTAATGGCCATAGAAAGGAAAAGTAAGGCTCCATAAACTTGAAGGTAGAGATGTGTAGACAGTTGCGAGATTGATGTGGAAGGAAACAAAGAGCTTAAGAGGTGGTGTGTGAATAATCGCTATGTGTCAAGCATAGGAGTTCCAGGGAAGGATTTATTAGATATGAATTATCTACTGTCTAAAAGCTTAAATTAGAGTTCATAGTGGAAGCAAGATGCCAATGCAGAGGAATTGGAATGCTCTCTCACTTCAAAAGTGGCACCGAATGAAAAGGGATTTCCATTGGGGAATGGTACTAAGTGGGAAAGAATGGCCAGGTGGAACGTGGCTGGAAAAGTGTTCAGACCTAGGGAACCATAGTGCGGATGAGAAGAATGGGAGCACACAAGGAATCAAGGATCTAAAGGAATTCAAGGACAACCAACTAAAACAAAAATAGATAAATAAATAAGTGAATTGAAACAGAAATGCACTAGAGTGCATGAAGCATACAATGAAGTTAAATTGCACTTGCATTAGTAGGCATGCTGACAGTAAATGCTTGGTGCATATGGATGTGTAATTTTGCATATGTACATGATTGGATATGCATATAAGATGTTGGTGAACTTAGAATAGTCTCTTATTATGAAATGATGTTTGAGTATGACTAAAGGATGGATTATGTATTTAGGGAAAATGATACAACAGGGTTAAATATGTGGATGTTGTTGTTGCTTATAATTTCCATCGGGGTGAAGACCCATGAGGATGGCAGGAATTGTGATCAAAATGATGACAGGGGAAGTATGTGAGCTTCTACAAATATCAGTTGGTTAGACAACAACAAGTAGGTTGGTAACAACCAGGCAGGTATGCATTTAGTTTATGTTGATGCATACATGTTGAAGGGGATCAAGGTAAGGATTCCCTTAGTTAATTTTTAGTATTTAAATTGATATGTAATGGTCAAAGGCCTAGAGTGTGTAAGTGTTGTTGATGCTAGAATGCACTTAGATAAAATGTCAATTGCATATTATGTTATGATTGGTTATGGGATCATAACCGGGTTAATTCAGGAGACATACTCCTTATATAACAATGAATACCCATAGAGCTAGTCATTTGTGAGACCATAATATGGTTTGATATGGAAGGGATATAGTGTTATGTGAATGCTCAATGGTATCTACTGTATATCTGATGTTTGGATTGCAACCTCTTTGCAAACACTGAAGAGCACTTAAGGATTATATTCTTGGTATTGTGTTTGGGTGGAAAAGGAAGGTAACCAAATAGTTAGGCAAGCAGTAGGAAGTGTGTGGATGATGTGTTGAATTGTTGGCCAGAACTTCCAACTCATCATGGTGGAATACATGACATAGTTATGTGGTATTATGTAGTCAATGCATGGATTCATTGTGTAGGTGTGACCATGGGTATTGGCACTTTGATTTTTATCTTATTAACCGTGGCATTATGAAAAGTCTGTGTGACTAATAATATATGTGTATGTAATGATGAGTTCACTCCAATTGATAGTTGGATTAATAGAAGTAATTGAATCATAGTTGTAAACAATTCTGAGAGCACTTTGTGATTTTGTTTTGAATCATTTCCATGAGAATATATGTCTTGTACATGAGATACTGACAATTTGTTTGGTTGAGGAATGTTGAAATTGCAGGAGAAAAGGGGTCTTGGATATGGCAGTTTTGTAAGCCCATAAAGAAGACCAATGCCTATTACTGCAAGAGTCAAATTGTTATGAGCAGAAGCTCATGTCTAGAAGTTTTATTTTTCCTATATAAAACAATTTTGGGAATTATGATTTGATAATTACTGACGAATTGTTTTGGCCAAATGTAAATTGAAGAAATTGCAGGTAGAATCGTCTTGGATATGGCAGGGATGTAAGCCCATAAGGACGACTGATATTTACAGCTACAAAGCCAACCATTATGAGCAAAAAGATCATGCTTGGAAAAATTTATTTTCCTTTATAAAACAGATTTGACATTTATGTTTGAAATGTTTATAATGATATCTCATGATGACTGTATGTGTATAATATGAATGATATGTTGGATATGCAGGCTATAAAGAAAGGAAAAGGCTATTGTTGTGACATGAGAACCCTGTGTCCCTAGAAATATTTTTGTTGATACCGAGAGGGGGGTGAATCAGTATCAAGTACAATTTAAAAACATTTTTAACTTATACTTAAACCATTAAATTATATCCAATGAGAAATGAAAAATAGTATCAGAGTTACACCGATACACCACAATACACCATGCACAATATGTGAGAAATAATCAATAGTTATTGTTCAAGGGAAGTAATGACTTCTAAAGGTAGCTACAACTTCCAAATGTAAAGGGAGGGATAAAAATCCAAGTGGAAGATATGATCCTCCAATATCAAGAGAGGGTTGAACTCTCCATCCTTACCCCTTATTTCCACCCAAGAATATATGAGAGTTAATAAAACTTTACATTAAATCATCACCATCAACCAACCATCACATAGAACGTGATAATGCTTCCTGAGAATTCTTCAATTCTTGGAATACTCTGATCCTATAGATAATATTACTCATTGTATTCTCTATAACTTCTCCAAGTTTCACTCCTTTAATCCTTCCCAAAAATAAGTTATACAGAGAATGGTAGACCTTATTCAATTCTGGTTTATTCAGGAGACCAAACTTGTACAGAATGCCTCGCGCTCAATATTTAACATCTGATTATGAAACTTGCACACAAGAAACTAAAGTCCATATGATTTCCAATTCAATTTGCCCCACTTAATTTGGATTCTCTATGAATAAGTTATGATTGTTTTACCCTGAACGTTTGTTTATTGACTAGCTTCAGGACTCGTCAAAAACCCTATCTTCCACAGAGTGTATCTCCATTATTATAGTGAAGTAAGAGATAAAAATTTTACCATAGGTACCTTGATATGTCTTATCAATACCATAGAAATTTCACCATATGAATCGTTATAGAAAAAACATTATAGAAAAAATGGTAAGATGACCTGAAAATAACATACCTTAGAACACATCACCAAAAAATTTCATCCTCCCTTGAAATCCGGCCTTTTTACTTCTGATTTCCTTTGAAATTCGACTTGTGTATCAAATGAATGTATAATAATATTTATTTATACCATTTATGTCACTTCCTTTTAACATTAGGGCCAACCTAACACTTTCTTATTTTGTAATTCTTTTCTTTAATTATCTTTAGGGCCTACTTGTACTTCCTTCTTCAATTCACTTTTTCATATTCAAAATTTCATTTCTCCTCAACCATGAGGATCCACATGATGTGCCACATACCACCAGGAACAAAATGATGTATACTATCCATCCATGGGTGTTGTATTTGAATGTGCATTTTCCTTCATGTCCAAATACCTTCATCAATCTTGCAGTCCAAAACCCATGACTAGGGTTGACATCAATGACAACAACCAATCTTCCAACAATCTCCCCCTTTGTCATTGATGGAAACACTCATGCTCCCCCTATCATCACGATCCCAATTTATCTCCCCCTTTGACATCAATGGAAAAGGGTAGGGATTTCTCCCCCTGAGTTTAATGAAAAAAGGTAACTCTCTTCTTTGGGGCTGCTCCCCCTAAACATGTGGCACTCAATAATACTTCATCCTTATTTTTGGTCTTTGGGACTTTTTCTTCCTTGGAATCCTTTTGTGTGGCTTCTATATTCTCTCTCTTCTTCATGTTTAGTATGTATATGTTGTTCGTTCTTCTTGTTGCAAATGCAACCAATCTTCCTGAGTTATTTTCTCTTATTTTACATTTTTCTGGAGTCAAACGTAAGAGTGTATCCTTGATCACACATTTTACTAACACTAAGTAGATTATGCTTCAAGTCTTCAACCAATAGGACATTATTTTCTTTTACATTTTTTCTTCCAATCTCTACTAAACCTTCTCCAAGTATTTTGGTAGATGAGTCATCTCCAAATGCAACATTGCCACCCTTTCTCTTCAAGCTGATGAATTTGTCTTGATCCCCGATCATGTGTGAAGAACATCCACTGTCTGTGTACCATTCATCTTCTTATTTACATTTTTCAGCGGTTAATGCTATTCAACAATCTTCATTGTTTGGAAACTCTTTCCTTCTCCATATTGTGGTTGACATAGGGACATCTTCATTCATATATCTGCAATCTCGTGCTTTGTAACCAAGATAATTACATTTGTAGGTTACAATATTTTTTTCCATCAATGGGGAAAATGAATTATAACTCATGTTGACAAATCCACGATTATTTCTATATCTTTTAATTACATCATTCATGTTTCTTGTGTATCTGTTCCTTTCATTGATTCTTCAATTAATTTCCTTATGTCCAAAATTTTTTCAAGAATAACAATCATCAAGAAAGAAATTTTGATACCTTGGAGTAAGTTACCTTCTTTGTGATGTACTCCATGTGGGTTCATGATATACTCTTTTGTAGTTTCCTTCATACTGATTGAAGCTTCTTTGATTCCTGAAGGTAGGAGGTCTTGTTGGATATTCATCTCTTTTGTAATCATTCCTTCTTTCTGGTATCCTGGTCCACTTCTCATCAATTGTCTGTGTAGCTCTTTCTTCAATCTTCATATTGGTATTTGCATTTTCTTTGTATGAATTTTCACCCATGCATCCAAGACATGTTAATTCTTTTGGCACATGAGAGTTTCTTAAGATCTTCCTCAATGAAAAAACTTCTTGTTCAAGTTTCCCACAATCTTATTCTTTCTTCATCATTTGGATCTTCTTTACTTCTCCTATTCTTCTTGCTTCTTCGAGTAGAGTTTTCAAGGAAATGGTTTCTTCTCTTAGTTTCTCAAATTCTTCTAATTGTTTCTTCAATATTACAACTTTCTTTTCATAACTACCCAATTCACTTCTTAGTTTTCTACGCGTGTCTTTGAGCTTTCTATTTTCAATATCAACATGCTTCAATTTTTTAAGATTCTCATCTTCTTGTTGAATCATTTCTTCTTCCTGATTTTCTTCTTCTTCATTGGACTTTTCTTCTTTAGTGTCATCTCTTTCAATCCTTGGATGAGGACATTCAAATTCAACATTTCCTACTCCTTCACAATTAAAGAAAAATAATTGACCTCTATTTTCTTCTTTGAAATCAGAGATGTTGTAATTTGCTTCAACTTGTTCTTCTTCTTATGCTTCTTCCCTTGCATAAAGGTCTTGTAGCTTGTCCCAAATCTATTTTTTTGATGCACATCATCCCACCTTGGATTTCATTGAATCTGTCAATCCATCCAGGATGGTATCTATTGCCAATTTGTTGTTCCTTTTTGCTTCCTTCTGAGCTGCAGCCTTTGGTTTCTTCAAAGCATTGTATCCTAAAGCAACTGAGAACCAAACATCTGCCCCAAGATATTTCAAGTAATTTTCCATTCTATTACTCCAGTATTAAAAATTGTTTCCATAAAATGGTGGAATCCCATTTGGAATGTTGTCTTCCATTTCTGCATAGGATCTTCCTTCCAGTGGTTAAATTGTATTGAAGGTAACCTGCTATGATACCAATTGTTGATACTGAGAGGGGAGTGAATCAGTATCAAGTACAATTTAAAAACATTTTTCAACTTATACTTAAACCATTCAATTATATTCAATTAGAAATGAACAATAGTATAAGAGTTACACCAATACACCACAATACACCATGCACAATATGTGAGAAATAATCAATAGTTATTGTTCAAGGGAATTAATGACTTCCAAAGGTAGCTACAACTTCCAAATGTAAAGGGAGGGATAAACCTCCAAGAGGAAGATACAATCCTCCAATATTAAGAGAGGGTTGAACTCTCCATCCTTTCGCCTTCCTTCCACCCAAGAATATATGAGAGATAATAAAACTTTACATTAAATCATCACCATCAATCAACCATCACATAGAACCTGATAATGCTTCCTGATACTTCTTCAATTTCTTCAATTCTTCAATTCTTGGAATACTTTGATCCTATAGATAATATTACTCAATGTACTATTTGTAACTTCTCCAATTTTCGCTCCTTGAATCCTCCCCAAAAAGAAGTTATAGAGAGAATGGTAGACCTTGTTCAATTCGGGTTTATTCAGGAGACCGAACTTGTATAGAATGCCCCATGCTCAATATTTAACATATGATTCTAAAACTCGCACACACGAAACTAAAGTCTGTAATATTTCCAATGCAATTCGTCCCACTTCATTTTTATTCTCTATGAATAAGTTATGACTATTTTACCTGGAACACCTATTTATTGACTAGCTTCAGGACTGGTCAAAAATCCTATCTTCTACAGAGTGTATATCCATAATTATAGTGAAGAAAGATATAAAACTTTTACCACATGTACTTTGATATGTCTTCTAAATACCATAGAAATTTCACCATCTGAATCGTTCTAGAAAAAATGTTATAGCGAAAATGGTAAGATGACCTGAAAATAACACACCTCAGAACACATCACCAAAAGACTTCATCCTCCCTTGAAATCCAACATTTTTACTTCTGATTTCCTCTTAAATTTGACTTGTGTATCAAATGAATGTATAATGATATTTATTTATACCATTTATGTCACTTCCTTTTAACATTAGGGCCGACCTGACACTTTCTTAATTTGTAATTATTTTCTTTAATTATCATCAGGGCTTACATGTACTTCCTTCTTCAATTCACTTTGTCATCTTCAAAAATTCATTTATCCTCAACCATGAGGTTCCACGTGATGTGCCACCTACCACCAGAAAAAAAAATGATGTATACTATCCATCCATCGATGTTGTATCTGCATGTTCATTTTCCTTCATGTCCAAATATCTTCATCAATCTTGTGGTCCAAAACCCATGACTATGGTTGACATCAATGACAACAACCAATATTCCAACAATTCTTGTGCAAGAGAACCTTGGTCAGGCAAGATGGATCACCTGAGAGACTGCATAGCAAAACAGGGGATGCCTAAGCCTGGGCCTGGAAGGTGAGTGACCACAAGGAAGAGGAGACTCTGATAGCTCTTGATTGGGGTCATGCACACAATGGGTATGTCAGGAAAAATACTGATCCAAGTTAACAAGACATCCATATGGATGAAGATCCATGAACCACATAGATAAGTATTATATTGGATTATGAAAATTTACTCTTACAATATGAGAAAGAATGAGAATTTTATGCACAACTTTTGAACTAACATGCTCGCTAATTTGAAATATTGTAGGAAAATAATGAATGTTGTAGATCTAGAAAAGTACCAGACTATGAGAGAAAAGAAGATGATGTTGGAGTAACCAAATGACAAAGGAATGGAAAGAAGAACGTGAAATGGACTTTCTACAACTGCAGTTCTAGAACCCACAACTCTGAAACTTCCTGGACAAGTGCACTAAATCCTGGGAGAAGTGGAACAACCTGAGGGACTGCATGACACAGACGGGGTTCATTTCTTTGAGTTGTGCAGGGTTGAGAGGGAAGGAGATCTTGTTTGTTGGAGCCGTTGCTAGAAATATAAATTATAAAGATCATCATACATGTTTTGGGCCAAAATTCCTATGCATACATGTTTTAGGCTAGAGTTTCTATGTATATAAGATTGGGTTGGATTGCCTGTGTGAATTAAGGCCGAAGGGACTGAAATCATAATGTTAATAACATTGGAATGGTCTTGTGCACTGAGGACAATGCCAAAATAAGGGGAGGGGGTGTAACATCCTAGTTCTAACCCTTATAAACTATAATATATTATGTAAATATGACTTAGGTTACTGAGCCGGTAAAGTTGAAAAGGGGACAAAGTGCCTAGGAAATGTAACACTTCCTATACATTAATAAAATACACCATTGGTTGCAAGATCGACAAGGGAAAAAGAGATAGGGGGCTATGATTCCACGAGAGAGGGGGCTTGAGGGGATAAGTCTTGTTATTATTATTTTGTTTACCCATAATTGATTTTATGGATAAAAGGGGGTTACATGAGCTTCTTGGGAGGGAGGCCATGTGGCTTTTATCTTCACATAATTATTTAAACATTCCTTGGGGGTTGTTTTCGAGTCGTTCTTCCCTTGGTTCGTCCTCTTCTCACTGGTTCACTTGTTCTTATTCCTCCTCACTCACTATTGTGAGTTCATGTGCTCTTAGGATGATCATGGAAATGAATGTCACGAAGAGGAGAGCCATTGCTAAATGGATATAATGGTTTACTGATCATTCTAGGAGGGAATGGATGGATATGTGCATGAACTGGATGGAAGTTTGGATGGAACTGTCCACAACTGAGAGTCCTTGGAATTTCCAGTAGGGAGATTTCTTGACCAGTAGCACCGGAGCCTTAGAGAGAAATGGAAAATCCTCAGGTATTGCATGGCAGAGAAAGGTGTTCATTTCTTGGGGTTGTGCAGGCTGAGGGGGAAAGAGAGATGGAAATTAGGATTGTTGTGAGGTTGGGAAAACTGAGAGCTACTTAGCCAACTACTATGTATTTATACTTGGATTAGGACCTGTTCTTGTGGATTCATAGCCTTGGATCAGAGGTGACCTTTTGTTTAGAGTAAATGAACAACAACGTCTATGGTTGGGAGGAATGTCCTTGGTTTGCAGCCAGTTGGTGAGCGTTTACTTGCAAAGATAAGTGCTCTCTTTGTTTTCTATTTAATGTATTCTTTTGTGTATTTAATTATCTCCAAGATGTGTATTCTAATGTGCCTATCTGTCTGCTGGTTATTTTTTGTGCATGGCATGTTGTTTATCTCTTTTATGTTGTGGCATGGATCTTGTCTTATGCATGTGGTGTGCATGCTCCTAACATTGTTGAAAAACCCTTTGCATTCGAATTAGAGACCAGAGAACTAAGTCTTGGGAGATGGGTGGTTGGGTGTGTTGCAGCCTATTTAAGTGGTGTATCCTGACCTCTGGGTGGTCAGGTATGTTACACCTACAAGGAACCAGTACGAGTCATTGTAGTAGAAGTAGTAAATCTCTTTTCATATTTCCCTAGATTTGATGATCATGAACACAATTAGGAGATGCTGGATGAAATAACTAAGGAGGAATTAGAGGAACTCATGGATTAATTTCATAAAGATAAGAACCTTGGGCTAAAACGGTGGCCAATACAATTCTACTCTAAATTCTTTTATCTAATAGGAGAGGATTTCATGTTGGTTGATGAAAAATAGAGGAAATCTAGGATGGCGTTGGAAGGTGTCAATTCCTCATTTTTATCCATGATACATAAAACATACACTCTATAATAATATGAAGACTTGAGGAACATTTCATTATGCAATGTTGTTTATAATATAATATCCATACTAATAGTAAGAATAATTAAACCCATTGTATCTCCCATTATTTCATGTGATTAGTTTGGTTTTCTCGATGATCATTAAATTGGGATTGCCTAGGAAGGTGTCCACTCAATTAAGGTAAGCAAGATGCATTATTTTATCATGAAAAATGACCTATCTATAGAATTTTATAAGGCCAATTATTCTTACCAAAGATTGATGACGTTGTATGTTGGATTTAGTGGTAATTTTGTCAATTGGGTGGATGCCAGATGTTATTGTTTTGTTTCCCTCTCCTTTACTTAGTAATGGCTATACTACTTATTTCTTCAATTCATCTAGGGAATTGACGATTTTTTTTCTTTATCCCCTCCTGTTTTCCTTTTAGTAGAAAAACATCTAAGGATATACAAATTTTCTTTATTCCCTCATCTCCTCCATTTAGTAACAAAACATCTAAGGATATACTTGATTCATGAACACTTCTTTCAATCCTTAAAAATAATTAAGTTAGGAAGATTTTTAATTCTAAATCACCTGTTTTTACTTGATAATGTAGTACTACTGGGAAATGAGTTTATAAAAGATGCTCAAATTTATTACCAAGTTCTATAATTTTATATTAAAGAAACAAGGATTGTGATCAATGTTTGGAAATCTTATTCCATAATAATGTGTCTAGATGAAATATAGCCATCAAGGATATGTTTCCTTTTCACGTAATGGAATTTAGTCATGGAATTAAATACTTAGGCTTTGAGTTGAAGTAAAATGAGTGGTCTTCAAAGATTGGTTATGATAATATACAAATATTAAGAGAAAGGTATTCTCTTGGTATACTAAGTGGATGTGTTTTGGGGGAAGATTAAATCTAGTGAAAGTAGTACGAGAGGCAATTCATGTATATTGACATTCTATATTCCTAAATAGATTATGATTAAGATAAGTGAAAAAACATTTCCTATGCATTGGGAAAATAGAGAATGTAACTTACCACTAATGAAATGAGATGCAATAGACAAGCCAAAGAAACTGGGGTTTTGGCGATTAATAATATTTCCACTTTGGTAAGGATTTGGCTGCAAAACTCCATTAGAGGTTTATGCTTGGAGAAGGGAGGCTGATACTCCAAAATTGTTAATCCCTATAGAAATCCCCACGTTATGTATAAAACTCGTTATTAAAATCTAGATTTTAAATCATTACATTTCTAGTGTGTAACAACTTGGGTTTTGATCCCTCATATTAAATAATGTATTGTTACATTGTTGAGAGGCCAGAGTGCCCAAACAATTATTAAAATTCTAGTGTTCCTAAGAAATGTAATATTTTGATCATTATTAATAATAAATACATCGTTGGCTGCTAGACGGACAAGGACTAGAGTTATACGGGGCTATGATTTCATAAGAGAGGGGGGCTTGAGGGGCTAAGTGCTTATTTATTTTATATTATCCATTTCATGTAATGAGGAGGGTAATCACTTACGTGAGCTCTTGGGGGGGAGTCCAAGATGTTCTTGACCCCCAAAAATTACAAAAACCCATCCCTGGTCTGTGAAGGGGTTCATTCTCCCATTGGAAAATACTCTAATTCTTGTCCCCATTCTGGTGTTGTTGTTGATCGCCTCACACATTGATTCACCCATTTTTTCATTTTTCAACCTCTCTCGTAGAGTCTGCACTCCATCCATTTTTTCACTCACTCATATTTCATCATTTTTAGTGCCTTGGCTTAGGAAAGGAAGACGAAATATTGAAGAGAAACAATGGTTTTATTGGCTGTAGATATTGCTGGTGTAGTCCAGCCATGATTTTGCATGTTTGAGATGCTTGGCTTGTGATAATATTTTATCATAGTTGTGAGTCCTGAGAGTCCCAGCATGGATATCTTGGACTAGCTACACTGGAACCCTAGATGGAGAGGGACTTCTTGAGGCACTGTGGGGAAGAGAAGGGTAGAGTTTTATTCTCATGGGTGGTTCAATATGGGTAGAAGAGAGTTGGGTACTTGGATTGTTGTGAGTGTTGGATAAGCTTGTGAGAGCTTGAGTGTTGATTGGTTTGGGAAGCCAAGTAACACTCTAGAACCATCCTTGTGGATTCATAGCCCTGGCTCAGGGGTGACAATGTTGTTGAAACTTGGAACAACAATGTATATGATTGGTTGGAATGTCCTTGTTCTGAAACCAGTTGGTGTCTTCTTTTATAAAATACAAGTTCTCTCTTTTATGGTTTCCTTGCTTATGTATTTATTTCCAATGTGTATTAAATTATTATATCTTAGATTTGTACTTATAATATGCATGCTTGCTAGTTAATGTTGAGCATGGTATATTGTGCATGTCTTTTATGTTGTAGTATGAATCTTGATCATTGAATGTATGTATTTCATGCTTCTTTATTATTTAATTGTTATATGAGTCTCCAAATCATCCAAGAGGTGCGTTCCTGGTGTGGCATGTCGTCCTATGGGAGGTTGGGTATGTTATAGTTAATAATAGATAAGAATGGTAGTTCCATTTCTCGTCTTGGGTGGCTAGGGATGTTACAAATTGGTATCAGAGTTTATGTTTCAAACACCAGACTGTTATGGGCTAGCGCAAGTGTGTATTGGTAAGATTCATTGTTATAGATTTTATATATATATATATATGTGCGAATTGGGGAAAAATGGTGGAATCGTTTGAGTGAAATCCCCCAAATTCATGAATGGATCTGAGTTTGAATGATTCCAATATTGTGTAAGAAGTTAATGGATTCGATCTTCGGAGTTACAAAGACAAATTCAACTTGGAAGGTCAATTTTATTTTTTTTAATGGTTGTTGTAATGCTGGACAGAGTTGGAGAATTGATGGTTAATATCGTGTTTGATCTTGGATCAATGGTCCTGATTCGTCCTTGGAAATTTTTAAAACTTCAAACGTTCACAAATTTTGGCGAAATTACCAAATCAATAGTTGGGATTGATTCGGCGATTTGAAAAATTAGGAATATTGATGGTTCCTATTTATTTATGTTGTTTGGGGAGTTGGAGAAAACCAATAGTCAAGATCATCTTGGCCGGGAGATCAACGGACTAGATTCACCTGTGATTTTGTCAAAAATTCTAAGTGTGGAAGTTTGCCAACAAAAATTGTTGATGACCGATGGTCGAGGTTCAGGGAATTGGGTGAAGGGTTGAATATCAACCAAGGAAAATATCCTATTGCTGATGACCGGTGGTTAAGGATCGGAAAAAAACCTCTGAAGTCCTGAACTTCGGAGTAAATATGGACCCTTCATATTCGGATACACGTGTCTCAAGATTAGCAAGGGTTTGTAAATTCAACATTCGGTAGTCCAGGGGTTTGGTGGTGTTCAACAACGAAAAAACTCCAAAGTTCCGAACCCTGAAGTAAATCTAGATCGTTCGTGTTGAGGACATGTGTCTGCAGATCAACTGATTTGAGAGTTTGGTGTTCGGGGAACTTGTGGTGTAGTGGGGAGAAGTCTCCCGAAGTTATAAAGTCTCGAAGTCATGAGGCACTGGGGTGACATGGCTTGTTGACATCATCTAGGGTGATGTGGACACACTTGGAGCTTGTCATGTGTCATAATGTTTCATGTATTTCAAAGACCATTTGTGTCAATTATTATATGACACGTGTCACCCATTAGATACGGCCACGTGTCTATACCTTATTTCTACCACGTGGAAGTAGATCTCATAGTCTGGAGACTTGGCACTCCGAAGGATTCAAGGCATAATTAGTTGGGTTTGAAAACTCTCAAAGGCCGAAGTCTATCTCAGCCATTGATTATAGTAGACACGTAGCATAAGATCCCAAAGTCTGGAGACTTGGTACTCCAAAGATTTTGAGTGAAGGGTTTCTTGGGTTGAGAACTCCTGAAGGTCAGAGTTAATATCCACCATTGATAGAGAGGTGATACGTAGAGGAAGGAGAGGACCTTCAATATTTTGGAAATTTGGGAGATTTGTGTAGAGGCGCTTGGGAAAGACTTGAAGCCCAAAGCTACAAAGGAAATCCTAACCATTGATTAGGACATGATATGTGGAAAAAGATCCAACAGTATAGAGACTTGGAACTCTAGAAGAGTTGAGAGTGTGGATATTCTAGAACTCCCATAGCTCCTATTGACTGTTGAACTCCGCCTTTGATCGATTTTCAACCACACGATCTCTGATATAGTAATTCTAACACAAAAAAGAGCCAAGAAGGATTTGACCCGTAGTTTCGAGCCGTGGTCAATTGGGAAAGTGGTTTGAAGGAAGTGCATGTGCAGAATTGATTTATGTATCGACCCAAGAATAATATCGAAGCGTTATTTATATATATTCTTTACGAGTTGAAATGATCTATAACATTATTGACAAATTGTGTTTATCATATTCTTAATTCTGACAAAATGGTCACTTTCACATTTTGTAGAATTAAGGGATTTAAACATATCATCTCATAATGCGTATTGAATTAGAAATGGAAGAAGGAGAGGGAGCCTCCATCCATGATAAAGAGGTCGAAGGCCGGAATACTAGAATTGGCAATGTAGTGACAAAATCCAATGGATGCAAGGGCCGAGGGGAGCAAGAAACATTTCTAGAAACTGTGAAGAGTTTGAAAATAGAAGTGCAGAGCTACAAGGAAGACAATGAGAGGCTGATGAGGGAGCAAGGTCAGATAAATGCTTGAGTGGTGTAGAGATTTAATTAGTTGCAAAGTCAAGAAAAAATGGCTCAAATCAAGAGGAATAAGACAAGTGTCATGAAAGAATAAATGATCGTGGAAGAGCGGGTTATTCTAGAAGTGCTAGTAGAGGTCATAGACACCACTTACCTCCTTACTCAGCAAGAAATTTTTATGCATATGAATATTCCTTAAGTAGTCCATAGGTGTCTCTT
This sequence comes from Picea engelmannii, assembly GCA_009831015.1. Taxonomy (NCBI): domain Eukaryota; kingdom Viridiplantae; phylum Streptophyta; class Pinopsida; order Pinales; family Pinaceae; genus Picea; species Picea engelmannii. The sequence continues at coordinate 87,084 of ML782758.1, read as the reverse complement.
GTTAGGCACCAAAGAAGGAGACATGAGGTGGATAGTTTTCAGGGAGAGTTGAGGAAGCTCAAGCCACCATCCTTTGATGGTGAAAGAGAAAGGGAGGATGATGTTGAAGCATGGTTTCTTGGACTCAAGATATATTTCCAATTGCACAACTATTCATGAAATCTAGAATCCAAATTTCTACCTACTACTTACATGCAAAAGTTGCAATGTGGTGGGATAAACTAAATAAAGTTGAACATATTAATGAGAATATGATCACTTGGAATCAATTCAAGAAGTATTTCTAGAAGGAGTACCTCTCAAGGAATTTTTATGACAAGAAAATGGAAGAGTTATTTGAACTCGGGCTGGGAAGCATGACTATGGCAGAGTATGAGAAGAAGTTCTTGGGGTTGTTAAATTATGTAGGGTTTATAAATGATGAGAAGGTAAAGATACAAAGTTTTTTAAATGGATTTCCAACCTTTTATAAATAAAAGATTTGGTATGATGATTCCAATACCTTGACTGAGGCTATCGGGAAGGATAAATACTTGTATGAGAAAGGCTAGGGAAGAGAGTCCATGCAGAAATATTGGAAGGATAAGAAGAAGGAGAAGTATGATCAGAGGAGGAAGGGGTCCAAACCTCCTTTCAATAGTAATGAGCCTAATAAAAATCATCAAGATCAGTATGCTAAGGATGATACCAATAAATAAGACTCCTTGGGGAAAAGGGGAAGACCACCAATCTAGTGTTGGGGATGCAAAGAAGATCACTTGTACGAGGATTTCCCATAGAGAAAGGACAGAGTGAATACTGTGAAAAACATCCAAGAAGCTACAAAACTCAAATACATGGGAACGATTTATGTAGCCTTAGATGATTGACAAGAAGAATACCAATCTAACATGATCGTGGTGGAAGGTAAGATTATAAATCAATATGTTTCTATTTTAACCGATTCAGGAGCAAGTCATTGTTACATTGATCTTAAAATAGTGGATAGATTACATTTGGAGAAAAGTAAGCTTGGTAAATCAAGTTTGGTTCAACTAGCCACTGGAACCGAAAGGAGAATCCATGATATGTTCATAAGTTGTTCCATAAGTATTAATGGTGTGAACACTAGTGTTGACCAAAATATCATACCATTGGGGTCTTATGATATTCTAATTGGAATGGATTGGCTGGACAAGCATCATGATGTCCTAGATTGTCATAGTAAGACATTTACAGGTCTTGATGGAGATGGAAAACAAATCACTGTGAAGGGAGTTCCAAGACCCATATCTATAAGGGAGATTTCAGCCTTACAACTAAAGATATGTTTCAGAAAAGGGTGTCAATCATATGCACCCCATGTGGAGGATCCAGAAAAGACAAAGGGGCCAAGCCTTGAAGATTTCTCGATACTACAAGAATTCGAGGATGTATTCCAAGAAATACCAGGGTTGCCACCAAAAAGGGAAATAGATTTCTCTATTGATCTAGTCCCGGGAGTTGCCCAAGTGTCAAAAACACCTTACAAAATGAGCACACTAGAGTTAAAATAATTACAAATGAAGTTGGAGGGATTGTTGAATAAAGGTTACATGCACCCAAGTGTTTCACCTTGGGGAGAACCAATACTCTTTGTCAAAAAGAAAGATGGAACCTTGAGGTTGTGTATTGAATTTAGACAGCTGAACATGTCTACTATAAAGAATAAGTATCCTCTACCCAAAATTGATGACCTCTTTGATCAACCAAGAGAAGCAAAGATATTTTCAAATATAGACTTGAGATCAGGATACCATCAAGTAAGAATCAAGGAATAATACATCCATAAGACATACTTTAGAACCAGGTATGGGCATAATGAGTTTGTAGTGGTGCCATTTGGATTGTCTAATGCACCATATATATGTATGTCTTAATGAATGGCATATTCAGAAATTACTTGGATAATTTTGTCATAGTATTTCTAGATGACATACTTATCTATTATAAGTTAGAGGAAGAGCATGAACATTGCCTACTAATGGTACTTCAAGTGATGAGAGAACATGAGTTGCATACCAAGTTGAGTAAGTGTTCTTTTTATTAAGAACAGATCCATTACTTGGGGCACATTATTTCAGAACAAGGTATAGCAGTAGACCCGAAGAAGATTGAAGCCATTAGAGGATGGCCAACAACCAAGAATGTTTCAGAAGTCAAATATTTTATGGGGTTAGCTAGTTACTACATAACGTTTATAGCAAGGTTCTCTAATATTTTGCATCCCATCACTACTTTTAAAAAGAAGGGAATTAAATTTGAATGGACACCTAAGTGTGAAGAAAATTTAAATTCACTGAAGGAATTACTTACTAGTGTACCTATTTTGAAGATTGTTGACCCAAATGAGAATTTTTTGGTATGCACAGATGTGTGCAAGGAAGGACTTTGTGGATTCCTCACTCAAAATGGGCATGTCATTTGTTATGAGTCTAGAAATCTTAAGGAGAATGAGAGGAAATATGCCACACATGACTTGGAGCTTCCTACCATTGTTGATGCATTGAAGATGTGGAGGAATTATCTCATGGGAAAGAGATTTGAATTAAGAATAGACCATAGTGGTGTAAAGTATCTTTTTTAATAGCCAACTTTGAATACCAGGAAAACAAGATGTCTTGAATTCTTAAGTGAATACGACTTTGATATCAAGCATATAAAAGGAAAATAAAATAAAGTTGTTGATGCACTTACTAGAAGAGTGTATCCCATGCAAGCTACAACTGTCAATATGCATCAGTCAAACTTGAAGAGCATACTTTTAGATGTTGTTGTTACAGATCAACATTACCTATAGGTAAAGGAAATATTACAGCGAGGAGATGTACAATAGAAAGTGAAAGAGTATGATATAAAGGAAGATGGACTACTTATGCATAAAGTAGAATTTATGTTCCTAGTTACGGAGAACTTAGGAATTTGGTATTAAAGAAAATGCATAATGTTCCATATGTTGGACATCCTAGTGACCAGAAAAAAACTACAACAGTAAGAAGACAATTCTTTTGGCTAGGAATGAAAAAGGATGTTTATGATTACATCACCAGATGTATGGAATGTCAGAGAGTGAAGGATGAGCATAGAGACCCAACAGGTTTTCTACAACCATTACCAATTCCAGAGAAGAAATGGGAAGTGATAACCATTGATATTATAACTAAATTACCTAGGAGAGCGAGGCAACACGATTCAATCATGGTAGTGGTTGATAAATTGACAAAGTATACTCATTTTGTTCTTGTAAAAAAAACTCATACAACAACTAATATTGCAGAAATTTACATGAAGGAAATTGCTAGGTTGCATGGGATACATAGGACGATTGTCTTAGATAGAGACACTAAGTTTACTTCAAATTTCTGGAAAGGATTATTCAAAGTATTTGGTACAAATCTGAACTTTATCACAACATACCATCCACAATCAACTGGACAGACGAAGAGGGTCAATCGAGTAATTGAAGACATGTTAAGAATGTATGTGATGGATAAGCCATCTAAGTGGGAAGATTACCTGCACTTGGTTGAGTTTACCTATAATAATAGGTATCAATCTTCATTGAAGATGAGCCCATTTAGAGCCTTGTAGGTTAGAAAGTGCAGTACTCCGATAATCTACAACAACCCAGTAGATAGAGTGGTACTTGGGCCAGAATTGCTCAAGGAAATGGAAGACGAGATGGTTAAGATTAAGAAGAGTTTAAAGGCAGCTCAAGATAGATAAAAGGTTTATGCTGATAAAAATAGTACATCAAGAGAATTTAGAGTATGATAGCATGTGTTGTTGAAAGTAAATCCCAAGAAGAGCTCTTTGAAGTTGGTCAGTTGTACAAAGCTGGCATCCATGTACTGTGATCCATTTGAGATATTTGATAGAATAGGGCTAGTTGCATACATTCTTGCATCGCCTTTTTCCATGAAAGTGCATAATGTATTCCATGTCTCTTTGCTAACGAAATGTGTACATGATCATAACCATGTTTTTGAATGGCATCTGATTTAGGTAAAGATAGAGGGAGACTTTCAGGTCCAGCCAGTGCGAATACTAGACAGAAAAGTCAAAATGCTCTGGATTCGAGTTATATTGCTGGTAAAAGTTTAGTGGACCTTCTATGGTCCTAAAGATGCTACTTGGGAGCATGAAGATGCCATGCGAGCAGAGTACCTACAACTATTTGAATAAATTTTGGAATTTTGATTCATGTTTTGTATATGCACTGAGGACAGTGCCAAAATAAGGGGGAGGGGATGTAACATGGGTTTTGATCCCCCATATTAAATAATGTATTGTTACATTGTTGAGAGGCTAGAGTTCCCAAACAATTATTAAAAGGCCAATGTGCTTAATAAATGTAATGTTTTGATCATTATTAATAATAAATACATTGTTGGCTACTAGACGAACACAGACTAGAGTTATAGGGGGCTATGATTCCACAATAGAAGGGGGCTTGAGGGGCTAAGTTCTTATTTATTTTATATTACCCATTTTGTGTAATGGAGGGGGAATCAATTAAGTGAGTTCTTGGGGGAAGGACAAGAGGTTATTGACCCCCACAAATTACAAAAATGTATCCCTGGTCTGTGGAAGGGGTTCATTCTCCCATTGGAAAATACTCTCATTCTCTTACCCATTCTGGTGTTGTTGTTGGTCGAATCACGTGTTCATTCACCCATTTTGTTCATTGTTCATCCTCTCTCGTGGAGTCTGCACTCCATCCATTCCTTCACTCACTCATATTTCCTCATTTTTGGTGCCTTGGCTTGGGAAAGGAAGACGAATTGTTGAATAGAAGCCATGGTTTTGTTGGTTGTAGAGATTGGTGGTGTATTCCAACCATGATCTGTGGCTTGCATGTTGAAGATGCTTGGCCTGTGATCATATTTTATCACATCTGTGAATCTTGACAGTCCTATCATGAAGATTATGGACTAGCTGCAGTAGATCCCTGGATAGAGAGGGACTTCCTGAGGGACTGCATCGCAGAGAAGGGTGGAGGTCTATTCTCTTGGGTGGTGCAGGTTGGGTAGAAGAAAGTTGGGTACTTGGATTGTTGTGAGTGCTCGAGAATCCTGTGAGAGATTAAATGTCCACTGTTTTGGGAATCCAAGTAACACTATGGAACCATCCTTGTGGTTTCATATCCCTGGCTCATGGGTGACACTATTGTTGAGACTTTGAACAACAATGTCTACAGTTGGGTGGAATGTACATGTTCTGTAGCTAGTTGGTGTCTTCTTTTATAAAAGATAAGTGTTCTCTATTATCGTTTCCTTTCTTATGTATTTATTTCCATTGCATATTAAATTATTATATCTGAGATTTGTAGTTATAATATACATGCTTGCTAGTTAATGTTATGCATGGTACATTGTGCATGTATTTTATCTTGTAGTATGAATCTTGATCATTTCATGTATGCATTTCATGCTTCTTTATTAACTAAGTGTTATAAGATTCTCCAAATCAGCCAAGAGGTGTGTTCTTGGTGTGGCATGTTGTCCTGTTGGAGGATGGGTATGTTACAGTTGGTAATAGAGAAGAATGCTAGTGGCATTTCCCGGCTTGGGTGGTTGGGGATGTTACATAGTGTTATATTTTTATTCTTTCTAGAACCCTTAATTGCACCAACTAAAGGAATTTTGGGTGGCTGGGGAAGTTTCAGTCTCTAGATGAGAGACTCCCTAAAGGAGATATCAAAATGAAAGGAACTTGTGAAAATAAAGGTAGTATTTAGGTTGAACAACCTATCGATAATAAGCAATTTTCAAGTGGATTTAACTGTAAAAGTGGAGTTAATTATGGTGGGGGTCCTAAATTCAACTTTTCCAAGATTAAATTAAAGAAATTTCATGGTACAAAGATATTTACCTGGGTGAACCAAATAGAGAAATATCTTGAACTGCATAATATTTTGGATGATAAGAAAAGAATTCACCTAGCAACTTTGAACTTTAATATAAAACCATATGAATGGTATCAATGGGTAGTTAAAAGGAAGCCCCCCTTTTATCATTATACTTGGGGTATATTTACAATATACTTAGAAGAACAATAGGGAAATTTTGGGAACATGACTACTTCAGTCAGTTGAAAAAAATCAAACACTTAGGTGATATTGAAGATTACAATTCATAATTCTAGGTATTATTGGCCACAAGGGTGGATAACATAAGTGATGATCATTTGTTGGAAGATTACATGGGTGGATTAAAACAAGACATTAAACATGAGATTTTCTTAAGACATCTTGCAAATATTATGGAAGCTATGAAATCTTCTCATCATATTCAAGCAAAGAATAATGCTACACATAAGTCTACCATTGAAGTGACACAAGAAGTAGAGATCATTGTGGAGTTCATAAGACAAGAATACTTCAACCAAAAAGGTTAATACCAAGAAACAAATGGATGAAATAATAGAAAGTGGACTATATTTCAAATGCGACAACAACTATAGCAAGGCACATAAATGCAATGAGAAGAAATTATTCTACATAGACAATGAAGAGGAACAAGATCAACAATTGGAACCGTCTAAAGATCTAGAGCTAGAAGATACTACTCCAATGATATCTTGTCATGCATTGGTCTATACTAGTACTCCAAAAATCCTCAATATAGAAGGATATATCAAAAAGGAAAAGGTAACATTGTTGATTGATTTTGGTAGTACCCAAAATTTCATCAATTACAAATTAGTAAATGATCTCAATTTATTTATATATCCAGCATCGGATTTTCAAGTAATGATTGTAGATGGAGGTACCATAAATTGTTCTAGGAAGTTCCATAGTATTAAGCTCAATATGGGGGAGTATTTATTGGAAAATCCCATGATTTCCATCAAAATGGGTGGTGCTAATGTTACCTTAGGAGTATAATGGTTACAATGATTGGGAACAATGGCCCTTAATTTTTCAATCTCTTTTCATGAGATTTTCCTCAGAAGGCAAGGAAACTGAGCTTAGAGGTATCCAAGGGAAACTTTCGAAAGAGATAATCTCTAACACCATGAAATAATTACTCAAAAGGGGACATGATGCTGTAATTGCACATTTTTGCTCACTAGATGTTCAAAAATATATAGCCTCTACTCCAATGTATCTCCAAAAGTTATCAAAAATCATTCCAAGGTATTTGGAGATATTCCTAAGGGTCTTTCACCTGCTCAAGATCATGAACATGCTATTCATCTGCAACTAGGAAGTATAAATCTAGTTTTCTATGTTTCTTAATTAAAGAACATAATCAGTGACAAGATCCCTGTGCAAACCATTTTATCATAAATTAATAGAGAATGGAAAATGATACTAGAAATAGAAACAATCCTTGAACTATAGATTAAGAATATGTGAAATTGAATAATTACTGAGTACCCCATCAAATGGAAGAACCTACCAGTGGAAGAGGAAACACGGGAAGATTATTTCTTCATGTAGACACAATCACGATTGTCAAGTGTTGAGGACAACATCTGTTTGAAGGGGGGAGGGGCATGTTAAGACCTAGACAAAGCTCCATGTGATGTATAAAACCCCTTATTAATCTCTAGATATTGAATTATTACATTTCTAGTGTTATATTTGTATGTCGGATAGAACCCTTCATTACACCCTTTCATTACAATTGTACCCTTTGTATCATATATATATATAATAATGAGACTTAGTCTTAGGATCATATTATCTGATCTCATATTGTATTATGAATTGGATATATTATAAAAGGACGTTTTCCCCTAGAACTGGATTGTAATCATTGAATTTTTATCATATTTAAGACATTGGATCATTTAAAAAATAATGGGGATCATCTTTCATTGGAATAATAGATTATATATCATAATAAGAAAATTTAGAAAGCATCAATCATATAGAAAGCAATGGTACTCTCCTTCCCTCTTGTGGGAAATTGGTTGACATGGAAAATATGAAATAGTTATAATGTTTGCATTGACATATATCCATGGATTAGATGTGGAGGATCATATATATTGTATCATGAACTTATTATCCCTCTTAAAAAATATATATATTTTCACATTAGTGAATTTTCATTCTCCTAATATTACCATATATGAGATAAGTTTGGAAATATACAACTAAGTTAGGGATTAACTATGATCAATATTTAGAATGGAGTAGATATTTATATACCATGTCCATAAACGTTGTCAAAATTGACTTTGAGGATGAAAACTTAGTCTAGTGGAAGATCCTTGTAGGTGAAAGATGGAGGATGCAGTTAAGTGTTGGTGTTCAAAGATCTATATTATTAAATATCCTTTAAAAACTAGGCTCTTTATATGGTTGAATATTTCCAATAGAGCTCTCACCCAGGGTGTTTTGATTAAGAATTCATGGCCTAGGCCTAGTATTTGACATCCATGTAGGAATAAAAATGAGGTCATATACCATTTTCTAGTAGGTTTTTGCTTCTCCAAGTAAGTGTAGAACATAGAAGATACCAAAAACAAGGCCCTTCCCATGGAAGTATGTTATTAAATGTAGTTTACTATGAATGATATGATTCTTCAAAATCATTCCCTTTCTCTTGTACAAGTCATTTGGGTGGGTGCAAGCTAATGATGGTCTCATGACACATTAGTGGCAATGAAAACATGGAAAAACAACAATATGTTAACTTGGAGGGATTATTCATGGTACTTCTACAATGAATTTTACTATGGTGTAAAAAGATGAAATTTATGAAATTGAATTAGGTTTCGGAATATAATTTTTATTTATAGAAATTGTGAATAACTATGTGAAATTTGAGTTTTTATAACGATGGTATGTTATTTTTCAAGAAACATATAAGGTATATGTCTCTGTTAGTGTAGGTGTTGAGTACTTTAATGATGTAATTTCCTTAAAAAAATTTGTATAATTGTAGAGAACCCATTGTTCTAGTGCGGCATATTTTTCAAAATTTATATTATTAATTTTATAGTTTTTTTTTTTAAATTATTAAAGTGAGATCTCTTTGAAATTATAAGGATTTATGTTATTGCGGGCTATGATGGTCTTAACATTATCAAACAATTTTTTTTTAGATTATAGATCTTGGTCTCTTTTAGTGCAGTGTATAACTTATTTTAAAAATGGCTAAGTTGATAAAAAGTTATAGCATAAATAAAAGAGGTGATCCTAGCACAAGAATCGATGGCTAGGGATCTGATTACCTTGGCTGAGATATGTAAGAGCATCATGGACTTGGAGATGACAGGGTTTCATTATTCAGAATGGGAAAGATATATTGCAAAATTAAACAAAGTCGGGGTCACTCTCCATTCAAATTTTGAAGATGCCCTACTTTGGATGGGTGGTGACACACCTGGCGACTTAACTGTAAAATTTTTTTATGATGCCATTTTATCTACACAGACACTCCCGGTTTATCAAGGCTGGCGAGTTCAATTATGGAAATGGAAGATGTAATTAAAGGTAATATTGTTTTTTTTGTTGGTTGTACATAACATGATATTAACTTGGGAAATTTTACAATTGAAAGGTTGGGTAGGACCGATTTTGTCCACTCTCTGTAAACAAAATGTGGAAGAAAACTCCCACTTATCCATTGAGTGTACTTTTTCTAAATCAGTCTGGGCGAAATGTGCACACATACTCAATATAAAATTCAAATGGGTTGGCCTGTGCCTTATGGATTGTATGAACTCATGGACATTGAATAAGCATTTATCAAAAATAATGTAGGTTCTGACTTGCTAGTACATCTGGAAAGAACACAACAAATCTCTCTTTGATGGTAGATCACCCTCGATCTAGGAAGTTGTGTTCAAAGTGGTAGGAGATCTTAACAAAAACACACCAGTGCTAATTTTTCATAAGTTAAGGTAGAATCCGATCTTGTGGATTAGTGGTTACTCTTTGACTTATTTTGATGGAGAATCCATTGATGGGGGGTCAATTTGTGGTGTAGGGGGAACCATTAAATGGTCCAATTCCAAGGTTTATAGATAGTATTTCAATGGTGGATCTAAAACAAATACTAATGCAAAGTTATTAGGAGCATGGGCTACTCTCACCATTGCAAAACTCTTGGACTTCCATTATATTCAAGTCCCGGGGGACTCAAAAGTGATTATTGAATGGCTAAATCATAAAGGAAAATTTCAAGCCATCAATAATGAAGAGTGGAAACAAAGACTTATGGACATGGTTATCACTTTCAAAGGAATTAGCTTTCAACACATTTTCAGGGAATCAAATAAGGAGGCAGATCATTTGTCAAAGCAAGCTCTCTCAGCAACAAAAGGAAGAATATCATACTTCACGTGGGATGGAGAGGTTGTGGGACCAACTCTCCATGTTGATATCTCTTAACTTCAAGCTTTCTCTTGTTTTTTGTTAGTACTAGACAATATCCTTTGGATTGTTTTTTGAAAGTTTTTCCTGATGTTTTGAGGTTAATATTCTATATATTAACATACTAGTGTGAGTTTACCTTGTTTATTAAGGTACTTCAGATTTAGAAATGATTTTGTTTAGATCATTGTAAACAATTTATTTTGATAAGTTTTATGTGGGTCAAAGTGCGACTAGATGGATCAACCATTATTGATCAAGGATCCCTGATGATGTAATTAAAATTATTATCTATTATAATTTTGTGCAAATTTTCTACTGGAAAAAATAAATAAAAGAGGTATGTATTTCAGGCTTCTAATATTTTCAAGACAAATATAGATTAAAAATAGTAAAGAATATTATTGTCTTAAAAAAATTATATATTTGGAATCTATATGTGTGGAGTTTCAATGAAAATGGATTTGTGTAGCCTACAAAAAAATAATGTTAAAAATAGAGATATAGAGAGGTAGTCATAAAAAGCATAGTTACCAACTTAACAAGAACTCTCTAGAGTTCTCATTTTTTGAGAGGCAATTTTTACCCCTAAATCAAAAAGTGGTCCTTGAATAAAAAAGTGTTGCTACGAGTAGCACTACCTTTTTTTTTGGAGTTGAAATTATAAGTTAATTAAAACATTGCCCTCGACAATTGATACCATCATTGATAAACAACTAAAAATCAACTACTAAACCATTGCTTAGATTTTTATTTTTTATTTTTTAAAATTTACAATAAAAAATAAAGAAATTGGACAAAACAAAACTTCGCTAGTTTTTAAAATCTCTAACCCGAATTTTATTTTTTAAGAAAAATAAAAAAACTAAAAAACACTTAAAAAAAGGAATTGAAATTAAAAATATATGTAATTTGTTTTTTTGTAAATTAGTGTTTGTATTAGAGCCTTCTTGGAAAAATTACATACTTTCTATGGAGTCTAGGCATGCATGGCAACAATGCCCATCTAGGAAACCACTACTACCACTTGTCCCAAAATCAGAGTGCCACATGTCCAAAAAACTAGAGTGAGACATGCAAAAAAACTATGATGTCGCGTAGGGCGAATTGCTAAGAGGTAAACTAAATAGAACAGACTATCTTTCCATAGATAGCTAGAAAGAAACATAAGCTAAAAAACTAAAACAAGAAAACACTAAAAACCTTGACTGAGACTTGGTCCCACAAAGGCCTGGGTCTTCTTTGATTTGCTCGTGTCCCTATCTGCAATTGCTTGCTAGAAGTCCTATAGAAAGGACATCAGAATGTCCACCTGACTCCATCATTCAAAATCCTTCTTCTGTAGTTCCATAAGTGCAGACTTGACTTCCTCATGTCCCCTGGTGAGATCACGTAGGGAAGCCATGACCTATTCTTTGTTAGTGCACTTGTCACAGGCGAAGCAGGGTGGGGGGGAAAGCGGTGAGTCAGAAGAGGAGGATGGAAGGGGTGTGGGAGCGGAGGTAATGTCAACCTGATGGCACAAAGGAGAGGGTGTAGGAGGTGGAAGAAGAGTAGCAGAGGGGGGGAAGGCATGTATCCCTTTGAATTCCCAATGGTGTCAAACCATTCTACTCGGAAATCGAAGGGGTTCGAGAGTGGTAAAAGGTTTGGGGTGGCCTCTCGAAGAGGTTCTGCGGAAGTGGGAGCTAAGATAGGAGCCAAGACTGGGATAGCTTTGTTTTCAGGTGGAGGAACAGGAGTGGGCACCTCCTTTTCCCTGGTTGCATACCAGGATGCTCCTCTCCTGGATTTACCTCTCAGACGGGGCATGGCGAAGGCTGTCATCGGCTTGGGATGGAGAACGTAGGGGAGAAGTAGAAGGGTGAGGCGCCATCTCAAGGTCCGTAAGGCTGAGTGTAGAGCTCTCAAGAAGGGAAGGAGGAGAATTGGAACCAAGGATGACTGGTGAAGGAGAACGCGGAGGAGCGAATGAGGAAGAACACACCCATGCTCGGTTGTAGGGGCACCATAGTTGAGAAGAGGATTTGATTGTTGAGGCAACCTACACGACGCCATGAATTTTCTCATGCCACAGAGCTTCTAGATCGTGCGACGGGCTGGCTGCAAATGTGGTCTGGAGGGTGACAGAGGCTATGTTAAAACCATGAGGTGATGTACCTAGGGGGGGGAGTCTGATCAGGTGCCAAATGGTTGGTCGTCTAGCCAGGTGGCCTCCCTGTGAACTGTCCACGCTTTGTACCCGGTAGCACCCCATCTAGGGGAAAATATATCTGAAAATTAAAAGGTAAAAAAAAAAGGGTAAAAAAAGAATTATGGCCAAAAACTTTAAAAAGTTAAAAAAACAAAAAAATAAAAAATATATATAAAAAAATACAAACCTAAAATTTT
>ML782758.1:18417-73227 GCA_009831015.1 Picea engelmannii | reverse complement strand
TTATCTCACATCCTCCCCCTTTGTCCCTCACCCCACCCCCTCATGCCTACCTCTATTCCATCTAAATACAACTCATATGTGTGGCCTAATCAATTATTAGTATAGTTTCCAACCTCGTCTATACAAACAATGGTATTAGCCATTGTATTCATATCTACTTTTTCAATAAAATATAGTAATGTGTACAAACTCACAATAAAAAATACAATCTGTCATTGTATTTATATCTATCATTCAATCAAATATATTAACTTGTACCTCATTTTCCTTTACCTCTCTTGCACTATACCCTCATACTCATATATGCTTGTCTTACCTACCTCCCCCTCTTCTTACTCCTCCCTCTTTGCCACCCATATCCATCCACCTTTCCTCTCCATTCACCTCCTCTCCCAATTCCTCCATCCCCTCCACCCCCTCCCTCTACCCCTCTCTCCCTCCCTCCCTCTATACCTCCCCATCTCTCTCTCTCTCGCACCTACATTAGAGAAATTTTCAACTCAGAAGTGTCTGCATCAAGAAAAATCAAGAAAATAATAAAATAATGTCATGTAGACAATTTTTTAATATTATTTTTTAACATTACACTTTTAGTGAAGCTTCCCATGGTTATTTTACTTTTATCTAGGTTAACTTAAATATATATTTCATATTAAATAAATTTATGATATACATGTTCGATGTAGTGTTTTCCCCAAAATAAGGAAAGAATATTAAATACACTATACCATCTTAAATGTTACTTGACCAACTTGGATTTCTCAAAAATGTTAATAAATATTATTAAAAAACAATATATAAAATTACACATGCTCAAAATTATATAGGATTAAAAGAAAGTTGTAGAATACAAATTATATAATTAAAAAAAAAAATCACTAAATCTCATTCATCAACCATTGCCAAGTGGTGAATGTGATTGAATTCGAAGGGATTCCTCTCAATTCTCTTTCCTCAACCATTGTTGACAAAAATGGGCATGAATTTCATTGAATTGGAAACCCTCCTCCCATGTTTTCAAGTTTTCCTTGAATATATCATACATTTGTTTTTCAAATTTTGCCTTGGCCAAGGGGTGAATGTGATTGAATCTGAAGGGCCTCCTCTAAATTTTGGATCCTCAACCTTTGTTGACAAACATGGGCGTGGATGGCATTGAATTGGAAAACCTCCTCTCAGGTTTTCAATATTTCCTTGAAGATCTCATGCATTTATTTTTCAAATTCCTCCTTCACCAAGGGGAAAATGTGATTCAATATTAAGGCCCCCCTCTCAAATCTAGTTCCTTGTCCATTGTTTAACAAATTGGTGTGAATTCCATTGAATTGGAAACTCTCCTCTCATTTTTTCAATTTTTTCTCAAAGATCTCATGAAATTATTTCTCAAATTCCACCAAATGTTGATTGATGTCGTTGGTTTGAGTAATTTTGCACCAAAATATGGCCAATGTAAAGCAATATTTGGAATTAAGTCTCAGTTTTTTGTGGTAAATTCTTGAAAGGATTCGCAGGTTCAATTGGGTTTCTCTAAACTTCCATCAATGAAAGGGCATGTTTCTGTTGATAGGTATGTTTTTTTTGTGGTACATTCTCTGAAAAGATTCATAGGTTTGACTAGATATCTCTAAAATTAGATCTAACAAGAGGGTCATTTATTCTTATATGTATGTTGGTTCCTCTTGAGGCCTGCACCGTTTATTTTGTTGCACTATTTACACCAAGCATTTTTTGTTTTCATGAAAGCATTATATTATGTCTTGGATGGGGATGTTGTCCAATCCTTGGAGTTAGTAGTCATTTGATCTAATTAGGGAAGACGAATAGAAAACAAGGCCCAACAAATATGATTATCTACTTTAGTGTCCAAGCCTACCTCTTTGATTCCATGATTTCACTTGTTGCGACCAACTTGTTAATTTGTAATTTTGGCTGATTGGTTGGATTTTTGTGATGACTATAGTATGGGCCTATTTATGATCCTACTTTACCTCAACCTGGAGTCTATCTGTTTCTTGCATTTGTATGTCTAAAATTGTGCTTGTCCTAGACTTAGAGAAATTTGAACTTCATTTATGAGATGTTGCCTAGTCCATCATTTGTGCTTGTCCTAGACTTAGAGAAATTTGAGATTGTTTTCACCACTTACTCAATACTAATCAATTTATTTGGAAACTTGTTTTTCTTCAGTTATATATTTAGATGCAGTCTTGTGAATCCTTGTGTTTATTTATATATGTTCATTGCAATCTTTTTTCTAGGTTGAGTTTGGCAATTATTTGGTAATAAATATTGTTATGTGGGATTGTTTTTTCTAAGGACTATATGGTTATGAAGTAATTGATTTGTCATGTGACTGTTCATTGCCTTTGGTTATTATTTTAAGTTGCATTTTTCTGGAAATAATCTCATGTTATTATTGAAAAGCTTGTTTTTGGATTTTAAAGTTTGTTATATTGTAGCTTTGTGAAGGAACCTAATGGTTTTGTTTTGAAGGAAAAATTCCTAGCAATATTTACAAATTCTAGGTCAACAAAATTGTGCGATTTTCATTAAATTATGATTAGTTTATGGTGAGGTTGTAGAAAGTTGTTTTCTTCAATGTGGAAGTTTAGTTGGTTATTTTAGTTGATTGAGCATATATAAATTCTGGTTTTAACCTTTATAGTGAGAAATATACCCTTGCCTCAAACTCGATTTACTCTTTTTCCTTTTCCTTAACTTATCAAATGCATTAAGGCTTGTTTTGTCTTAATTTTTGGTTAGCAACCCAACTTTATTGATTATTCTCCCTGCATGATTTGATTTAAGCATAGATCTTGTTGAGTAAGTTTCATGGATAGGATCTTTAGTTGTGATTCTATGGAGTATGAAATTTTTGGGAAGAAGTCATTCTTAGGGAAAATAAGAGGCCCAAATATTAATACTTGGATAGGTGGTCGAAGAAAGAAGACTAGGTTTTTTGTAATTTTTGATGTTTATTTTGAAGAGTTTGGGCAACTTTCATACCCAAAGATCAAAATTTTTAGCTCCATCTTCCCTTGATGCATTGTAATCAATGTTAGGGACCAATTTTTTTATTTTGTTTCTGGATCAACTTCTATCCTTACTTAAATTTATATGGGTAACATGGTGATAGTTTCTTTCAAACTTTGTATTTGTTATAGAATCATACAAACAACCAATATTATGAAAATAAAAATGTAATGAAAAAATACCAAAATGAGAAAATCAAAGTTTCACTTCGCAACAATTTGGGATATCTTGTAAGGAAAAGCCAACTTTTTTAGATATTGATGCATACCTCAAAGTTTTCAGGCATATTGTAGAATATGGTACATCTAACTAATATGCTACGTTTTCATTTGAATACAACATAAATTAAAAAAGAACCAGTAGAATATAAGAAACCAATCTTACAACAACAAACAATCTTAAAAGTATCCTTCTAGCCTAGGCCTGTTTATTTTTCTATTTAGCTGATGAACTTGAAGTGTATCCTTTTTGTTTCTCTAATGAACTTGAAGTGTAATATTTGGCCCATCATGTATCCTTTTTTTTGGTGATGTTTAATCTTTGTGGCCTTTTGGTGCATGTGTCTACATCAATGGATATAGAGGTCTTATTGGTGATCCCCAATAAGTGCATTTATAATTTAGTTCAACACTTAATTCAACTATTTAACGACTTGAGATCTGTGCTCCACCTCCTCCAATGTGCCATTCAAATATTTTCTCACCCACCTATGTAAGCTATCAAAACACATCGAGAATTCTACATATACTCTAATCTTGGGAATACATTCCAACATTCCCTCGCATGGAGCCTTTAAAGGTATATATTATCATGCACTAAAAAGGTTGAGCCAGATTGAAAACAAGGGTGAGAATGTTTAGAAATATCAATGTGGTGCTTTCTAGGAGTATCCATGGTAGTAAAAATAGTAAGAATAGTAGGGGGATTTCCAAAAATGACTTATGGAGACCCTTAAAGAAGCAGGGATAAATCATCAATAGTTTTTTTAAGGTTATAAAGTACCATAGAAAATATAGAAATAACTACATCAAAGAAACTCATATGTGAAGTAGAGGACATTAATTATGAAGACTCAATTTCATCCCTCAAACCAATAAGTATATGCTCAACAATTTTCCCATAACCATAAATTTATGCAGGTTCCTCAAACTCCCAAGAGGGTTTCATATCTAGTGTAATAACATGGGTATCATTATTTACTTTTCATATGCCATGATGAGGTTAGAAAGAAAAAAGAAAGGGAAACAATGGGAGTCTGGGTAGAATGTCGATATCCCATACATAAATAATATGCTTTTAAAAGGAGAACTATTTTCAGTTGACCCTTTGTCCAACTCTCATCCCAATTTCAAACTAATAGCAGGACTGTGTCGGTATGTATGCCATGGAAAATGTGGCCTTTTGGGATACTGTGAAAACTTGGAAGGTAATCGTGTTTCGTTTGAACAGGAAATTCAATATCTTCATATCCAATTACAACAACTCCATCACTCAAATATGATTGAGTATCATGAAAACATCATATTGAACCAAACAATAGCAATGTTGAATCAAATACATGCAGAAAAACTACTTGAAGAGAAATCTAGTTGATCAAAATAAATTGAGAGGTTGAAAACATATATCTCTTGTCTCCAAAATAGACTCTCTATGGTAAATAAAATTGCAATGGGGTTGAGGCTTATATCAAAAGAGATGAAACCAATATCATGTTTGGAAAAGAGAATAGGTGCCTTTAGAAAAAAATTGTTTGGGTTGAAGACCATATTAGATTCAACTTGGATTGATTATGTGGGTTTGTGCAAAATTGTGTTAAATAAAAGTGACATTAAATCAATGCTCAAACACCCATAATTTTATTATTAGAGGAAAGAAATAGTTTACCAATTAATTGAAAAATTAAAAATTGATGTAAAGGATGTTCAAGGAGTTTGTGATGATAGAGGGATCAACAACGAAGCATATGAATATATTTCTAAAGTTCTATGAGAGCGAATGTTGAATGGTGGAATTAAGAATATTCTGGTCCCTTTCCATTTTCATGTGAATAAAGAGCATGCACTACGAAACAAAAATAAAATGTTGATTCATTGGGAGATGCATATCAATTAGAAGCAATTCATGAAGTTTCAACTAAGATTAAAAATAAAATATAAAGTGAAATTGTTCCATTAGTTATAAAAAAAACTTGTGGTATCATTTAGAACGTGTATTACAAGTGATGGTGAGGTAATACGACATGTCTATTGAGGAGACATGTGGGAAGTTGATTGTTGTCCTAAAATTGGATGAGATTGACTTAGTCAATAGTGAAAAATATGAGAGAGTTTCAATCTCATTAATGTTTCGTGCATTAGATCCGTGTCTTGATAAGACAAGTGATAAATATTTTCAAGTTCGATATCAAGATCACCTCTTTTGATTGGTAATGTTTTGTGTCAACAAGGAGTCACATGAGTCATTGATATCAGTTTTCATCAAAACATATTTACCATTAATTATGTCTTCACATGTTGCAGGGGAAAAATATATGTGTAAGGATATGGTTCATATTTTGTGGAATGGCATCTTGCAACTGATTTAAAAACTCTCAAGTGTATGGACAACATTTCTCATCGTGAAAATGCAACATAGTTTCTTATATTACATGAAAAAAGGGATTGAAGTTGGAATAGTGGTATCTTGAGTTGTCCCTAGGACCTTCCTCCTAATCATGATCAACTTGATCCAAATGTACATGAATTTCTTCATATACCTTTGATTAGGGTGCACATGTGCACTCTGCATGCATTTGTTAGAATTGTTGATATGATGGTGTATTAATCTATTTTTTTTTCTTCGAAAAAAATACCAAAAGAAGAAAGTAAAAAGTCAATTGAGGAAATTGAACAAGTTCTTTCAAAAGTATGTTTGTTAGGTGGAAACATTAAAATTGAAAAAGATATTAAGAGGTAAGGTACAAGAGATAGTATACAAGAAAATTCATTGAGTTTAGGTGTAAAGGCATGCCATTTTCTTGAAAATAAATGTGGAGATGGATGTTTGGGATTTTATGACTATTTGATTGATGCATAAGATGATAGAACTAGTGGAGATCATGAATCAGCTAGAAAGAAGAACCATTCTTAGAGGTCACTTTCATATTTATTTTTTTATTATTTGTGTTGATGGATAAGGAGATATTCATTGAAGGTAATGCAACAACCTTTCAAAAAGTTCTTACAGACTTTATAAGAGAAATAAAAGAATCATGGGGAGAGAGCCATATGACACATTATATGGTATGCATATTAATTTCATCCCACTTGTACTTTCCTATGTACTTCTCTACATACTATTATTGTAAGTTAAAATCATTTGTTACATTGTTCTGGTATTATAAGATATATTGAACTATGTATGTTTGCAACATCAATTATTTGCACACGGGCCATGGTTTGTAGAAAAATATGGAAGCTTGGTCATTTGGGGTACATAAGGTATGGAGAAATCACATAAGCGAGAACATAACATTTACCATAGATACACACATAAAGGAGGGGGTTCCAATCATTCAAATAGTCTTATGCAAATGGGTCAATCATTTTATAGGCATAAAATGGTCGGATTTAAGAGGAAACACCAACTTCCAGAAAAAATTGAGATTCATAGAGTTAAAAGACAAACAGAGCTAAGCAGAAATCATAGGATATATGTATGATGTTTTTGAAGGTGGAGTCAGTACAAGTGCAAGGTATGAAACCTGTATGTTAACTTTTCTACCTTATCCATTTAATTTAATTTTTTTTAAAGGATCATTGTCATTAATTTTTGTAGATGTGACCAACCTTCCAAAAGCAATTCAAGTTTCTTATAAATTAATTTGCTTCCAAGTAATTATATAATTTGTAAATTTTATCCACTTTGAGAAGCTTATATTTTATGTGCCAAACAATTACCTAAGGCTAGCTAGAAAAATATGTTTTTTGGTATCAAAGCTAACCCATCTCTGAAATCATCTGGTGCATGTCTAGAATTATGGAGGATCACACATAGGGGTATTTATCAGTACATATCCGACTATTTACATTGTACCAAATCAATGGTTCTTAGTTAGCATGATCCCACACATATTGGTAATTAGCATACCACAAAGTGAGGGAAAGGGAATGCCGAAGTGAATAAGAGTGGTTGTGTTGTTCAAAGATCAGGAGATTTTCTTTTGGATGGAAAATGAGATTGATAGTCCAAATTGCACAAGAGGGTCATCACCTCAACAATTTGTAGTCATTTATGAGATGTTACCCTGTCCATCATTTGTCGACTATGAAGGTCATCATTGCTTTCACCTAGTTTTGGATGTATACACAATATTGTACTCAAAAGTCCCATCAAGCTTTTTGTGGTGACTCTTTTTCACACTAATACAATTGTCTTATATTATTTTATATTATCTCTTGGATAGTATTATGTTTTCGAGACTTTCACCTAGTCATGGATGTGGTTGTTCCATTATAATATATACATCAATATTTCATCATGGGTCATCCATACTTACATTTCTTATCGTCAATGTTGTCAATATATCTTACAATCATCTCTAATAAGCTAGAGTAACTTAGCCTATCTAATTCTAAACTAAAATGTCTTATCCTAACCTACCTTACCTAGACTAGATTTCACTACCCTAGCCTAACATAACCTACCTTATTTTAATATATCCTAACCCACCATAACTTACCTTAACATAAATCAACCTACCCTATCTTAGGATTCCCTATCAAAACCTTAATCAACCTATCCTAACCTAGCATATATTACCCTAAAATAGCTTAAATCATTACCTAACTCAATATCCTAACTCGTTACCTCTTATAACCCCTTAAGGTGCACCACATTGTTAATGGGGGCATAAATAAGTGTAATACATAGCGAACATAGAACAAATGATAACTCCACAAATAAATTACATAGGAATTCATTTAGTAAGAATAAAATTGGTTGCATAAACATGGGTTGGGGCTAATGGTGCTGACTTTAGATTTGATTGGTGGTTGAAATATAAAAAATAAAAAAGGTTTTCAACCCAAATCTTATTTTCACAAATGTATCACATGCTATAGTTTAACCATAATTGATTGAAACTAAAGAACATTCATACCATGAGTTTAAGAAGGAATGGGTAGAGGAACCAAGGTAGCTTGACACCCGAAAGAGGATCCAACGATAAGAGGTAGAGCTTGTTACATCCTTCATATATAATTATTATATTTTTTAGGGAATTATTCCCTATCCTATTACCAATAATGAGGAAACAAAGAAGAAATTAGAGGACTAAAGATGCACTTGACAAAACCTTGTAGTTTTTGCAGTGAAGCCACAACTCTTTGGAAGCATATTGGTAATATTTTTGGTTAATCCAGCACTACGATCACTCCAATCATTAAATATCCCTAGATTTGTGTGTCCCTGTGTGATCACAGAGCAAGATTTGGAAGCAAGGAATGATGATGGTATGATGGTTTAAATTTCATCATATCAACGTTTCTAAGTTAACGTGGGTTGTGAACATAAAATTTACTCAATTTTTGTCCATGGATCCACATAACAAAAACCACTACATTAGCATGGTGACTTCTCATTTAGCATGCATCATTGAGGTGGTAAAGTATTACACTTATGTAATGATCTGCACTACTAAAAGTAAAACCAATCAAGTTGAAAGGTGGTTTAGAATTGTAAAGTACCAGATATATTATAATAGTTGAAAATAGGAATATTGCAAATAATAACAAAGGAAAAAAACAATAGATGAAACCACATCACCAAAATAATACCTTTATTGATAGGAAACAATGTTCACTTACCTCTTTGAGGTGGAAACCTCAAGTAGAGAAATTCTCTATTACAATAATTCACAAGAAAAGACTTTGCATACCCTCGATTCCTATTTATACTAAATATATCTACCAAAAGAATAATATAGAGGAATATCTTATAGAAGAGGAAGATTCTATTAGGTCTTCTTACATTTGACTTATTCTTTCTTATTACTAGGCCTTATTAATATTGGCGTTTATTCCATGGAAAGTATATTATTCTACCTATGTGAGGGGTTAGGGAGGTTAGGTCCCTAACATACCCTCACCCTTAAAAACAACCTTTTCCTCAAGGCTTGAGATGAGGAAATTGTTTCAAAATGGTAGTTGGATCCCATGTGGAATCTGCTTGAGTTGTATCGTAGCCAGGACCAAATTCTCTTTGAGGGTATGGAGAATAGCCTCTCAAACTGTAAGAGTTTGGTCAACCACCTAGACCTTTGAGACACCAGGCATGTATGAGAGAACTAAAGGTGAATTTTGTCCATATACTACTTCAAAAGGGGTCATGCGAGTAGCTATATGGTAAGAAGTGTTGTACCACCATTCAACGAGGGGTAACCATTCAACTCACTGATTTTTCCTCTCGGATGAAAAACATATCAAATATGTTTCCAAACAATTTTTGACAACTTTATTTTGACCATCAATCTGGTGATGATATGTTCTTCTAAGATGCAATTGGGTGCCCTGTAGCCTGGAAAATTCTTGCCAAAATCTGTTGGTGAAAGTGGGATCTTGGTCAGAGACCATGGAATGAGGAATGCCATGAAGCTTGAAGATATGATCCATGAAAAGTTGAGCCACTATGGAGGTAATGAATGGATGTTGAAGAGAACAAAAATGAGCATATTTGGAAAGATGATCAACGACCACCATGATGATGGATTTATTGCCCGATTTAGGTAATCCAACAATGAAATCCATAGAAATATCCCTCCAAATAGTAGGTTGAATTGGAAGTGGTTGTAGTGTGCTCGGGGCTTTGACTAGTTATCCCTTGTTGCATTGAAAGAAATCACATTCTTCCACAACATTGTGAATTTCTTGTTTCATACCATCCTAGAAAAAATAACATTTGACCCTGTCATAGGTTTTGGTAAACCCATAATGCCTAGATGTGGGTGTAGCATGAAGCTCAGATAGCACTGTGGATTTAAGTTGTGACTGTTTGCTTGAATATTTATGGAATTTGTAGAAAATCTCTTGATTGTGCCAAGAGTACTTTGGAGATATTGAAGAATTGTCTTGCAATTGTTGGATCAGACATGACAGTTTGGGATCTTGCAGCCATTCCTAGAGAAGAGCTTGGAGCCAATATGGTATAATGAAGTATAGAGAAAATAGGGACCCTTCATCTTCATATTTCCTTGAAAGAGAGTCTACAACCACATTTTATTTTCATTTCTTGTAAATGATCTCATAATCATATCCAAATAGCTTGGTCACCCATTTTTGTTTCTCTAGGGATGAAAGGCGTTGCTCCAAAAAATACTTGAGTCTCTGATGATCTGTCTTAATTTGGAAGTGTTTCCCCAATAGATAAGGACGCCATAAATCCATATCACACAAAATGACCAACATTTCCTTTTCATATATTGATTTTCCCAAATGGTGCTCTGAAAATTGTTTTCTAATGAAGGAAAAAGACCTTCCATCTTTAATAAGGACTACGCCAATGCCTTTCCCAGATGCATGGAATTCTAGGAAAAAAGTCTTTTTCAAGTCAGAAAGGGCCAGGATAGGAGTTGTGCATATATCCTCTTTCAAAGGATGGAAGGATTGATCACTTGAAGGAGTCCAATTGAAAGAATTATTTTTAAGGAGAATAGTGAGAGGGACTGCAATTTTTCCATAGTTCTTAACAAATTTGCAATAATATCCTATTAAACCCATAAAACCACACAAATTCTTGAGAGTTTTGACGCGAGGCCAATCCTACACAGCTTCAATTTTTTCAGGATACACCCTAACACCATCCTGACCAACAATATGACCCAAATACTCCACTTTTGAAGCTCCAAAGGAACATTTATATTGTTTGAGGAAAAGTTGGTTCTGAGAAAGGAGACAAAGAACTTGATCCAATTGGGAAATATGGGATGTCCATGTTTTACTATAGATGAGAATATCATCAAAGAAAACTAAGACAAAATGACAGAGAAAAGTATAGAAGACATGATTTATGATACTTCGGAAAGTGGAGGGGGCATTACATAGGCCAAAGGGCATCACCAAGAATTCATAGTGGCCCTCATGAGTTTGAAATTCTATTATGGGAATTCCATCCTCTTTCATAAGTATCTGGTGGTAACCAAAAAGAAGATAAAGTTTAGTAAAGTAGTGAGCACCACCCAATTCATCCAGTAGACAATCAATGATAAGAATGGGAAACTTATCTTTGATGGTGAGTTTGTTGAGAGCACAAAAGTAGGGACACATGCACCATGTGCCTTTATTTTTGAGGACCATGATAACAGGAGAAGAATATGGGCTAGTACTATGGTAGATGACACCCACTTCGAGAAATTATTGAACAATTTTAAAAATTTCATTCTTTTGGGCAAAGGGATGATGATACAGGCGAAAATTGGGAGGAAGACTTCTCGTGACTATAGGAATGGAATGATCATGAACACTGTGGGAAGGGGGAAGGCCACGAGGAATGGAAAAAATAGTGTGGTGTTTGGAAAGTATATATTGGAGGTCACGATGCAAAAAGGGTGTCTCAACTGCTTGAATGGAATCGAGTTGGTAAATAATGTCAGAATGTCCTTTTTTGATGAGATATTCCATTCGATGGGAAATGATGATCTCATTTGAGCCTATTATGATTCCTTGGAACTTATATTGTTGGTCCTCCTGTTGAAACTGCATGGTCAATTCCTTAAAATCCATGAGGATGGGACCCATAATTTGTAACCATTCTACACCCAACGCAATGTCACAACCACCCATGTCGATAGTGAACATATAATATTTCAGATTGTACTGGCCAATTTGGAGACACACATTTTCACAATGCCCCCCACATTTCATGGAACCTCCAATGACAATCATGATTTGAAAATTGTTGAGAACATGGATATAGCAATGGGTTTCTTGAGAAATGCATCGATGAATGAAATTATGAGTGCTACCACTTTCAATGAGGATGATGAACTTCCAATTTTTAATGTATCCAATTAGCTGGAGGCTTTGGGGAGAAAAGAATATAGTGAATGCATTTAAGGAAATGACCGGTTCAACTTCTGGTGGATCAAATGGAAAAGTGATATGATTTGTCTCAGGTAGCTTGGTGGAATGAGAAGCCTTGATATTGTCTTCATCAACATACTTAGAGATGGACATGAACAACTTTTGTTCCTTACACTTTTTCCCCATAAAATATTTTCCATCACAATTATAGCAAATACCTTTGAGTTGGTGTTTATCCATTTATTCCGGAGTTAATTTTTGGATCTTGAGTGAGGTGGGATAAGGGGGAGGAGTGGATGGGCGAGGGAAAAGAGGGAAAAGAGGGAAGGGAGGTTTCTGGTGTTGGGAATGAACAAATTTTTGATCTTCCTTGGCACATTGAGTAGCTTCCAATCAAGTTTAAGGGAGAGTCATGAGAACTTGGGATCGGATGTCATCCTTAAGGCCACTGATAAAGAATTCCTAGAAAAATGTATCAGACATGTCCTATGTTATGAAAGATAATTTCTCAAATGCAGCTATAAAATCTTCCATTGTACCTTATTGTTTCAATTTGGTCAGATGACACAAGGCATGTGTATAAGTGTCAAAGCGGTCATAAAGTTCAGCCAAAAATTGGGTCCAAGCCATATATCCTTGGCGTGATTTGCGATTCCATTTCCACCATTCAGGATCCAAATAGATGACACCATAACAAATTTTGACCAAGTCATCAATGATTCCATCAAGGAGAAGTAGATTTCCATTTGAGTACCCCAACCAGTGGGATTAGAGGCATCAAATTTGTTAGCCTCCACTTATGGAAGACACAGATCACGATGAAAAGGATTGGATTGAAACTGTTGTGAATTGGAGGAAGAGGTACCTTTGAGGTGAGAAGGTGGATCAAATGAGGAATGGATTCTAGAAATGGGCAGTTTTTCCAGGACTTTGGCAACAAATGAATCAATTTTAGACTCAAGGTGGGATTCAAGCTGGCTATAAATGTGAGAATTGAGGTCCTTCTTGAATTCCTCTTTGAGTTCGTCCATTTGGGATTCAATGTGGGTAACTATGTGGTTTTCAAGTTCTTGGTTGTGAGTGGTGGACATGGTGAGTGGAAAATAAAAGAAGAGGTGGGAAATAAAGGTGGGTGAAAATTGCAGGTGGGTCCATGGGAAAACATGGCTAAGCAATGATAGGTATCATTGTGATCAGGACGAAAAGAGGATTCCAATGAATAGGTCCCAAGTAGGGGTGTTGGAAATGGGGTCAATGATCCAGGTGGATATTGGTGGCAACACAACTTTTCCGACTGGCTCAAAACAGTTTTCTGGCAATTTTGGCAATTTACTATTTTTAGCAGGTTTTAACATCCGAGGACATTTCTGAGGGCCTAAATGAAGGTATTTTGAGATATAGGATCTCAATTATAGCTTAAGTCATGATTGGGCCCCTGAAAATGAATCTCCTTGATGATACCTTTCCAACGAGCTATCATACGCCTAAAACGAAGATCGTATGCAAAAGTTACGACCTCAAGAAGTTGATGTACTAACTTACCCAAACAGGGCCAACATGAATTTTGGCACTTCATCTCCTAGGGTTAGGTTTTTGGATGTCTATGGTTTTTGGCATTCTTGTTTATTTTAAAAATGCCTTCAGAGCCTCATTGTAATCATCTTCTTGCGGATGCGAGTGGCCATCACATCTCTTCTCAGAGATAAGTTGCCACCATTCTAGCGGGTCTTTCACTCTATATTTTTACATTCTTTGTACATTTATTTCATTAATAGAAATAGTGTATTACTGTATATATGTGTTTATGGTTGCATATCTGATACATTTATGTTATCTTATTGATTATTTTTTATATCTCTGTGCATTTTTTATTATATCTCCGCTTGCATTTCGTGCCAAAAATAATCCAGATCAATGGTATCAAAGTAGGCTACTCTTGAACATTTTTTAAGTGAATGTTCCCGACGAGGTCTGAGTATAGAGAGTTGGGTCTCGAGATTGTCTCTCTTGAAGACAATCTCTCTCTCCCACCCAAGAAACCCTCAATGGTGGAAGAAAATAAAAACGACGGAGCAGACGATCATATCAATCTGTTTCTTGAGCAAGCTCTCACGCAACAAAGCGACAAAATGATGGAGAATTTTTCCCATGTCCTTCAATGCCTGTCGATAATAGTAGGCACATATTCATCAAGCGACCACTTTGGAGGAACCTCTCCTTTCAAGGTACAAGTTAATTTTGATATTCCTGTATTTGAAGGACAGATAGATGTGGAAGCCCTAGAAAAATGGTTAACTCTGCTAGAAGGTTATTTCTTTGTTCACAATTTTTCCGACAAAGAAAAGATCAACTTCACACTCCTTAAAGTTCTCCCTCGTGTAAAACATTGGTGGGAAACTTACTGAGATCAAAGTTCCACCGAGGAATCTAGAATATACGGGACTGATCCCACTTGGGATTTTTTTGTGGATGTGGTAAAAGAACAGTATTACCCTGTTGGCAACTATGAGGACCAGTACATGACATGGACCACACTATGGCAAGGGTGGTGCCAATCGGTTCCAGAGTTCACCAATACCTTCCATACCTTGCATACCAAGCTGGGTATCAAAGACTCCGAGCAACATTTGGTTCTAAAATACCGTGGCACTCTACACAAATACATCCAGACTGAAATGGATTTTCTAGACATCTCATCACTTGGTGCTGCTTACCGATATACTATTAAAATTGAGTGGAAATTTAAGCACAAGAACAAACGAGAATTCAAGTCTGCAAATGCGCAACAACCAAAGTATGACAAAGATGACCCTAACAAATAGTCTCCCGAAAACCAGTCCAAGACACAGGAAAAGAAGGGTCACGGGAAGACAAAGAAGGACACTAGAAAATGGTGTGATTTCCACAAAATCCCCTGGCACAACACCGATGAATGTCACTCAAAAAATTCATTGGTGGTCGATATCAAAGACAAGAAGACGAACCCTGATTCAGAATCTGATTCTGAAAATACTGGTAAAGGACAGATCATTGACATAGACCCCACTGTTATTGTCGTGACCACAACAATTCAACCAAAAGAACCAAGAGATCCTGAAGAGGGGGAGCACCTTTTTCATTCACAGATGTGGGTGAAGGGGAGCCCGCTGTATTTTATTGTTGATAGAGGAAGCTAGAAAAACCTCATCTCAGCAGAGGTCATCAAACAGTTGGGATTGTCAACAACACGACACCCATAACGATACAACATCAAATGGATTAAGCAAGGATGAGATCTCTGTTTCAGCCAACAGTGTCGATTGTCATACAGCATCCAACTCTTCAAGGATGAGGTATTGTGTGATGTTTCCCCACTGGGTGTATGTGATGTTCTCTTGGGCCAACCATATATATGGAGATGCCATGTTGTTTATGAGTCTCGACCCCGTAGTGTCATTGTTACTTTGGGGGGTCATATCTACAGAATATCAGAGGTAGTTACAACTATTGTTCCACCTAAAAAGTGTCACAAGGTAGTATCTCATACCGTAAAATTCAACTTCTTCACAATCTGTTCAAAAGGAGAACAAAAGGACACTGCAACCACTACAGCCTCACCCCCTACACCTTCTATCCAACAGAAGGACGTTGACAAGGTTGTAGCATAGCACAAAGATTCCTTTTTCACACCTTCCTCTCATGTAGATCGACTTTTTGAATAGCCTCAACTTCAACAGGTTCATGACAGACTTCCACAAACTAAGAAGCGCAACATCTCCAACAATACAAGCAGCTCACCAAGATGCAGATCCAGCAAATGTTTTCCCCTCTCCCCTGGGAACTCAACACAGTGGATACCATTGATTCCTAAGGAGGGAGGATTTATCTAGGTGGATATCGGTGGCCACCCACCTTTTTTGACTGGCTCAAAATAGTTTTCTGGCAATTTTGGCAATTTACTATTTTTAGCAAGTTTTAACCTCTGGGGCCATTTTGAGGTCCTAAATGAAGGTTTTTCAATATCTAGGTTCTCAATGATATCCAAAGGCATTATTTATCCCCCCAAAATTAATCTACATGACGATACCTTTCCAACGACCTATCATACACCTAAAACGGAGATTGTATGCAAAAGTTACGACCCCGAGAAGTTGATGTACTAACTTACCCAAATGGGGTGTTACACATCAAAATTACTTAGTTTTGATAGTGTCGCAAGTGTCATCATTACAAGTGTTTCATTTTTCTCACAAGGTCGAAAGTGTCGCATGTTGCTCACAAGTGTTGCAGGTGTCAAGAAAAACATACTGCCATGATGCCTATGTCGTGCCTATAACGACATGAGAAAGACACTTGAAACACCTCAACAGGTTTGCAAACCTTTTTCCATCTGAAAGCACCTCAAAAACTGAGTTTTTTGGAGAGGATCGCTCCCCCTTACACTACCTCGGAGTGTCGGTGCTCCCCCTTACACTATGAGGGAGCGTTATAACGCTCCCCTGGCCCTTTTGAGCGAGCGCTATAGATTTTGAGAGCGTTCGTGCCCCCTAAAGCTTACTAGGGAGTGCTACAACGCTCTGATGGCCCTTTTGAGGGAGCGCTACCTATTCTGGGAAGTTGTTAAGCTGTTGAGATGAATGGGGGAAGCATCTTTTCATTCTTGGAAGGCAGTTGGATTCGAATCCCTAGTCCAGCCATGATCCTAGGACGGATCCTCAACTGAAGGAGGAAAATCCTCAACTTCCCCAAGGATATCTCAATTGGTTAAAGCCTCTCCAAGGCTATATAAGCAAGCTTTCTAATGGTGAAAGAGAACTGAAAAATGGAGAATGATACCAAACTTATGATCTCATAAGTGAGGAATGGAAAATGAGAATCACACCAAACTTATGATCTCATAAGTGGTGCTAGAAGGGGGAAGAATTGAAGATATGAAACTTATGATCTTGGAGGAAACTCATAGTCAGCCAAAGGAGAGTGATCAGTGAAGTTGTTTTTATCCAGGTTGTGGAGCTTTCAGGCAAGGGTTAGATGAAGGGGACTTGACGAAGCTGTCACATTCGCATCTACGATTGTAAGTACTGTTGTCGTTATTATCATCAATATGACACGCTTGGCCTGTTTCTTTCTAGTTTGTGTCTAATGTCACACGAACTTATCATTAGTTGATAGATCTATTTTCAAGCTAATATCAATAGAGTAGGAAGTGGTCGTATCTTGTTTTGTCTGCAGAACTCAGCGAGGAGCAAAGGATTGGAGCGCAACTCAGAGCGTGCAGGGACAAACGTCGATAAAAAGGTACTTCTGTCATCCTTCCTTCTCATGTGTTAGTTTAGATAGATTTGAAAGGAAGTCAGTTTTCATGTTAAGCATTTTATGTCTAGAGTTAAGGTCAAGCTCTAAAGGTTATCTACCTGTCCGCAGGGATATTTTCCTACAACAGAAACTGGCGACTCCATTGGGGATAGCCTCGAATCAAAACTTCTTGTTTGGATTTTTCTCCTCATTGACCTTGTTCTATCCCTTGATTTTTTCAGACTTGTTTCACTCATCTTTGACTAGTTTCATGAGTTGATTGGCTCCTTACCTTATCACACTCAGCATACTTGTCAAGTTTGAATCCCAATTTTTGGAATTTTTTGACATTTCTGGGGATTTTAGACCCTAGCGCCCCTGTCCTAGTGTTAACAGAGCGCCAGCGCTCCCCCATACCTTTACACAGAGCGCTATAAAGATCCTTGCCTTTGGCAACAGAGCGCCAACCCTCTTTGGCTCAAAAAACCTTCAAGAATTGTTGTGTTAAGGTTTTTCCCATGTGTCTCATCTGCTGAGTGACCTTGTGAGTCAATGTTTCTTCCCTTTCAGCCTTGACATCTGTCTTTTTGAAGAATAAACATCTCATTACTTGGATCTCGTAGCCTTCTTCACCATTTTCATCGAGTTTTTCCTGTTGAGTGAAGTTCGAAACCCATGCATTGTTTTTTCTCTTCTCATCAGCCGAGTAAAAAACCCTGATGAAGGTCATCAAAGGCCTACAGAACTCTTTGTCTTGATTTCGGTCAAGTTCATTATTCTTCAACTTTTTCTTTTGGGTGTGAAGTTTTTTTTTCTCTTTGATTGTTTCTTTTCTTTCGCTTTTCATTTTGATTGATACAAAAGGGTGTATTGTTTGTGTGATAGGAAACAATGTTCACTTACCTCTTTGAGGTGGAAACCTCAAGTAGAGAAATTCTCTATTACAATAATTCACAAGAAAAGACTTTGCATACCCTCGATTCCTATTTATACTAAATATATCTACCAAAAGAATAATATAGAGGAATATCTTATAGAAGAGGAAGATTCTATTAGGTCTTCTTACATTTGACTTATTCTTTCTTATTACTAGGCCTTATTAATATTGGCGTTTATTCCATGGAAAGTATATTATTCTACCTATGTGAGGGGTTAGGGAGGTTAGGTCCCTAACATACCCTCACCCTTAAAAACAACCTTTTCCTCAAGGCTTGAGATGAGGAAATTGTTTCAAAATGGTAGTTGGATCCCATGTGGAATCTGCTTGAGTTGTATCGTAGCCAGGACCAAATTCTCTTTGAGGGTATGGAGAATAGCCTCTCAAACTGTAAGAGTTTGGTCAACCACCTAGACCTTTGAGACACCAGGCATGTATGAGAGAACTAAAGGTGAATTTTGTCCATATACTACTTCAAAAGGGGTCATGCGAGTAGCTATATGGTAAGAAGTGTTGTACCACCATTCAACGAGGGGTAACCATTCAACTCACTGATTTTTCCTCTCGGATGAAAAACATATCAAATATGTTTCCAAACAATTTTTGACAACTTTATTTTGACCATCAATCTGGTGATGATATGTTCTTCTAAGATGCAATTGGGTGCCCTGTAGCCTGGAAAATTCTTGCCAAAATCTGTTGGTGAAAGTGGGATCTTGGTCAGAGACCATGGAATGAGGAATGCCATGAAGCTTGAAGATATGATCCATGAAAAGTTGAGCCACTATGGAGGTAATGAATGGATGTTGAAGAGAACAAAAATGAGCATATTTGGAAAGATGATCAACGACCACCATGATGATGGATTTATTGCCCGATTTAGGTAATCCAACAATGAAATCCATAGAAATATCCCTCCAAATAGTAGGTTGAATTGGAAGTGGTTGTAGTGTGCTCGGGGCTTTGACTAGTTATCCCTTGTTGCATTGAAAGAAATCACATTCTTCCACAACATTGTGAATTTCTTGTTTCATACCATCCTAGAAAAAATAACATTTGACCCTGTCATAGGTTTTGGTAAACCCATAATGCCTAGATGTGGGTGTAGCATGAAGCTCAGATAGCACTGTGGATTTAAGTTGTGACTGTTTGCTTGAATATTTATGGAATTTGTAGAAAATCTCTTGATTGTGCCAAGAGTACTTTGGAGATATTGAAGAATTGTCTTGCAATTGTTGGATCAGACATGACAGTTTGGGATCTTGCAGCCATTCCTAGAGAAGAGCTTGGAGCCAATATGGTATAATGAAGTATAGAGAAAATAGGGACCCTTCATCTTCATATTTCCTTGAAAGAGAGTCTACAACCACATTTTATTTTCATTTCTTGTAAATGATCTCATAATCATATCCAAATAGCTTGGTCACCCATTTTTGTTTCTCTAGGGATGAAAGGCGTTGCTCCAAAAAATACTTGAGTCTCTGATGATCTGTCTTAATTTGGAAGTGTTTCCCCAATAGATAAGGACGCCATAAATCCATATCACACAAAATGACCAACATTTCCTTTTCATATATTGATTTTCCCAAATGGTGCTCTGAAAATTGTTTTCTAATGAAGGAAAAAGACCTTCCATCTTTAATAAGGACTACGCCAATGCCTTTCCCAGATGCATGGAATTCTAGGAAAAAAGTCTTTTTCAAGTCAGAAAGGGCCAGGATAGGAGTTGTGCATATATCCTCTTTCAAAGGATGGAAGGATTGATCACTTGAAGGAGTCCAATTGAAAGAATTATTTTTAAGGAGAATAGTGAGAGGGACTGCAATTTTTCCATAGTTCTTAACAAATTTGCAATAATATCCTATTAAACCCATAAAACCACACAAATTCTTGAGAGTTTTGACGCGAGGCCAATCCTACACAGCTTCAATTTTTTCAGGATACACCCTAACACCATCCTGACCAACAATATGACCCAAATACTCCACTTTTGAAGCTCCAAAGGAACATTTATATTGTTTGAGGAAAAGTTGGTTCTGAGAAAGGAGACAAAGAACTTGATCCAATTGGGAAATATGGGATGTCCATGTTTTACTATAGATGAGAATATCATCAAAGAAAACTAAGACAAAATGACAGAGAAAAGTATAGAAGACATGATTTATGATACTTCGGAAAGTGGAGGGGGCATTACATAGGCCAAAGGGCATCACCAAGAATTCATAGTGGCCCTCATGAGTTTGAAATTCTATTATGGGAATTCCATCCTCTTTCATAAGTATCTGGTGGTAACCAAAAAGAAGATAAAGTTTAGTAAAGTAGTGAGCACCACCCAATTCATCCAGTAGACAATCAATGATAAGAATGGGAAACTTATCTTTGATGGTGAGTTTGTTGAGAGCACAAAAGTAGGGACACATGCACCATGTGCCTTTATTTTTGAGGACCATGATAACAGGAGAAGAATATGGGCTAGTACTATGGTAGATGACACCCACTTCGAGAAATTATTGAACAATTTTAAAAATTTCATTCTTTTGGGCAAAGGGATGATGATACAGGCGAAAATTGGGAGGAAGACTTCTCGTGACTATAGGAATGGAATGATCATGAACACTGTGGGAAGGGGGAAGGCCACGAGGAATGGAAAAAATAGTGTGGTGTTTGGAAAGTATATATTGGAGGTCACGATGCAAAAAGGGTGTCTCAACTGCTTGAATGGAATCGAGTTGGTAAATAATGTCAGAATGTCCTTTTTTGATGAGATATTCCATTCGATGGGAAATGATGATCTCATTTGAGCCTATTATGATTCCTTGGAACTTATATTGTTGGTCCTCCTGTTGAAACTGCATGGTCAATTCCTTAAAATCCATGAGGATGGGACCCATAATTTGTAACCATTCTACACCCAACGCAATGTCACAACCACCCATGTCGATAGTGAACATATAATATTTCAGATTGTACTGGCCAATTTGGAGACACACATTTTCACAATGCCCCCCACATTTCATGGAACCTCCAATGACAATCATGATTTGAAAATTGTTGAGAACATGGATATAGCAATGGGTTTCTTGAGAAATGCATCGATGAATGAAATTATGAGTGCTACCACTTTCAATGAGGATGATGAACTTCCAATTTTTAATGTATCCAATTAGCTGGAGGCTTTGGGGAGAAAAGAATATAGTGAATGCATTTAAGGAAATGACCGGTTCAACTTCTGGTGGATCAAATGGAAAAGTGATATGATTTGTCTCAGGTAGCTTGGTGGAATGAGAAGCCTTGATATTGTCTTCATCAACATACTTAGAGATGGACATGAACAACTTTTGTTCCTTACACTTTTTCCCCATAAAATATTTTCCATCACAATTATAGCAAATACCTTTGAGTTGGTGTTTATCCATTTATTCCGGAGTTAATTTTTGGATCTTGAGTGAGGTGGGATAAGGGGGAGGAGTGGATGGGCGAGGGAAAAGAGGGAAAAGAGGGAAGGGAGGTTTCTGGTGTTGGGAATGAACAAATTTTTGATCTTCCTTGGCACATTGAGTAGCTTCCAATCAAGTTTAAGGGAGAGTCATGAGAACTTGGGATCGGATGTCATCCTTAAGGCCACTGATAAAGAATTCCTAGAAAAATGTATCAGACATGTCCTATGTTATGAAAGATAATTTCTCAAATGCAGCTATAAAATCTTCCATTGTACCTTATTGTTTCAATTTGGTCAGATGACACAAGGCATGTGTATAAGTGTCAAAGCGGTCATAAAGTTCAGCCAAAAATTGGGTCCAAGCCATATATCCTTGGCGTGATTTGCGATTCCATTTCCACCATTCAGGATCCAAATAGATGACACCATAACAAATTTTGACCAAGTCATCAATGATTCCATCAAGGAGAAGTAGATTTCCATTTGAGTACCCCAACCAGTGGGATTAGAGGCATCAAATTTGTTAGCCTCCACTTATGGAAGACACAGATCACGATGAAAAGGATTGGATTGAAACTGTTGTGAATTGGAGGAAGAGGTACCTTTGAGGTGAGAAGGTGGATCAAATGAGGAATGGATTCTAGAAATGGGCAGTTTTTCCAGGACTTTGGCAACAAATGAATCAATTTTAGACTCAAGGTGGGATTCAAGCTGGCTATAAATGTGAGAATTGAGGTCCTTCTTGAATTCCTCTTTGAGTTCGTCCATTTGGGATTCAATGTGGGTAACTATGTGGTTTTCAAGTTCTTGGTTGTGAGTGGTGGACATGGTGAGTGGAAAATAAAAGAAGAGGTGGGAAATAAAGGTGGGTGAAAATTGCAGGTGGGTCCATGGGAAAACATGGCTAAGCAATGATAGGTATCATTGTGATCAGGACGAAAAGAGGATTCCAATGAATAGGTCCCAAGTAGGGGTGTTGGAAATGGGGTCAATGATCCAGGTGGATATTGGTGGCAACACAACTTTTCCGACTGGCTCAAAACAGTTTTCTGGCAATTTTGGCAATTTACTATTTTTAGCAGGTTTTAACATCCGAGGACATTTCTGAGGGCCTAAATGAAGGTATTTTGAGATATAGGATCTCAATTATAGCTTAAGTCATGATTGGGCCCCTGAAAATGAATCTCCTTGATGATACCTTTCCAACGAGCTATCATACGCCTAAAACGAAGATCGTATGCAAAAGTTACGACCTCAAGAAGTTGATGTACTAACTTACCCAAACAGGGCCAACATGAATTTTGGCACTTCATCTCCTAGGGTTAGGTTTTTGGATGTCTATGGTTTTTGGCATTCTTGTTTATTTTAAAAATGCCTTCAGAGCCTCATTGTAATCATCTTCTTGCGGATGCGAGTGGCCATCACATCTCTTCTCAGAGATAAGTTGCCACCATTCTAGCGGGTCTTTCACTCTATATTTTTACATTCTTTGTACATTTATTTCATTAATAGAAATAGTGTATTACTGTATATATGTGTTTATGGTTGCATATCTGATACATTTATGTTATCTTATTGATTATTTTTTATATCTCTGTGCATTTTTTATTATATCTCCGCTTGCATTTCGTGCCAAAAATAATCCAGATCAATGGTATCAAAGTAGGCTACTCTTGAACATTTTTTAAGTGAATGTTCCCGACGAGGTCTGAGTATAGAGAGTTGGGTCTCGAGATTGTCTCTCTTGAAGACAATCTCTCTCTCCCACCCAAGAAACCCTCAATGGTGGAAGAAAATAAAAACGACGGAGCAGACGATCATATCAATCTGTTTCTTGAGCAAGCTCTCACGCAACAAAGCGACAAAATGATGGAGAATTTTTCCCATGTCCTTCAATGCCTGTCGATAATAGTAGGCACATATTCATCAAGCGACCACTTTGGAGGAACCTCTCCTTTCAAGGTACAAGTTAATTTTGATATTCCTGTATTTGAAGGACAGATAGATGTGGAAGCCCTAGAAAAATGGTTAACTCTGCTAGAAGGTTATTTCTTTGTTCACAATTTTTCCGACAAAGAAAAGATCAACTTCACACTCCTTAAAGTTCTCCCTCGTGTAAAACATTGGTGGGAAACTTACTGAGATCAAAGTTCCACCGAGGAATCTAGAATATACGGGACTGATCCCACTTGGGATTTTTTTGTGGATGTGGTAAAAGAACAGTATTACCCTGTTGGCAACTATGAGGACCAGTACATGACATGGACCACACTATGGCAAGGGTGGTGCCAATCGGTTCCAGAGTTCACCAATACCTTCCATACCTTGCATACCAAGCTGGGTATCAAAGACTCCGAGCAACATTTGGTTCTAAAATACCGTGGCACTCTACACAAATACATCCAGACTGAAATGGATTTTCTAGACATCTCATCACTTGGTGCTGCTTACCGATATACTATTAAAATTGAGTGGAAATTTAAGCACAAGAACAAACGAGAATTCAAGTCTGCAAATGCGCAACAACCAAAGTATGACAAAGATGACCCTAACAAATAGTCTCCCGAAAACCAGTCCAAGACACAGGAAAAGAAGGGTCACGGGAAGACAAAGAAGGACACTAGAAAATGGTGTGATTTCCACAAAATCCCCTGGCACAACACCGATGAATGTCACTCAAAAAATTCATTGGTGGTCGATATCAAAGACAAGAAGACGAACCCTGATTCAGAATCTGATTCTGAAAATACTGGTAAAGGACAGATCATTGACATAGACCCCACTGTTATTGTCGTGACCACAACAATTCAACCAAAAGAACCAAGAGATCCTGAAGAGGGGGAGCACCTTTTTCATTCACAGATGTGGGTGAAGGGGAGCCCGCTGTATTTTATTGTTGATAGAGGAAGCTAGAAAAACCTCATCTCAGCAGAGGTCATCAAACAGTTGGGATTGTCAACAACACGACACCCATAACGATACAACATCAAATGGATTAAGCAAGGATGAGATCTCTGTTTCAGCCAACAGTGTCGATTGTCATACAGCATCCAACTCTTCAAGGATGAGGTATTGTGTGATGTTTCCCCACTGGGTGTATGTGATGTTCTCTTGGGCCAACCATATATATGGAGATGCCATGTTGTTTATGAGTCTCGACCCCGTAGTGTCATTGTTACTTTGGGGGGTCATATCTACAGAATATCAGAGGTAGTTACAACTATTGTTCCACCTAAAAAGTGTCACAAGGTAGTATCTCATACCGTAAAATTCAACTTCTTCACAATCTGTTCAAAAGGAGAACAAAAGGACACTGCAACCACTACAGCCTCACCACCTACACCTTCTATCCAACAGAAGGACGTCGACAAGGTTGTAGCATAGCACAAAGATTCCTTTTGCACACCTTCCTCTCATGTAGATCGACTTTTTGAATAGCCTCAACTTCAACAGGTTCATGACAGACTTCCACAAACTAAGAAGCGCAACATCTCCAGCAATACAAGCAGCTCACCAAGATGTAGATCCAACAATTTTTTTTCCCTCTCCCCTGGGAACTCAACCCAATGGATACCATTTATTCCTAAGGAGGGAGGATTTATCTAGGTGGATATCGATGGCCACCCACCTTTTTTGACTGGCTCAAAACAGTTTTCTGGAAATTTTGGCAATTTACTATTTTTAGCAAGTTTTAACTTCTGGGGCCATTTTGAGGGCCTAAATGAAGGTTTTTCAATATCGAGGTTCTCAATGATATCCAAAGGCATTATTGATCCCCCCAAAATTAATCTACATGACGATACCTTTCCATTGAACTATCATACACCTAAAACGGAGATTGTATGCAAAAGTTACGACCCCGAGAATTTGATGTACTAACTTACCCAAATGGGGTGTTACACATCAAAATTACTCACTTTTGATAGTGTCGCAAGTGTCGTCATTACAAGTGTCGCATTTTTCTCACAAGTTCGCAAGTGTTGCATGTTGCTCACAAGTGTCGCAGGTGTCAAGAAAAACATACTGCCATGATGCCTATGTCGTGTCTATAACGACATGAGAAAGACGCTTGAAACACCTCAAACATATGATTTGGAAGAGGAGAAATGAGTCAATAGGCTTGCAAACCTTTTGCCATCTGAAAGCACCTCAAAAACTGAGTTTTTTGGAGAGGAGCACTCCCCCTTACACTACCTCGGAGTGCCGGCGCTCCCCCTTACACTGTCAGGGAGCATTATAACGCTCCCCTAGCCCTTTTGAGGGAGCGCTATAGATTTTGAGAGCGTTGGCACCCCCTAAAGCTTACTAGGGAGTGCTACAATACTCTTATGGCCCTTTTGAGGGAGCGCTACCTATTCTGGGAAGTTGTTAAGCTGTTGAGATGAATGGGGGAAGCATCTTTTCATTCTTGGAAGGCAGTTGGATTCGACTCCCTAGTCCAGCCATGATCCTAGGGCAGATCCTCAACTGAAGGAGGCAAATCCTCAACTTCCCCAAGGATATATAAATTGGTTAAATCCTCTCCAAGGCTATATAAGCAATCTTTCTAATGATGAAAGAGGACTGCAAAATGGAGAATGATACCAAACTTATGATCTCATAAGTGAGGAATGGAAAATGAGAATCACACCAAACTTATGATCTCATAAGTGGTGCTAGAAGGGGGAAGAATTGAAGATATGAAACTTATGATCTTGGAGGAAACTCACAGTCAGCCAGAGGAGAGTGATCAGTGAAGCTGCTGTTATCCAGGTTGTGGAGCTTTTAGGCAAGGGTTAGATGAAGGGGACTTGATGAAGCTGTCACATTCGCATCTATGATTGTAAGTACTGTTGTCGTTATTCTCATCAATATGACACGCTTGGCCTGTTTCTTTCTAGTTTGTGTCTAATGTCACACGAACTTATCATTAGTTGATAGATCTATTTTCAAGTTAATATCAATAGAGTAGGAAGTGGTCGTATCTTGTTTTGTCTGCAGAACTCAGCGAGGAGCAAAGGATTGGAGCGCAACTCAGAGCGTGCAGGGACAAACGTTGATAAAAAGGTACTTTTTTCATCCTTCCTTCTCATGTGTTAGTTTAGATAGATTTGAAAGGAAGTCAGTGTCCATGTTATGCATTTTCTGTCTAGAGTTAAGGTCAAGCTCTAGAGGTGATCTACCTGTCCGCAGGGATATTTTCCTACAACAGAAACTGGCGACTCCATTGGGGATAGCCTCGAATAAAAACTTCTTGTTTGGATTTTTCTCCTCATTGACCTTGTTCTATCCCTTGATTTTTTCAGACCTGGTTCACTCCTCTTTGACTAGTTTCATGAGTTGATTGGCTCCTTACCTTATCACACTCAACATACTTGTCAAGTTTGAATCCCAATTTTTGGATTTTTTTGACATTTCTAGGGATTTTAGACCCTGGCGCCCCTGTCCTAGTGTTAACAGAGCGCCAAAGCTCCCCCATACCTTTACACAGAGTGCTATAAATCTCCTTGCCTTTGGCAACAGAGCGCCAACCCTCTTTGGCTCAAAAAATCTTCCAAAATTGATGTGTTAAGGTTTTGCCTCTGTGTCTCATCTGCTGAGTGACCTTGTGAGTCAATGTTTCTTCCCTTTTAGCCTTGACTTCTGTCTTTTTGAAGAATAAAC
The DNA here is from genome assembly GCA_009831015.1 of Picea engelmannii. NCBI lineage: Eukaryota > Viridiplantae > Streptophyta > Pinopsida > Pinales > Pinaceae > Picea > Picea engelmannii. The sequence continues at coordinate 45,845 of ML782758.1, read as the reverse complement.
ATCTCATTACTTGGATCTTGTAGCCTTCTTCACCATTTTCATCGAGTTTTTCCTGTTGAGTGAAGTTCGAAACCCATGCATTGTTTTTTCTCTTCTCATCAGCTGAGTAAAAAACCCTGGTGAAGGTCATCAAAGGCCTACAGACCTCTTTGTCTTGATTTCGGTCAAGTTCATTGTTCTTCAACTTTTTCTTTTGGGTGTGAAGTTTTTTTTTCTCTTTGATTGTTTCTTTTCTTTCGCTTTTCGTTTTGATTGCTACAAAAGGGTGTATTGTTTGTGTGACTTTTTGTTTGTGCTAGTTTGGTTTTCATTCATACCAAGAACATAATTAGCAAGACAAGCATTGTGTTGAATTGATCATCATTCATATGAAAACAATAAAAGACATCTTTATGATTGATTATGCATATTAGAAGGCATTTAAAAGTTTTAGCATTGCATCAGGATTTGATTGAGAATTGTTTGAGGACACTCCGTATTCGTGCTTGTTAAGTGAAAAGAACTTTCTTTCTCCCTTAGATAGATGTTCATCGAAAAAAAATGACTGCTTATCATATTCAATGCATTCTTTGAGTCTGAGTCATAATCCCATTTGTTTCACTTCCATGCACCCCTTTGCCTAAAGAACAGCCATAAAATCAACGCTAATTAAAAGTTATCTAGAACTTTTTCTTTTCTAGGATCCTCCACCAACAGTAGACTCAGCTTAGTACTTTGGATTAGGGTTTTGAGCATAACTCTGCAAAGTTTCCAAAACAAACAGTATCATCCTGAGTTAGGGAGAGTCAAATCCAGTTATCATATAAGTCTGCCTGGGATCCCCCTCTCACACAGGGGTTACGCACGAGGTCGCATTCGGGTGAGCTACAGGGACTAACCCTCCATGGTTTAACTGATTTTGGTGGTTAGATCGTATTATGGGGATCACTTTGAGGTAAATCCACAATTATTGAGTGGAAGCCTTTTAGTTGGTTTCGGGCTTGATACCCTGCCTGTATGTTCGGATCGGACTGTCAACTGTTCCCGCCTAGGGGCTGATTGGGAATTGGTAACCATAGTGGCCATAATATTTAGGGTCTTACACAGGGTGAGGGTGACGGGACGTCTCACTGTACCTGGAACAGACATTGGTCAAACTCACTCGGGCTCCTTGGAGGGTGAATCCACAATTACTGCATGGAAGCTTGCACCAAGGCGTAAGTCTGTTAAGCAGGTCGCCATTGTAACTATTCCACCCTATCCCCGCCCCTTCTGGACTTGATCACATGATGTTTGATTTCATCACCAACTAGTACGGTCATCAAAAGAAGGTCATGTTTTCTTGGTTGTGATTCTTAGATTCTAGTAGCGTGTTTTGTTTCTTTTACTCAGTGGACCTTAGGTTGAGTTAGTGTTAATGGCATCGAATCCTGGGAGTACCAATGGAGGAACCCCTTCTTCTGGGGAACCTTATACCTTTCCTTCATTTGGAAACTTTGGTCCTCCATATGTTGCCACACTGAGTCTTCCAGGACTCACTATTGGATTACCAGTTTGGTTGTTCCCTACTCCGGTGATCCCAAATCCTCCCAATGTTTCAGTTGCAACTAATACTTTGAATGTCAATACACCACCCACACATCAACCTCACGTCGACTTTTCACCTTTTTCACCCATCAAGTCTCCTTCCATTTCTCCTTCTTCACCTAGTGAAATCTCTAAAGCAATTAGCCAGGTTAATCAGAAAAAGAAGAAACATAAAGAGAAGAAGAAGAAGAGCCCAAAAAGGACCAAATCCCCAACAACATTAGATGTTCTCTCTAAGAAACCAGTTACTATTAATAGTACTGGGAGTGTTGATGAGATCAACAAGATCAAAAGGAAGAATCCGAAACCCAAATTCCCTTGCAACCTTTGTAAGGGTGACCATTTTCTGAGGGATTGCCCTGGTCTTACTCAGGTCTTAGAAGTGTGGTTCTCCACGTCATCGGCCTCTGTCGGTCATGTTGATGATACCTCGTTAACTAGTGATGTTCAGGTTGGTAAGAAGAAGAAAATTGTCAAGTTCCCTTGCATGTTATGTAAAGGTAATCATTACTCTCACCTTTGTCCTCGCATGGACGAGGCTTTTTCTCTTTTGGAAAAACTTCAACTTCCAAAAGGTTATCGTAAGATTTCCTCCAACCCATATTTGGTTGATGGAATAGTCAATCCGGTTCCATCCTCGGTCAGTCCGGTTGATCAGGTGGGCAATCTAGTTTCCTCCTCAATTGAACCACAAACCCAAGTAGTTGATCCAGTTCCATCATCGATCAGCCCCTCTCTTCATCAAAAGAGTGACACCAAAGAGGTCAATCTGATTCCACCCATCGACCCCATTCTTCCCTTGGAGAATGAAAATCAAGTGGTCGATCCAATTTCATCATCAGTCGATCCCATTCCTCCATTGAGGAATGTCAAAGTGACTGATCCAGTCCCTTCCTTGGTCAGTCCCACTCTTCCTCTGAAGAGTGCCAAAGTGGTCTATCCAAGTCCACCATTGATTGATTCGATCCAATCATCGGTCGATCCTACTCTCCTTCTAGAGAGTAGACACGATACTGCCCATGTTTTTCTCGTTAATACAGACTCTACCATGCCGGGGGGCATTCCTCCTTCTCCTGCGGAACCCCCTCCAAGTAATGAAGCCATCCTTTTTGAATGGGGTGCGCTAACTAGACCTCGTCTTCCCTCTCACGTTCCTTTCCAGATTACAGTACAGGTTCGTGGTCGAGACGTTCCTCAAACGCTAATAGATGAAGGTGCGTCCATTAGTATTTTGTCTTCTGTTGCTTGGTATGCTTTGGGTTGTTCGCAGCTTGCACTGGTTACACAGAATATGTTATCTTTTAACAGAAGGACTAGTCAACCTTTAGGGATCCTTCCTCAGTTTATTGTAACTTTGGGAGGGAAAAATGTCTTTATTGATGTCATGGTAGTCCGAGACCCCTTGGATTTCTCTTTACTCCTTGGGTGGGATTATGTCTATGCCATGAAAGCTATTGTATCCACTCTTTTTCGTGTGATATCTTTCCCTCATGATGGAAGAATTGTGACTGTTGATCAACTTTCATCCCTCAGCCCTGATTGGGTTACCTCCCTAAGTGGTTCTTATATGTAGACAATATCACCCCTGTCGCATGTCAATTATGTGGCGTTGTCGCCCATGACCTCAACTTCTGACAATTCGGATCTGGTAGTTGACATGGTGATTTCTTCGGTAGGGTTATTGGATCCTGATCTCCTTACCCCTGTCACGACCCTCGACATGTGTTCCTTCCAGAGTGATCATCTTCCATCCGACGAATATCTCTTGGAAGCCATGACCGAGTTTTCTCCCTTGATATGGTATCCTTCCAGAGCATTATCCTCTTGGAAGCCATGATCAAGAAGAAACCATGAGCATAGTTTCCTTTCTCTGAAGCTCATTAAAAAATGAAACAGAGGCCACTAGCTTTCATTTTGGGGGCATCACGAGCATAGTTTCTCTTGTCTGTAGCAAGCTCATTAAAAAATGAAACAAAGGCCACTATCTTTCATGATGGGGGCATAATGAGCATAGTTTCTCTTCTCTGTGGCAAGATCATTAAAAAATGAAATAGAGGCCTTGAGCATAGGTTTCTTCTCTGTAGCAAGCTCGTTAAAAAATGAAACAACAATCTGGGGATTGAACCTGGAACCTTGAGCATAGTTCTTTTCTTGTGTCAAGCTCGTTAAAAAATGAAAAAATCACCTCTCCCTTCAAGTTGAGTCTTTCTCCATATCTCGTAGATGTTGAGTCGAGTCTTTCGTTAGGTCTCATTTTTGAACCTTCATTTCATCCACCTGTTTCCTTTTTCTCCATCTAGCACAGAAATTGGTGACAACCTGAAAGTCGATGAATGAATTGAAGCTTGGGGGGCATGTCTCCAACCTTTGATGATAATTCTAGAGCTAAGCCACCAGCTTTCAAGATGGGGGAATACCGAGCTTATTCTTTGTTATTTCTCGTGCTTGTAAATACATGAGAATGCAATTGGGTAAACTTTTATCTCTTTTTTGGACCCGTATGGATACATGAACACGAAAAAGGAACCCCCTTGGAGTCTACTTTAAACCCTTTTCAGACTCTCTAAATATGAAAAGATTGTCGAGTGACCTTGCTTCCTTTCACACTCATTAAAAGGTCAGAAAGGGCGTCTTTCGAGCGATAGTTTAACCCTTTTTCGGTCTCGTTAGACTACTATACGAAAAAGGAACTGAGAGAGTTATCTTTTAAGTGTTTTTCCAAACTCTATAATCCCGAAAAACCTTCGAGTTTTATATCTTTGGACTCGTTAAAGCACACATCGACAGACCCATATGGGACCGAACCCTTACTTCTTCCAGTTTGTTAAACAAAGGAAGAGGAACTTACCGAAGGTGAGTTATATCGAGCATGTGTTATCCTCCTCGAGCTCATTAAACCAAATAGAGGTACTCATCTATCTGGATGGGGGAAAAATTGAAAAGAGCAAGCCAAGAAGTTTCTTGAGAACAACATCCAACATTTCTTAGAGTCTCCCTTGAACACGGCACTTTGTCACTTTGCACATATCATAATCCGCTGAACCTCTGCACTGAGCCAATCCTTTGAGTTCCTTTCACTCCTTTGGGTCACCCGGCGCAAGTCACAGTATCCATTGCATAGTTTTGGTCCATGTCATGTTTTTACTGTTGTGCCTTAGTGTTCAAGGGAAGTATCCACCTCGAGAGTCAGCCATCCCAAATATCTTGTCTCAAAACCTGTGTCAGTCCATGTCCGTTTGATCTACCAATTACATATCCATGTCTGTTTCGTGTCATTGATGGGGGATACATCAAGGTCCTCCCTCGACGAGTCTATTCCTGTCGACTCCAACACATTATCCGGGAATTAGGATTAGAAACCATTTAGTACTTTGGGACTTGCATGCCTCAATGGTAGGACTCCTCACATTCGATAGTAGTTTTACATCATTGACCTCTGATCGGATGATTCCACGGATGTTCAACCTCAGCTCATCTATTCACATTCATTGGAATGTACTAAGGTACCTTGGGAATAATTGACATTAATTATGATCTCCCTCGCACTTGTTAAAAGTATACATCATTGACTGGTAATCAAGTGGTTTCTGCCATGTTCGACATCAGGACATCTATTCACATGGTTAGATTCGTACCATATTGGGATTGGTAAGAAGACCCTGGGTGGAGTGATCACTTTGATATATGCTTTGCCCAGGTTGCGAAGGAGTGCTATTGGACAAATGACACATACATTGTTACATAGATCCACTTTGTATTGGTCGTGGCTATGTCTTGTCATCTCGTAGATCCACTGTGTATTCTTCGTGGCTACAATCAATCTGAGTCATCAGAGTATAGATCCACATTGTATCTTCGGTGACTATACCTTTTTATCAATACAATTATGGATCCGCAGTGTATTTTATGGCGGCCATATCCTGCTAAGTCTTGATCACCCAAGCATAGGTATGTTTGCCTTGGGTTTTGAAATATTTCATGATATTTGTTGGATGTTTGTGTGCAGCTTTCGTCAGGTTCTCCGAGTCTACACCCTTTCTTGAAAGTCTAAAAATTATTTCAGTTATCAGTTCCTATCTTCTAACTTCATAGTTTGGGGGGCAATCTGTTACACATCAAAATTACTCACTTTTGATAGTGTTGCAAGTGTCGTCATTACAAGTGTCGCAAGTGTCGCATTTTGCTCGCAAGGTCGCAAGTGTCGCATGTTGCTCACAAGTGTCGCAGGTGTTAAGCAAAGCACACTGCCATGATACCTATGTCATGCCTATAACGACATGAGAAAGACACTTGAAACATCTCAAACATCTGATTTGGAAGAGGAGAAATGAGTCAACATGCTTGCAAACCTTTTTCCATCTGAAAGCACCTCAAAAACTGAGTTTTTTGGAGAGGAGCGCTCCCCTTTACACTACCTTGGAGCACTGACGCTCCCCCTTACACTATCAGGGAGCATTATAACGCTCCCCTGGCCCTTTTGAGGGAGTGTTATAGATTTTGAGAGCGTTGGCGCCACCTAAAGCTTACCAAGGAGCACTACAACGCTCTGATGGCCCTTTTGAGGGAGCGCTACCTATTCTGGGAAGTTCTTAAGCTGTTGAGATGAATGGGGGAAGCATCTTTTCATTCTTGGAAGGAAGTTGGATTCGAATCCCTAGTCCAGCCATGATCCTAGGGAAGATCCTCAACTGAAGGAGGCAAATCCTCAACTTCTCCAAGGATATCTCAATTGGTTAAAGCCTCTCCAAGGCTATATAAGCAAGCTTTCTAATGGTGAAAGAGGACTGCAAAATGGAGAATGATACCAAACTTATGATCTCATAAGTGAGGAATGGAAAATGAGAATCACACCAAACTTATGATCTCATAAGTGGTGCTAGAAGGGGGAAGAATTGAAGATATGAAACTTATGATCTTGGAGGAAACTCACAGTCAGCCAAAGGAGAGTGATCAGTGAAGCAACTATTATCCAGGTTGTGGAGCTTTCAGGAAAGGGTTAGACAAAGGGGACTTGACGAAGCTGTCACATTCGCATCTACGATTGTAAGTACTGTTGTCGTTATTCTCATCAATATGACACGCTTGGCCTGTTTCTTTCTAGTTTGTGTCTAATGTCACATGAACTTATCATTAGTTGATAGATCTATTTTCAAGATAATATCAATAGAGTAGTAAGTGGTCATATCTTGTTTTGTCCGCAGAACTCAGCGAGGAGCAAAGGATTGGAGCGCAACTCGGAGCGTGCAGGGACAAACGTCGATAAAAAGGTACTTCTGTCATCCTTCCTTCTCATGTTTTAGTTTAGATAGATTTGAAAGGAAGTCAGTGTCCATGTTAATCATTTTTTGTCTAGAGTTAAGGTCAAGCTCTAGAGGTGATCTACCTATCCACAGGGAGATTTTCCTACAACATGGGGCCCACATGACTTTTGGCACTTCATCTCCTAGGGTTAGGTTTTTAGATGTCTAGGGTTTTTTTCATTCTTGTTTATTGTAAAAAGGCCTTAAGAGCCTCATTGTAATCATTTTCTTGTGGCTGTAAATGGCCATCACATCTCTTCTCAGAGATAAGCTGCCACCATTCTAGCAAATCTTTCACTCTATATTTTTACAGTCTCTTTACATTTATTTCATTAATAGAAATCATGTATTACTATATATCTATGTTTATGGTTGCATATATGATACATTTATGTTATATTATTGAATATCTGTGATATCTCTATGCATTTCTTTATTATATCTCTGCTTGCATTTCGTGCCAAAAATAATCTGGATCAGTGGTATTAGAGCACGCTGCTCTTGATCATTGTTTTAGTGCATGTCCCCGATGAGGTCCGAGTATAGCAAGTTGGGTCTTGAGCTTGTCTCTCTTGAAGAAAATCACTCTCGCACACCCAAGAAACCCTCAATGGCAGAAGAAAATAAAAACGACGGAGTAGACGATCCTATCAATCTGTTGCTTAAGAAATCTCTCATGCGACAAAGGGATGAAATGATGGAGAATTTTTCCCACATCCTTCAATGGTTTTCGATAACAGCAGGTGCATCTTCATCAATCAGCCATTTTGGAGGCACCTTGCCTTTCAAGGTATAAGTTAATTTTGATGTTCTTGTATTTGAAGGACAGATAGATGCAGAAGCCTTAGAAAAATGGCTAACTCTGCTAGAAGGTTATTTCTCTATTACAATTTTTTCGACAAAGAAAATATCACCTTCACACTCCTTAAAGCTCTCCCTCATGTCAAACATTGGTGGGAAACTTACTGGAAGCAAAGTTCCACAGAGGAGTCTAGAATATACGAGGTCGATCCCACTTGGGATTGTTTTGTGGATGTGGTAAAGGAATAGTATTACCCTGTTGGCAACTATGAGGACTAGTACATGAGATGGACCACACTACGGAAAGAGAGGGTCAAGTAGTTCCAGAGTTCACCAATACCTTCCATACCTTGTGCACCAAGCTGGGTATCAAAGACTTCGAGCGAAATTTAGTTCTGAAATACCGTGGGGCTCTACACAGATACATCTAGACTAAAATGGATTTTCTGGACATCTCATCACTTGGTGTTGCTTATCGATATGTTGTTAAAATTGAGAAGAAATTTAAGCACCAGAAAAAATGGGATTTTGAGTCTACAAATCTGCAACAACCAAATTATGACAAAGACGGCCCTAAAAAACAGTCTCCCGAAAACCAGTCTAAGACACAGGAAAAGAAGGGTCACGGGAAGACAAAGAAGGACACCAGAAAATGTTGTGATTTCCACAAAATCCCCTGGCACAACACCGATGAATGTCACTCAAAATAGTCATTGGTGGCCGATATCAAAGACAAGGAGACAGACCCATATTCATAATCTGATTCTACAAATACTGATAAAAGACAGATCATTAACGTAGACCCCACTTTTATTGTCACGACCGCAACAATTAAACCAGAAGAACCAATAGATCCTATAGAGGGGGAGCACCTTTTTCATTCAAAAATGTGGGTGAAGGGGACCCCGCTGTATTTTATTGTTGATAACGGAAGCCAGAAAAACCTCATCTTAGCAGAGGTCATCAAACAGTTGGGATTGTTGACAACACCACACCCGCAACCATACAATATTGGATGGCTTTGGCAAGGAAGAGATCTTCGTGTTAGCCAATAGTGTCGATTGTCATACGGCATCCAACCCTTCAAGGATGAGGTATTATGTGATGTTGCCCCACTGTATGTCTTTGATGTTCTCTTGGGCCAACCATATATGTGGAGATGCCATGTTGTTTATGAGTCTCGACCCTGTAGTGTCATTGTTACTTTGGGGGGTCATCTCTACAGAATACTAGAGGTAGTTCCAACTATTGTTCCTCCTAAAAAGTGTTGTAAGGTAGTATCTCATACCACAAAATTCAGCTTCTTCACAATATGTTCAAAAGGGGAACAAAAGGACACTGCAACCACTACAGCCTCGCCCCCTGCACCTTCTATCCAATAGAAGCAAGTCGACAAGGTTGTAGAAAAGTGAAAATATTCCTTCTTCATACCTTCCTCTCATGTATCTAGAATTGTTGAACATCCTCAGCTTCAATAGGTTCATGACAGACTTCCACAAACTAAGCAGCGCGACGTCTCCAACAATACAAGTAGCTCACCAAGATGTAGATCCAGCAAATGTTTTTCCCTCTCCCCCGAGAACTCAATGCATTGGAGACCATTGTTTCCTAAGGATGGAGGATTGATCTAGGTGTATATCGATGGCCACCCACCTTTTATGAATGGCTCAAAACAGTTTTCTGGCAATTTTGGCAATTTACTATTTTTAACAGGTTTTAACTTCCAGGGCCATTTTGAGGGCCTAATGAAGGTTTTTTGAGATAAAGGTTCTCAATGATATTCAAAGGCATATTGAGTCCCCCAAAATGAATCTCCTTGATGATACCTTTCCAATGATCTATCATACGCTTAAAATGAAGATCGTATGCAAAAGTTACGACCTCGGGAAGTTTATGTTCTAACTTACCCAAACGGAGCCCACATGACTTTTGGCACTTCATCTCCCAGGGTTAGGTTTTTGGATGTATAGGGTTTTTGTAATTTCTATTTATTGTAAAAATTCCTTCAGAGCCTCATTGTAATCATATTCTTGTGGATGCGAGTGGCCGTCACATCTCTTCTCAGAGATAAGCTGCCACCATTCTAGCGAGTCCTTCACTCTGTATTTTTACAGTCTCTGTAAATTTCTTTCATTAATAGAAACCGTGTATTATTGTATATCTGTGTTTATGGTTGCATCTATGATACATTTATGTTATCTTATTGAATATTTGTGATATCTCTATGCATTTCTTTATTATATCTCCACTCACATTTTGTGCCGAAAATAATCCAAATCAGTGGTATCAGAGCAGGTTGCTCTTGATCATTTTTTAAGTGCATGTCCCCGACGATGTCTGAGTATAGAAAATTGGGTCTCGAGCTTGTCTCTCTTGAATACAATCGCTCTCTCACACCCAAGAAACCCTCATTGGCGAAAAAAAAGAAAAACGATGGAGCATATGATCCTATCAATCTGTTGCTTGAGCAAGCTCTCACGCAACAAAGGGATGAAATGATGGAGAATTTTTCCCACATCCTTCAACGCCTGTCGATAAAAGCAGGAACATCTTCATCAAGTGGCCACTTTGGAGGCACCTTGCCTTTTAAGGTACAAGTTAATTTTGATATTCCTGTATTTGAAGGACAGATAGATGCAGAAGCCCTAGAAAAATGGTTAACTCTGCTAGAAGGTTATTTCTCTGTTCACAATTTTTTCGACAAAAAAAAGATCACCTTTTCACTCCTTAAAGCTATCCCTCATGTCAAACATTGGTGGGAAACTTACTGGGATAAAATTTCCACAAAGGAGTCTGGAATATACGGGGTGGATCCCACTTGGGATTTTTTTGTGGATGCGGTAAAGGAACAGTATTACCCTGTTGGCAACTATGAGGACTAGTACATGAGATGGACCAAACTGCGGCAAGAGAGGGGCCAAGCAGTTCCAGAGTTCACCAATACCTTCCATACCTTGCACACCAATTTGGGTATCAAAGACTCCGAGCGACATTTAGTTCTGAAATACCGTGGGGCTCTACACAGATACATCAAGACTGAAATGGATTTTATGGACATCTCATCACTTGGTGTTGCTTATCGATATGCTGTTAAATTAAGCAGAAATTTAAGCACCAGAACAAATGGGAATTCGGGTCTGCAAATCCGCAACAACCAAAGTATGACAAATATGACCCTAACAAAAAGCCTCCCAAAAACTAGTCCAAGACACAGGAAAAGAAAGGTCACGAGAAGACAAATAAGGACACCAAAAAATGGTGTGATTTCCACAAAAGACCCTAGAAAAACACCGATGAATGTCACTCAAAACAGTCATTGGTGGCCGAGATCAAAGACAAGTAGCTGAACCCTGATTCTGAAAATAATGGTAAAGGACAGATCATTGATGCAAACCCCACTGTTATTGTCGTGACTGTAGCAATTCAACCAGAAGAACCAACAGATCCTGAAGAGGGGGGGCACCTTTTTCATTCACATATGTGGGTGAAGGGGACCCCACTGCATTTTATTGTTGATAGCAGAAGCCAGAAAAACCTCATCTCGACAGAGGTCATCAAAAAGTTGGGATTGTCGACAACACCACACCCATAGCCATACAAAATCGGATGGCTTCGGCAAGGACGAGATCTCCATGTCAGCCAACAGTTTCGATTGTCATATGACATCCAACCCTTCAAGGATGAGTTATTATGTGATGTTACCCCATTGGGTGTCTGTGATTTTCTCTTGGGGAAACCATATATGTAGAGATGCCATGTTGTTTATGAGTCTCGACCCCGTAGTGTCATTGTTACTTTGGGGGACATCTCTACATAATACCAGAGGTAGTTCCAACTATTGTTCCACCTAAAAAGTGTCGCAAGGTAGTATCTCATACTGAAAAATTCAGCTTCTTCACAATCTATTCAAAAGGGGAACAGAAGGACACTACAGCCACTACAGCCTCGCGCCCTGCACCTTCTATCCAATAGAAGCAAGTCGACAAGGTTGAAGCAAAGCGCAAAGATTCCTTCTGCACACCTTCCTCTCATGTAGCTTGATTTTTTGAACAACCTCAACTTCAACAGGTTCATGACAAACTCCCACAAACTAAGTAGCGCGATGTCTCCAGCAATAGAAGCAGCTCACCAATATGCAGATCCAACAAATGATTTTCCCTCTCCCCCGAGAACTCAACGCAATGGATACCATTTCTTTCTAAGGAGGGAGGATTGATTCAAGTGGATATCGGTGGCCACAAACCTTTTCTGACTAGCTCAAAACAATTTTTTGGCAATTTTGTCAATTTACTATTTTTAGCAGGTTTTAAATTCTAGGAACATTTTGAGGGCCTAAATGAAGGTTTTTCAATATTGAGGTTCTCAATGATATTCAAAGGAATTATTGAGCCCCCCAAAATGGATATCCTTGACTATACCTTTCCAACGAGCTATCATACGCCTAAAATGGAGATTGTATGAAAAAGTTACGACCCCGGGAAGTTTATGTACTAACTTACCCAAACATGGCCCACATGACTTTTGGCGCTTCATCTCCTATGGTTAGGTTTTTGGATGTCTAGGGTTTTGGGCATTCTTGTTTATTGTAAAAAGGCCTTCAGAGCCTCATTGTAATCATCTTCTTGTGGATGCGAGTGGCCGTCACATCTCTTCTCAGAGATAAGATGCCACCATTCTAGCGAGTCTTTCACTCTGTATTTTTACAGTCTCTATACATTTCTTTCATTAATATAAATCATGTATTACTGTATATCTGTGTTTATGGTTGCATCTCTGATACATTTATGTTATCTTATTGAATATCTGCAATATCTCTATGCATTTATTTATTATATCTCTGCTCGCATTTCGTGCCGAAAATAATCCAGATCAGTCGGGACCAAAGGAAGAAAAAAGGCTAAAAGTTGATAAGTATCATTGTGCTTAAGATGAAAAGAGGATTCCAATGAGATAGGTATCAACTAAGGGTGTGGACAGGCCACATAATCTTTTTTTTTAACTCATGTGGAGTTATACTCTGATCTAAAGAATACTATAGTGTTGAAAGGCCCAAATGCTTAAAAGTAAAAAATGTGTAGTGATTTTGCAACCATAATGCAGGAGGTAAAGTTGCACGACAATACATCTTGTTTATTCTATTTTTATTTCTGTCCCAAGGGTTACAGTATTCAAGGTTTCTATAGACAAGGTTTTTCCCTATGATATATCTCTCTAATATACACGTGGGGTCCAATAGTAGTACTTGGCCCAATATCTCAAGGAACCAACTAAGGAGGCTAGACAATGCCCTTATTTGTACTACCTGACTACCCAGGTACTAGAGAGTATATTCCCAAGTGTTGTTTTCGATGGCACTATAGAAGTTAAGAGACTAATCTATTTATCTACAGGGATTCATGATATATAGGTCGATCAGTATACATGTGTTTTATGATGTTATACCACTTGAAGGGGTACCAACAGGGGTTAGAAGGGCGGCCAACAATGTGTGCTTAAATACCACTTGTAGTTTCTCCATGTATGCTTCCCCGACCGCAAATTTATGCATTGAACGACAATTATCTGTAGCTTTAAGATGTCAGAATTTGTCTCTACCCTAAAAACATTTACCAACAATTTTATGCCAAGGAAAGTGCTCAGATACCACTTGTAAAGTACTAGATCTATTATAATAGCTGAAAGTAGGAATATTTCATATAATAACAGTACAACACCATAGATGAAACAACAACACCAAAATAATACCTTTATTGATGGGAAACAATGTCCATTTTCCTCTTCAAGGGGGAAACCTCCAGCAGAGCAGTGCTCTATTACAATAATTCTCAAGAGAATACTTCTCATATCCTTGAATCCTATTTATACTAAATATATCTACCAAAAGAAAAATCTAGAGGAATATCTTCTAGAAGAAGAAGCTTCTATTAGGTCTTCTTACATTCGACTTATTATTCCTTATTACTAGGCCTTATTAATATCGTACTTTATTACATGGAAAATATATTATTCTACATATGTGAGGGGTTAGGGAGGTTATGTCCCTAAAAATAATGGTTAGTGCACTATGATGTCATGAAATATGGGCCCCATAAATGTAATATCAAATGAGGTGTTTCCAAGTGGACTGATTAAGTGCTCTTGTGTGACCGTAGCGCGATATTTGGAACCAGGGTATGGTGATGATATGAAAATTTAAATTACAATGGATCAATGGTTCTAAGTTAACACGATTCATGAACATGACTACCACTTAATTTTGGTTCGTCAATCCATGTAGTGGAAACCACAACATTGATGTGGAGACTTCTCATTTAGCACACATCGTTGAGGTGGTAAAGTATTACCACTTGTGTAATGATCCACACTACTAAAAGTAAAACCACTCAAATTCAAAGATGGTTTACTATGGTTAGTGCACTCTGACGTCATGAAATATGGGCCTCAGAAATGAACTATCAAATGAGGTGTTACAAAGTGGACTGATTAAGTGCGCTATAATGCCATGAAATATTTCCCTCGAAAATGAAATATCAAATGAGGTGTTTATATGGGCCCAAAAATGAAATATATGAGGTATTTCCAATTGGACCGATTAAGTGCACTATGACTGTATGATGCTTGTATATATCATTCTCTTTTTGTCAACTATGGTTACTTCTATGTAATTTCAAAATCCTCCATGGATTATTATAGTAACAATTTTGGATTTTTCAATTAGGATTCTTTCATCATGATCCACACATGGGTGATATATTTCTAATGAATTATGATAAAGAGAGTCTTCCATATACTTTTCATTTTGTTGGACATGTTCATAATATTGTATCTTGCAATTCGTGTTGTTTAATAGGTATTGTATTTAATAAGAATTTATGAATATTTTTTAAAAGTTTTTTCATTGATACATAGTACAATAAAAGTATCAAATGCGTTATCTATAAATGTGGATTTTGTTATGTAATAAGTGTTGCATTTAATAAGAATTTGTTAATAATTTTTATAGAAGTGTTTTAGTGATACATAGATATATATGTTATATATTTCACATAGACATTGATGTATAACAAAATGAAATGAAATTCTTTAAAATTCGGTAAATTGTAAATTCTAAAGGTACTCAAAAAATTTAGCCGTCACCAAAAACTCATTTGATAGGGAGGGTGAACAAGAAATTATAGGCCTGTTGGGTATAAGATCGATTTTTGGAAGGCATAAAAACCAATATAGATTCAACTTTTGGGTTCTTGGGAAAGAAATATCCATTAGTATTTAAACTTTGCCAACTTGAAGTCTACGTGGCAATGTCACCGAACAAATTTGTCGTAGATTTTAATTATTATTGTGTATTTTATTGTTCTTTTCATCATATTGTCAAAAGAAGACTGGAATACCAAAATGTCTAGCCAATCCTGCTTCCAAAGAGTAATATTTAGCTGATAGATATGGGGAAATTTATGAAACTTTGTTGACCCAAACTATTCTTTATAAGCGAATACATACTAGCTATGGTAGGTTCAGGTATTCCCGTTATCGAATTTGAACTTGGGAGTCAAAACTCGAAAAATATATTGTACTCGATACATATCATTTTATTGAGCTAGTATTCCTCTACACCCAATGCTATATTCCTCAACGACGCTTTTTGTTATCAATAGATGGGTCTATAACCACATTTAATATAAATCATGTATCCAATTCCCAAATGTTGGCCTTACCTGAAAACACTGATTTAGAGATATTACAGGAGGAGTTTGTTAAGGTCCTAACCCGTACATAGGTAGATCAATGTATTCGTATGTAATAAAGGTCAATATTAATAAGACCTTTCAATAAAATAGAATAAGGTGGATGTAAGAAGACCTAATAGAAGCTTCCGCTTCTAGAAGGATATTCCTCTAGATGCTTCTATTAATAGACATATTTAGTATAAATAAGGGTCGAGGGTATGAAAACCCTAGATTGGAGATTATTGTAACAGAGCGCTGCTCTACTGGAGGTTGCCCCCTCGAAGAGGCCTGTGAACATTGTTATCTGAATCAAAGTGTTATTTCTGCTGCTATTTCGTATAACATTTTTGTGTATGGTGAAGATTATGCTGGATATTTTACTGTCATTCTGTCATTTCTAGTATTTCATTTATGTTCTGCATATTTTATATGTCTGGTATCTTGCAGAGTCCTTAATAGGAAAATATAGGTATTTGTACTAGAATTAGAAAGTGAGCCTTTTACAGAGATATATGGGAAAGGGAGCTTATGCTCCAAATTCCCCACCACCAAATAAAGTCAACATCCTTCCTAGCACTTCTAGGGAATCTGCTTGTATGATGTTCTTAATCCTAGGATACGACAATGATAAGACCATTAATGAAACAATTCTAGAGTTTATGGCAGAAATTTCCCCCCCACATGATACTCCTTTGGTGAAATTCAATTATGCATAGTACCTAGCATATGAAATTCATTTGCATTTTGAGAATTTCAACTAAAAAAGGTAATTTAGATACCAATCGTATTTGGTATACCTCATTTTGTATTTTTTAGTCCTTCAATTTCAAGCATATTGAAACAAATATAGAGGACAAGCTAGGTAACCCTTCTTATGTGACTGAATGGACAACTTTAGTGAGGAATCTTGCTAAAAATGAGGGATTTACTAGATTTTTTGATAAATTCATGTACACTATTCATATCATTGTTTTTGGAGATATTCCTCCTAGAATTCACCCTAAATGCACAATTTTACTACAATTGAGCCCACATACAAGAGTGGGAGACCAATACCTTTATGAGGATTGTACAATTATAAGTGTGTATTGTTCCAAGTTGTTTCCTTTCAAGTTACTTGTCTATTTAACTCCCATAATTTTTTCTTTGGAGTATATATGCCAAAGGTTCAATTTAGATCAAATTCATTTGTGTTCTACAAATTGCAAAATCACTTTTAAGATGCCACAATATGTCGGTCCTTTTATTATGAGATCAATATCAGCTCATAATATTTCCATTATAATTTTGGATGCATTGGATCTGAATCATTGTTGGCCCTTGACCAAGTTTTAGATATCCTTGATCAGGTTTGACCTATTTTGGGACTTCGATAGGCTGTCGAAGGTGGAGCACAAGTCGAAGTGGAGATAGTGGGATCTCGGCCCCTTTTTAGGTATTTTTGGGTTTTGTGCTTATGTAACGGGTATAGGGATGTCGACCCATGGGTTTACCCATGTTTAGGCCCAATTTTTAATGTATAAATAGAAAGCTAGGTGATGTAAGTAAGCAGTGTGATGCTAGGTGCTAGGGGCAAGTGAAGGCCAATGTGCTAAGTGCAAGTGATAGTTGTAAATGCTTTGTGCATATTGTGTGAGAATTTCAAGGCTAAGTGCAAGTGATTGTAAGAGACTGTGTAAAGCTTTTTGATGTAACCTATCTCGAGGAAGGAGGATATGGTGAGGTGTGTGCATATCTCCCATCCTATACGGAGTAGGACCTTGTGGCTCTGTGCATGTAGACGATTGACAGAAGACAATAAAGAGAAGAAGAGTTGGTGGATGTAGCCCCAGGCTGAGGGTGAACCACGTATATCCTATGTTGTGTTTTCTTTATGAATTATGGTTGTTTTATGGTTCATATCATTAATGCATAGTGTAATGATGTATGCTTAGATGAATATGATAACTTAGTGCCTAATGATGTGAATAAGATGTTAGATATGATCTATGTTGATGTGCTTAGTTATTGAATGTGTTGAATCTTGTTGAATACTGTGTTGCGATGTAATTATGGTTTATCTGCGCTGTAGACAAAGGCTAAGTACTAATGAATGACAATCGCTAAGTGCTTTGTTAAGGTGTTGTAATAGTAGATCTGTGTCCCAGATAAGGTTGCAAACACTGGATTCCTGCAACCACCCCTTCCTCTACCTTGGGTGAGACTTCATCTGCTTTGCAGGTGTTGTTGAAAGGGGTGGTAGTTAGGGTTTTGTTGGTGCGTTGTTAAAGTGTTGAACCCTAGGTCTATCCCTATGCAAACAAATGGTTCTGTTGTTGGGACCTGAAACTGTGATTTCTGGGAAATGAGGAAAAGAAAGAAAGCTATGTGCGTAGATCTTTTGCTTTAGTGTGCAGTACTCTACTTGACTTACGGAGTTCTGTGCTAAGAAAGGAATCAGATCTGAAGAAAAAGAGGTAAGATCTGGAAGTTTTGTGCTCTCATAAAGGTAAAGTGAAAAATTTTGATTAAAGAGGTAAGATCTGAAATCTTTGTGCTTTGTTAAAGATAAGATAAGTGGAAAATTTTGTTTTGAGAGTATGGATCTAGGTATGTTTCATAAAAAAATTCCTAGTCTGAAAACTAGGGCACAACTAGAAGAAAGAAGGTTTGATATGAGTAGATTTGACAGAAATAATGAAAGATACGTTATTCCTATGCATAAAAAGAATGTTTGGA
This sequence comes from Picea engelmannii, assembly GCA_009831015.1. Taxonomy (NCBI): domain Eukaryota; kingdom Viridiplantae; phylum Streptophyta; class Pinopsida; order Pinales; family Pinaceae; genus Picea; species Picea engelmannii. The sequence continues at coordinate 27,733 of ML782758.1, read as the reverse complement.
CTAACAAATGGATGCAGGATCCTAGGAAGAAATTTTTTCAGGTTCGCTATTATGATCCTAGTGTGCAGTACAAGAAAGGTTGGGGATCATTTAAGAGAAAGAGAGGATTAACTCTTTGCTACAATTGCAGAAGACCGGGACATCTTGCTAAGGCATGCCCTGGTAGAAAACCTAGTTGTATGTGTTGTAAAGCTATCGACCATGACGTTCTGGATTTCCCTAGAATGATTGCTAAGGTTGAAAGAATGAATATGAGACAAGAAAACCCTGAGGAAGACCAAGAAACTGAGACCATGGCAGAACCCTAGAAAGAATCAGAGACTGTATTACTATAAATAAAAGAAACCCTGAATGACCACAGAGATAACAACTTATCAGAGATATTCAAAGAAAAAAGTGCATAGAAACAAGAATAGGATATTTTGACATAGACTTTGTTCTGGATGAGGAAACATAGGTGAATATTATGAAAGAAATAACTTGGGAAAATTTAGGAAATCCTGTTATGATTCCTTCATTGGGAGGAATACGATTATTTAGAGGAAAGATGATAACCCTATGTGGAAGACTTACCCAGACATCTATGAGTGCTCATGGCACTTCGGAAGAGGAATAATTTGAGGTTGTTAAATTTATTGAGAACAACTCCCCATTTGCTATGTTACTAGGAAAAACCTAGATTGAGAAAGATTAGACCTGAAGAAAAGAAGAGGAAGATCTAGAACAAAAAAAAAAGAATTAAGAGACTTCATGGCTAAGAGAATAACACACTTACTAGAAGAACAAGAAAACCATTTGAAGCTACTAAGGACCAGAAACTTGGATGTCGAAGTTGAAAGAACACAAGAATATTTGAAACACTTGTCTGTACAAGAGAGTAGAGCACCTACCCAAGACAGAGAAGAAGTATTTCCATTGAACCTTAGTAAATACCATCACCAGCACGAAGTTACTATGCCAAGAGGAGATAAGAATCAGAATGGAAAGAGGAATACTGAGATGGAGATCACAGGGAAGAAGTCTAGAAAGATCAGCAAGAAGAAAGCAAAGTTAGAGAAATTACAGGAAGTTCTAGAGAAGACTTCGCAGAAGGAAGGTCTCCAGAATTTGAAGTTCACCAGAATATCAGAGCAACTCAGACTGGCACTTCGCCATGGTGGAGAGATATGACCATTGGAGGCATTATAACCATTAGAATGACTTTCCCGAATGGTTAGAACAACATTTATGATCATGAAGCTTGACATCAGACCATTGGGACCGCATCGTAACGAACATAATTGCATTGATGAAGGCTTCTTGTCCATTGGAGGGATCCGTTACATTTTTGTCTACTTATTATGTCGACTGTTGCACTGAACACACTTTAGTGAATTATATCCGAGCCAACAAGAGAATTCATTGTTACTGTGTTGTGCTTACTAAGACTTCACTACCTATTCTATTGCATTGAGCATTTGTTCATCGACCTGAGTTATCTGATATCAAGCATGCATGTCAGACAAAATCAGTGCCGTAGAAAAGTATATCTAAGACTTTCTCATCAAACTTATGGCTGAGAAGGTGATGTACATCGGAATTCAAGATTCATCAACGCAAGGAGTACAAGCCTCCCCGTCGACTTCTCGTGGATCCAGACCATCCTGAGTTGTAGCTGAGAAAAGAACCTAGCATCGAGATGACTTGGCAAATGCGAAGTTAATCCCATCCATCCTTCTCGACTACATCCTGCCTCTGGCCGATGTGGTCTATCATGACAGCGTCCCCAGGGACTTCGACTACATCGTTGTTACTGCATACCTCCCAAAGGGGATACGCACAGGAAAGCCTCAGCCGGATAAGATCATGACACCAAAGATCAACGACTTTAACCTAGGATATTGCAAGAACTTCATCATGCTCTCTCCTCACAAGTATTTGACTAGGACGAAGGGGAAGAAGTCAAGGATAATCCCCCAACCATGGACTATCGACCTCGAACAGTCCACCATCCTAAACGTAATGAAGATACCCCATTTTGGACGAAACCAAGAGGTTAACGCATACGTTAAGATCCTATTGTCAAGCTTCCATGGAAGCTACCTATGGCTAGACAGACACATCACTGTTGACCTGATGCTGATCCATCAGATCATCGAATTGAGCATGAAGGGACCAGACCTGCAAGACTTTTACCCAGGGAAGGTTGCATACTGTGCCCTGGTGTAGATGATTAAAGATACATATGAAGATCTGGAGAAGGGGAAGCGAGGCTACAAGGTAGCCTCCATATAGAATGGTGTAGTGCACCTTGATTTCTAGTTGATTGCTGGTAAGCTAGTCCGAAAGAACAGACCCACGTAGGTCACAGGGTTTGTTGTTGACCTCACAGGAAAATGTGTGGAGGGGCTACAGATAAATTGGGCAAAGTACTTAGTGAAACAATTAGAACAATACTGTTGCGAAGCTCAGGATCAGGGCTATGAGTTCCATTTTAGTTGGCTGTTGATCCTCATCGCGTTCATAGCTTGGGAGATGCCGAAAGGTGAGACCTTCCTGAAACTAGAGCCATCTGAACCCTTAGCCGTGAAGTTCACTTCGCTCTGGTATTGGAGAGATATGGGAAAAAAATGGAAATCAAATGCAGTGTTCCACACCTACTACCTACAGTTAAAGAGGGATATTGAGGTTGTCCCTCATATAACATCGAACACCCTGCAAAAGTTGAGTCCATTTGTGAAGTTCCATGCAGACAAACATTCTATCTACATCATAACGTGCAGAGATGAACAAAAATAATTACTACGGAGTTATTACAAAATCAAAAAGGAAGACCTAGAAGAAATAACTAAGGAATGGCCTACAAAGCTCCTTATCCCTGTTGACCCCACAGAACTGTCTGATCCCAAACTAATCGAAAGCTAGGTGATCAATTGTGAAGGGAATGATACACCTAGAACTAGTAAAAGGATAAAGACAGAAGAGGTCCAGCAGTTGAACAACGCATTTGAAGAGACTGCTTCAGAATCACCTAGAGGAGGAGGTGATGATGAAGTATATAAAGAAGAGAAAAGTGGAAAAGAATATCAACAAAATCAAGGTGAAGTAACACCGCCACATAATCCCCCTGATGACACAGAGCCATCTCACAACAAAAAGGTTTCTCCCATGAACCCCACATCATGAAAGAAGTCAAAAGCTAGTAAGACCAAGATGCAGACTGTGCTCATGCTCGATGACTTCGACTTCATCGTTGCAGCTATATCTAACGCATTGGAAGATATTTTGCAGAGAAATGAAGATAAGCAAGAAACCATGTATGAAAGGCTTGAAGCAGAACTGTGAGGGGTACAATAGGCCCTTCACTCCAGCCACGCAGTGTCCATTGTGCCCCCGCCATTAGAAGAAATAGAATTGGGAGATGAGCCTACCCAACTTTGGATACTATCCGATGTGACTGAAGCTCGCCTTCACCATGCACATGAAGAAACAGAACAGGCCATAGTGGCCCTAAAACAAGCCCAAGTGGAAGTGATAGAGCAACGTTGAGTTGCGCAGTAGGAGAAGGATGACCTCCAAGAAAAGTTCAAAGACGAGAAAGCGCAGATCCAACATGAGAAAGAACAACTGCTCACAGTGTAGCTTGGAGTAAAAGAAGCATTCAGCAGAGCACTTCACTTTGTGACGGGCTTAGAGAAAAAGGAGGAAGACCCAGTGGAGCATCAAGTAGTGTAGCTTGTTGAAGCCATCCAACAGCTTCAACAGAGAATATCAGATCTAGAGCTCCAAACAGTACCAAGTACTCCATAGGACGTGTGATACCAAAGAGAAGTCACTACCCGAAGCGCTTTTGAGAGGATCAAAGGATTAGCTTTGGAATGTAAATAGCTTAGCAGTAGAAGTGTGCATACTTATGAGCAAATTATGAGTGACTTACTGAGGACCCTGAACTGAAGACATTGGAGTCATAGCTCCAGGAGGCAAAGCAGCAAGCGACGATAGTACAAGCAAAGTTGAAGCTCTTGTCAGTAGTTGAATGAATGAAAAGATCCCAGGAACAACACACTTCTCAGCAGTAGGTCCACACCATACAGAGAAAAGTCATGGAAGTGACTAAGAGGCTCCAACCAGTCGAGGACAAACCTTGCCAACTGTTTGAGGATATTGAAGGCCGAGGAGCAGAGCTAGAACAAGTAGTCACTTCATTAGAGCAGCACTTAGAGGGACCTGTGAACGAGGAAATTATTTAAGAGTTCATCGAGCAGGAGGCCTTGGCGAAGTAGCAGGTCGAAGCAGCTTGAGCCAGGCTCGAGGATTTTGAGGCAGAGCTACCCAGATCAGAGTGAATTAGGACAAGTCACAGGTGAGTGTTGGGGGCATGTTGGGCCTTGACCAAGTTTTGAAGATCCTTGGTCAGGTTTTACCTATTTTGGGACTTTGACAGGCTGTCGAAGGTGGAGTGCAAGTCGAAGAGGATATCACAAGATCTTGGCCCCTTTTTAGGGATTTTTGGGCTTTGGGCTTATGTAATAGGTATGGGGATGTCATCCCATGGGTTTACCCAGGTTTAGTCCCATTTTGTACTGTATAAATAGAAATCTAGGCGATGTAAGTAGGCGGTGTGATGCTAAGTGATAAGGGCAAGTGAAGGCCAATGTGCTAGGTACAAGTGATAGTTGTAAATGCTTTGTGCATACTATGTGAGACTTGCAAGGCTAAGTGAAAGTGATTGTAAGAGACTATGTAAAGGCTTTGTGCTGTAACCTAGCTTGAGGAAGGAGGATCTGGCAAGGTGCACATAGATCTTCTGTCCTATGCGAAGTAGGACCTTGTGGCTATGTGCATGTAGAAGATTGAGAGAAGACAATAAAGAGAGGAAGAGTTGGCGTACGTATCCCCAAGCTTGGGGTGAACCATGTATATCATGTGTTGTGTTTGGTTTGTGCATTATGGTTGTTTTATGGTTCATATTATTAATCCTTAGTGTAATGATGTATTCTTAGATGAATATGGTAGCTTAGTGCCTAATGATGTGAATAAGATGTTAGATTTGATCTATGTTGATGTGATTAGTTCTTGAATGTGTTGAATCTTGTTGAATACTATGTTGCGATGTAATTAGGGTTTATCTATGTTGTAGAGAAAGGCTAAGTACTAATGAATGACAAATCGCTAAGTGCTATGTTAAGGTGTTGTGATCACAGATCTGTGTCCCAGCTAAGGTTGCAGACAATGGAGTCCTGCAACCACCCCTGCCTCTACCTCGGGTGAGACTTCATCTGCTTTGCAGGTGTTGCCGAAAGGGCCGGTAGTTAGGGTTTTTTTGGTGTGTTGTTGAATCATTGAACCTTGGGTCTTCCCCTATTCTAACAATCATGTAAAAACCTAGCAATATGATCCACATCAAATCATTTCAAAGAGGATAATTCAATTGCGTTTGGGACCCTACTTGCATCATTCCAACCCTGAGCTGGAAAAATTGGCAAACATGGATAGTTGGGGTCTGGTTTCAAATGTAATGAAGGGAGTCCCTCAACAAAAATGTAAATTTGATAGAATAAAATGACCAACAATTTTAGGTCCTCAAGACAAATTTGATGTGATTTATGAGAATGTAGGAACTTTTCAAGAAGTTATTGTAGAACAAGTTGTTCAACAATGTACGGTTGAGACTCCTCAAAAAGTGGATAATGGAAAGAAAAGAGTGGAATGTGAAACCAGTAGTGAAATGGATGTGGAGGAACTAAAATCACATGAACCTGAAAGCAAAAACTCAAGAATTAAAAAGGAAGCACTATAAGATGTGAATTCATATAAAATCGTCTCGCAGGAGCAAACCTAGGAGGATCCTTTGGTTAAAGAGGTTTTCTCTTTATCTCGTTTTCCTTCAACTTTGGTTTCTAGAGAGTAAATTCAATAAACAAGGACATAATCTATATGGAAGGTGAAAAAAGTCTAAATTCGATATGTTCAAACATTTCAAGGATATCAAGATACAAAATTTTTAGGTCAACAAGAAAATCTACCCTCAGACATGGAAAAATGACCAATCATAGCCCAAATTACTCTTTGTTGTTGATTTGAAGGAGGGGTTATTAAAAATTGTTGTTCTTGGGTCGAACTCAAAAAATATTCATTCAGTTGATGATTATAAATCTACCCATATGACATACAAATTAGATAATATTCATCCTAATGAAAAAATTGATCTATACATGCATACAAGAGATATGGTTTTCAATGATTTATTAAACACTATTGCCAGTAAGAGTAAGTTGAAGAAAATGGTTATGAAATTTGTGAATCAATTGAAACAAGAAAATTGGTCAAATAAGGAAAAAAAACTTAAAATAAAATACCTATAGGAAAAGATCATTGCTCTAGGCACAAACATGGATGATCCCAAACCTGTTCAATCTCTTTTGAAGGAAAAGAACGTTGAGATGCAGGTGATGAAATAAAATCGCAATATTCCAGCCACAACATGTACAAACCAAGAAGCTAATGGAAATTCAACAAGAAAAATAAAAATTGCTTGAGTAGGTGATGGAACTAAAAGACAAGGTCAACCAATATGAATTGTTGATTGTGAGATTGGAAAAAGAGAAACAAGAAGTCACATCATTAAACCCTCCTCCTTCATCTCAAGTTTCATGAGAGGTAACAACATAAGATTCTTTAGAAGTATTGGCTAAAACTCTATCACAGTTAAATTTTAAGGAGGTAGAAGTAGAACAACTCAAGATAATTGTTTCAACACAATAAGAACAAGTTGTTATTCTACATGAACAGATTAAAGAAAGAGAGCTTCTCAATAGTGAAGCTTAGAAGAAAAATACAAAGCTACAAAAGCATATAGACCAAGCTAACAAAAAATCGATTGGTAATAGATATTTAATTGGAGCTAAACATATACTATGGGACTATATTATTGTAGTAGTATCCCAAGCAGGGAAGCATTTTACTATTCTACAAGATGAAGAATCTTTAGCTTGCCATGTTCAAGAGAGGATAGATAAAATTTGGACTAAATTAGGTGATAACCCTCTAGTTGTTAATAATATTATTAAATTATTAAATACAAGATCTTGGGATGAGTTGAATACATCAGGGGTTAATGATAGAATTGCATTGATAATGGATGCCACTAGAGTAGTTACAAAGAATCAATTGGTCTAGAATGCTCAAACTTTGTGCAATGAATTTTTTGAGGGTGGTCAATTATTTTAAAATAAATTTAGATCATTAATTTAAAAGGGAATACCATCATTTTGGAATGAAAATGGTAATTTGTTTTTGAAGAGGCTTATAATGCATCAATGCTACATCAAAGAAATGATGTACAAAAATTTCAGGATATCGAAGGACCACTAAAAGGATAGGTTATAGTTGACAAGCTATCAAAAGATTTTGAATTGTTATCAGAACTCAAAATGGTACTCCAAATAATCCCTTCCCCATCTAATGATCAACATACTTGGTTATATATGGAATCAAGGAAAATGGTGAATTTTACCTATCCAATAAGAAAAGAATGGAAGTGTATTTCCAGTTTATGAAAAAAGAGCCCCCTCCTTCACAGAGTGTCTTGTTGTCATCTCAATCAAGCCAAAGGAGATGAGAATAACTACATTTAGCATTTGAGTATATTTTTTTCCTTGCAGAAACTCATGGGAAGTTGTTATGAAGAAGAGAGAGTACAAAGATGAAGGAAAAGGAGAACCAAGTGATCGTCAATTTTCTAGAGAGAAACAATGTGACATCCTTAAAGAGTGAAGATCATAGAGAACAACCCAAAAATTAAAAAAGATAATCATAAGTTGTATTTTGGAAATCTTTTATGATTTGCTCATTACATCTATAACACTTTGTAATTACTCAAAGTTATTGTGATTTTCTGTTGTGTATTGAAAACTTTTGCTATCACTTTTCCTAATAAGTTAAGTTTATTAATAAATCTTGAGGTTTTGCAAATTTGGCACAACTTCCACTGTAGTCAAGATTTATGTCATGGTTTGTGTATGATGCCTAGATATCTTGTGTAATGATGATAGTGTTTTCACAATCTGAAAATCATCGCAATGAGCCCTAGTATTTTTTTTTTATTGCTATTGAGCCTTAAAGTCTTATTTATTGTATCATTGCATTCTTGGTAAAATTCCTAATGATATTGAGTTTCACAGTATTTCAGATAAGATTTTTGTTGGTTGTTGAACTCTCATTTGATAAGTATATCTTTCCTGTATTTATGTTAATATTTATCCAAGTTTTGAATGACATAGCTCAAATGATTGTAATCTCTTTTGAATTCCTCTTATCGTTTTTCCTAAAAATATAAATTGTCTAATACTCTAAATGTGGTGCCTTAAGGCCCTTAATATTTTGCTGGTTATTTTTCCCTCTAGTTCTCTGAGAGTTTGTTCCAAAATATTTACAAGAAGAGAGAATGAAGAATCCTCTTTTATTGAGTTGTTGGACTCTCCATTCCTCTATTAAATATGGTTCTACAAAATTAAATTCACCATCCTTGTACATGCTATGTTTATCCTTGGAACATTCAGATTACTTCTATTTTTCAATATCATGGTAGTCATATTATGTTTCATAAGGGAAATGAGCTTACTCATCCTGTGATGGTTTTGATCAGAGTCACTCTTTATTTCCTAACATTGGGAGCTCAATTTAATATGGAAGTGTATAGCTTTGTATTAATTCAAATAGGAATTAAAATTACATATTTAAGGAAAAGGTTTAGAACAACCCTACCATATGATAATTACATTTTGTTGTGTAAACATTCTTGCACCCTTTGATCATCTCTGTTGATTTGATAGATTCATTTCCTTTCATTGTTTGAATTTTAATGTCATGTTATGACATTATACTTCCCCCTCAATTCTATGTTCAACAATCTTGTTGAAAAGGGACTATGTGTTGAATGGTTGAACTAATAGTTATGATGGATGATGAGTATTGCGTGTGACCACTAGATATCATATATGAACTAAACAAATATAATGACTTAAAATCAAAATGATTATAATGATACATTATTTCTATCATATTTGAGATGTGATGTTTTGAAATCATGGAAGAGACTAATAATTGCTTGATATTTTTTATATTATTTCATTTATTTAATATTTGGCATGCATTATAGAGTGTTTGATTGCATGTTTATAGATTCTGTAGTGATATCTCTATTCATAGTGAACCCTTAGTTTGTAGAAAACCTTAATTTGATGAAAATGAAGAATTTTATAGAGTAGTTATAGATTTAGAAATCTATAGGCTATTGTTGATCAATGCATAGCTATAGGTAGAGAATTTTTGAAAT
>ML782758.1:0-18317 GCA_009831015.1 Picea engelmannii | reverse complement strand
TATTGAGGATCTACTGATGATATTTAGGAGACATTTTATCATTTATGGTTTTTAAACTTTTGTATAAATACTCTTAAGTTTAAGCTAGTAGAACACCTTTTTGGGATGAATGAAGAAACTTGAGAATTTGCACTCTTGAAGATTAGCTCTGTGTTTTTGTTCATTTGAATGCTTAAGGTGATTTGAATGCTATTGGAGTCCTTTCATAGCTGAAGTTAACCAAGTGTACCAGGGAAGCAGTGGAGGGCCCCCATTGCCAACTAGTACACTCTTTCCTTTTTATTATTTTTCAAGTACATGTTTTAGATCTTGTTTGCTGTAGATGAATTTTATCTTGCTGTAGGTAAATGAATTTCATAGTTCAGTTACATGCTTAATGTTTTCAATACTTACTCATCATTGTGAATGGATTCTTGAATGAGAACTCAATGAGCAGTTAGACTTCAAGCATTAAGATAGTTTTGAATGCTTTTGAGTTATTTCATTCTTTCAGTATTTTGATTTGATTTGATGTTAATGAAGGAATGAAAGAAGAACGATGAATGCATCTCTTGAATAAGAGTTTGGTTCTTCCAACATTTGATAGGTCTTAAACTTTCTCTTGAATGCTTACTATTTTCACCCTTTAGAAAAACAAAAGTTGATTACTATTATGAGGACTATGAAGACGACTTCTGAATAGAAGCTTAGTGCCTCTTGCATAGTCAGCCTTAGAACAGGTTTTATGCTTACTATTTTTACCATTTGGAAAAGCAAGTGCTGATCACTGTCATGAGATCTATGAAGATGACTTCTGAATAGGAGCTTAGCATCTCTTTCACATTCAGCCTTAGAATAAGTTTTTGGGTTATCTCCATAAAATATAAAAACTATCTCTAAAATCCATATACTATGGACATGCCTCTAAGTCTTACAAACACCGGATTGACAATTAATTACACTCTAATTTGCTAGGGTAGATTAGAGCTCAACAATGGAGTAATTCAATTTTGATGTGGAGAAGAGGTCTGATCACTGGAGGAGGATGTTTTGTAGTGAGAAATAGGTGATATAAGACAAATGTAAGTTGAGAAAACAAGATTTTGAGAGATATAGGTCCGTTTGGGATGAAAAGACACTTTGGGTAGTGCCTAGGTACTTGTGCAAAATCTTTACACAACGTGTGCACCTTTCTATAGTTTAAGTACAAAAACCACTCCATAGGTAGTAAAAATTCCATAATGATCTTTGACGACCCTCCAATATACACAATATGTCAATGCTCCATGACATCATCAAAAAACCACTTCACCTAGACCTATGACTTGACTTTTTTCCACATGCCAATTAGATTTTATTTGACAATGACCCAATGACCTTGACAAGATTTTATGACACAAATATTTAAAGGAACACACACACTCAATGACTCAAGTTGGAATGCATTGGTCTTCTCAAGACCAAGGAATGACTTTGTAAATTGTTGACAACCATATAACTCTATTTTGAAAATACTAATGCTAATAGGCTACAGGAGGAAAGGTAGTGTATCTAAGGAAAAGGTTTGAAAAATAATGTATGGATGAGTTGCAACAAGGTTTGATGGTACAACACAGTTGCTATAGGATCCGAGATGGTATGCTTTAGGTTTTCATGAGTAAAGGTATGTATTTTATGCATTTGTTTGAGGCTTGTATCTTGGATAGTATGGCACATGTTTAAGGAATGTCTTAGAGACCTTTGATGGTACATAATTGCATATGGTTGAGGTGATATTGTTACATGATTGAGACATACTCTTGGTACTTGGTATATGGTTTTTATGGTTCATTGCTAGAGGCACATATTTATGATATTAGCATATATTTAAGGCTTATCTTATGTTACATGGCATGATTGAGAGTGATATTGTATATGATTGAGACAATTTTTATGGTGCACGGTTGATACATGGTATGGTATAGGGGTTGATGATATAGGTTTGGTGCATGGTTGATGCACTTGTTATGATACTTGGTTGATGGTATAGGTTGAGGTGCATGATTGATGCATGGTTTGGTGCAGGCTGAGGTGCATGGTTGATGCATGGTTTGGTACACGTGTTGGTGCATGGTTGATGCACTTGTTGTGCTATAGTTTGTGGCACATGATTGATGTTTGGTATGGTATATGTTGATGGTTTGGTAAATACTTTGGTACATGGTTGAGACACATATATTATGATGGTATGTTGGTGATATTGGTACATGCTTGGTAGAGGCATGCGTTAGTGATGTTGGACATATAGTTGAGAGGTGTCCTTGGTATACAATCCATGTGAGAGTATCTGGTTGAGTATCAGTGATAGTGATAGGTTGGACAAGTTAATGGTGATAGATTTGATACAGTGACATGTTGACAGGTTACAAGTTGATTTGACAGTGGCAGAGATAATGACAATGACAATGGTAGTGATTATGGTAGTGACAATTGGTCTATACTTATACTCTAAGGAGGAAGGATGGGGAAAGGAAAGGGGGTTGTAGCCTCCTTCTAGTTGGAGCCAAAGAATCAGGGAGTCAATTCGAATGACTAAGAAGATATATTCCTACAGAAACCCCTCTGGCATGTCATTATGTAAGTTATTTTACTTTGGATGGAATACAAAATCACATCTTGTGAATGGAGAGAAAATAAAAATGTGTGTTGAGTGTAGAGACACTTCGTTTTAGGTAATTTTTACAATTATTATTTTTCCTTTTCTTTTATTTTCATAAAGTTTTACATCACTTTCTAACTATTTTTTCAATCTCTTTAATTTGTAGATATTTAATACCGAGACAAACTCTCTATGTCTCTTTTAAGTTTAAACCTTTTAGGAAGATAAGGGATAACATGGAATGGATTTGGATGCCAATAGAACAAGACAACAATGATGACACCCATTCTCCTCTGATATCCATTGATGTTTTGAAGGATGGTTCCCATTTTAAAACATTATCCATGGAAGAAAAATGGACTTTGTTTGAAGTTAGAAGACACCTTGAATTTGAAGAGGAATCAAGCCCTTAGGAAGACTTCGAATTTACTCACAATGGAAGAAGGATGAGAATTTTATATTGTATGTACGTTTCTTCATTTGATAAACATGTTTTCCTACTTATTAATGATTTCCTTTGGGCAAGTTGGTAAAATACGAGAGAAGAGCATCATGTGCAAAAATTGTGTTCATCCCAATACCTTATAAATTCAAGGAACATGACACAAGGTGAATATTCTCCAACTATACACTAGCATAGATCCATTTAACTATGGATCTATCAATCTCGAAAGGGATCAAATCTCTCAAGGTGAAAACATTTAACCTTTCCTCAAGTTTTTCACTCTAAAAATGGTTTGCACCTCAAGAGATTTGATCCCTCTCACCACTTGATAGATTCAGAGTTGAATGGATATATGTTGGTTGTTATTCATTCAAAGTAATTTATCCACATCTCCCCCATACTTGGATGTAGTGTGTGTGTGTGTGTGTGTGTGTGTGTGTGTGTAATGGAGTCAACATAATTTTTTATTATTTTATTTTTATTATTATTATTTTAATGTGTTATGTTACATGAACATATATCCCATATTGGTTTGTAGACCACATATTGACGCAAATAGGAAAGGATCTTCTGATATTAGTTGTGATCTCTATATTTTAGAGTTAATTTTGAAATTTCCTACTTATTTCTTTTGGCAAGAGAAGGTATGATTTTTTTCACTGAGTTTTTTTTCACATAATTTTTATTACTTGTTGTTTATTACTACATTTCTAGGCCAATTCTTATGAGACTCAAGTGTTCAATTGTTTTTTTTAAATCAATCATTTTTCATGACATCTACAAGGAAAGAAATGGAGAAGTGGATTGAATTCCAAGGGTTGGTCTACATATGGAGAATAGACAGTGGCATACTCAAGAGCTCAAGGATAGAAAACACTCTTAATATTTTCCTCCCACTTTTTTTTGAGTTTATTCTTGATGGAGGAGCATATATTGTTGTTGATGTATCATATATTTAGGAGGGTTTCTAGTTTGTTTTAATTATTTGGAGAGAAAATTGTTAAAACCATTTTGAGAAATCCATGTTTAGAACTCTAAGTGTTGTTCAGAGATAAGTTTTTTTCTCCCTTGTGGAAGCCAACATTTGTAATATTCTATACTATAAAGAAAATTCCAAAAGTGAAGTTGTTATTTCCCTCTCTTTTTTGAACATGATAGAAATGTTTAAATGCATATATGAAATGTAATTTTATATTAATATGAATAAAATTATGTTTTTTTCCGAGGAAACGAAACATGTATTCTCCACCAAGTTATCTATATGTTTCCATAAATTATGACTATATCACATCCTTTATGCATGAAAATCAAATATAAATAGTCTATACATATCTCAATTTATAGTCCAAGATAATGTTTGCAACTTCGCTACATGAACTCTCAAACAAAGTACATGCTTCAACAAACTTCTCAAGTTATAACAATGAAACATAATAAAATATTTCAAAAATTCTCTACCTATAGCTATGCATTGATCAACAATAGCCTATAGATTTCTAAATCTATAACTACTCTATAAAATTCTTCATTTTCATCAAATTAAGGTTTTCTACAAACTAAGGGTTCACTATGAATAGAGATATCACTACAGAATCTATAAACATGCAATCAAACACTCTATAATGCATGCCAAATATTAAATAAATGAAATAATATAAAAAATATCAAGCAATTATTAGTCTCTTCCATGATTTCAAAACATCACATCTCAAATATGATAGAAATAATGTATCATTATAATCATTTTGATTTTAAGTCATTATATTTGTTTAGTTCATATATGATATCTAGTGGTCACACGCAATACTCATCATCCATCATAACTATTAGTTCAACCATTCAACACATAGTCCCTTTTCAACAAGATTGTTGAACATAGAATTGAGGGGGAAGTATAATGTCATAACATGACATTAAAATTCAAACAATGAAAGGAAATGAATCTATCAAATCAACAGAGATGATCAAAGGGTGCAAGAATGTTTACACAACAAAATGTAATTATCATATGGTAGGGTTGTTCTAAACCTTTTCCTTAAATATGTAATTTTAATTCCTATTTGAATTAATACAAAGCTATACACTTCCATATTAAATTGAGCTCCCAATGTTAGGAAATAAAGAGTGACTCTGATCAAAACCATCACAGGATGAGTAAGCTCATTTCCCTTATGAAACATAATATGACTACCATGATATTGAAAAATAGAAGTAATCTGAATGTTCCAAGGATAAACATAGCATGTACAAGGATGGTGAATTTAATTTTGTAGAACCATATTTAATAGAGGAATGGAGAGTCCAACAACTCAATAAAAGAGGATTCTTCATTCTCTCTTCTTGTAAATATTTTGGAACAAACTCTCAGAGAACTAGAGGGAAAAATAACCAGCAAAATATTAAGGGCCTTAAGGCACCACATTTAGAGTATTAGACAATTTATATTTTTAGGAAAAACGATAAGAGGAATTCAAAAGAGATTACAATCATTTGAGCTATGTCATTCAAAACTTGGATAAATATTAACATAAATACAGGAAAGATATACTTATCAAATGAGAGTTCAACAACCAACAAAAATCTTATCTGAAATACTGTGAAACTCAATATCATTAGGAATTTTACCAAGAATGCAATGATACAATAAATAAGACTTTAAGGCTCAATAGCAATAAAAAAAAAATACTAGGGCTCATTGCGATGATTTTCAGATTGTGAAAACACTATCATCATTACACAAGATATCTAGGCATCATACACAAACCATGACATAAATCTTGACTACAGTGGAAGTTGTGCCAAATTTGCAAAACCTCAAGATTTATTAATAAACTTAACTTATTAGGAAAAGTGATAGCAAAAGTTTTCAATACACAACAGAAAATCACAATAACTTTGAGTAATTACAAAGTGTTATAGATGTAATGAGCAAATCATAAAAGATTTCCAAAATACAACTTATGATTATCTTTTTTAATTTTTGGGTTGTTCTCTATGATCTTCACTCTTTAAGGATGTCACATTGTTTCTCTCTAGAAAATTGACGATCACTTGGTTCTCCTTTTCCTTCATCTTTGTACTCTCTCTTCTTCATAACAACTTCCCATGAGTTTCTGCAAGGAAAAAAATATACTCAAATGCTAAATGTAGTTATTCTCATCTCCTTTGGCTTGATTGAGATGACAACAAGACACTCTGTGAAGGAGGGGGCTCTTTTTTCATAAACTGGAAATACACTTCCATTCTTTTCTTATTGGATAGGTAAAATTCACCATTTTCCTTGATTCCATATATAACCAAGTATGTTGATCATTAGATGGGGAAGGGATTATTTGGAGTACCATTTTGAGTTCTGATAACAATTCAAAATCTTTTGATAGCTTGTCAACTATAACCTATCCTTTTAGTGGTCCTTCGATATCCTGAAATTTTTGTACATCATTTCTTTGATGTAGCATTGATGCATTATAAGCCTCTTCAAAAACAAATTACCATTTTCATTCCAAAATGATGGTATTCCCTTTTAAATTAATGATCTAAATTTATTTTAAAATAATTGACCACCCTCAAAAAATTCATTGCACAAAGTTTGAGCATTCTAGACCAATTGATTCTTTGTAACTACTCTAGTGGCATCCATTATCAATGCAATTCTATCATTAACCCCTGATGTATTCAACTCATCCCAAGATCTTGTATTTAATAATTTAATAATATTATTAACAACTAGAGGGTTATCACCTAATTTAGTCCAAATTTTATCTATCCTCTCTTGAACATGGCAAGCTAAAGATTCTTCATCTTGTAGAATAGTAAAATGCTTCCCTGCTTGGGATACTACTACAATAATATAGTCCCATAGTATATGTTTAGCTCCAATTAAATATCTATTACCAATCGATTTTTTGTTAGCTTGGTCTATATGCTTTTGTAGCTTTGTATTTTTCTTCTAAGCTTCACTATTGAGAAGCTCTCTTTCTTTAATCTGTTCATGTAGAATAACAACTTGTTCTTATTGTGTTGAAACAATTATCTTGAGTTGTTCTACTTCTACCTCCTTAAAATTTAACTGTGATAGAGTTTTAGCCAATACTTCTAAAGAATCTTATGTTGTTACCTCTCATGAAACTTGAGATGAAGGAGGAGGGTTTAATGATGTGACTTCTTGTTTCTCTTTTTCCAATCTCACAATCAACAATTCATATTGGTTGACCTTGTCTTTTAGTTCCATCACCTACTCAAGCAATTTTTATTTTTCTTGTTGAATTTCCATTAGCTTCTTGGTTTGTACATGTTGTGGCTGGAATATTGCGATTTTATTTCATCACCTGCATCTCAACGTTCTTTTCCTTCAAAAGAGATTGAACAGGTTTGGGATCATCCATGTTTGTGCCTAGAGCAATGATCTTTTCCTATAGGTATTTTATTTTAAGTTTTTTTTCCTTATTTGACCAATTTTCTTGTTTCAATTGATTCACAAATTTCATAACCATTTTCTTCAACTTACTCTTACTGGCAATAGTGTTTAATAAATCATTGAAAACCATATCTCTTGTATGCATGTATAGATCAATTTTTTCATTAGGATGAATATTATCTAATTTGTATGTCATATGGGTAGATTTATAATCATCAACTGAATGAATATTTTTTGAGTTCGACCCAAGAACAACAATTTTTAATAACCCCTCCTTCAAATCAACAACAAAGAGTAATTTGGGCTATGATTGGTCATTTTTCCATGTCTGAGGGTAGATTTTCTTGTTGACCTAAAAATTTTGTATCTTGATATCCTTGAAATGTTTGAACATATCGAATTTAGACTTTTTTCACCTTCCATATAGATTATGTCCTTGTTTATTGAATTTACTCTCTAGAAACCAAAGTTGAAGGAAAACGAGATAAAGAGAAAACCTCTTTAACCAAAGGATCCTCCTAGGTTTGCTCCTGCGAGACGATTTTATATGAATTCACATCTTATAGTGCTTCCTTTTTAATTCTTGAGTTTTTGCTTTCAGGTTCATGTGATTTTAGTTCCTCCACATCCATTTCACTACTGGTTTCACATTCCACTCTTTTCTTTCCATTATCCACTTTTTGAGGAGTCTCAACCGTACATTGTTGAACAACTTGTTCTACAATAACTTCTTGAAAAGTTCCTACATTCTCATAAATCACATCAAATTTGTCTTGAGGACCTAAAATTGTTGGTCATTTTATTCTATCAAATTTACATTTTTGTTGAGGGACTCCCTTCATTACATTTGAAACCAGACCCCAACTATCCATGTTTGCCAATTTTTCCAGCTCAGGGTTGGAATGATGCAAGTAGGGTCCCAAACGCAATTGAATTATCCTCTTTGAAATGATTTGATGTGGATCATATTGCTAGGTTTTTACATGATTGTTAGAATAGGGGAAGACCCAAGGTTCAATGATTCAACAACACACCAAAAAAACCCTAACTACCGGCCCTTTCGGCAACACCTGCAAAGCAGATGAAGTCTCACCCGAGGTAGAGGCAGGGGTGGTTGCAGGACTCCATTGTCTGCAACCTTAGCTGGGACACAGATCTGTGATCACAACACCTTAACATAGCACTTAGCGATTTGTCATTCATTAGTACTTAGCCTTTCTCTACAACATAGATAAACCCTAATTACATCGCAACATAGTATTCAACAAGATTCAACACATTCAAGAACTAATCACATCAACATAGATCAAATCTAACATCTTATTCACATCATTAGGCACTAAGCTACCATATTCATCTAAGAATACATCATTACACTAAGGATTAATAATATGAACCATAAAACAACCATAATGCACAAACCAAACACAACACATGATATACATGGTTCACCCCAAGCTTGGGGATACGTACGCCAACTCTTCCTCTCTTTATTGTCTTCTCTCAATCTTCTACATGCACATAGCCACAAGGTCCTACTTCGCATAGGACAGAAGATCTATGTGCACCTTGCCAGATCCTCCTTCCTCAAGCTAGGTTACAGCACAAAGCCTTTACATAGTCTCTTACAATCACTTTCACTTAGCCTTGCAAGTCTCACATAGTATGCACAAAGCATTTACAACTATCACTTGTACCTAGCACATTGGCCTTCACTTGCCCTTATCACTTAGCATCACACCGCCTACTTACATCGCCTAGATTTCTATTTATACAGTACAAAATGGGACTAAACCTGGGTAAACCCATGGGATGACATCCCCATACCTATTACATAAGCCCAAAGCCCAAAAATCCCTAAAAAGGGGCCAAGATCTTGTGATATCCTCTTCGACTTGCACTCCACCTTCGACAGCCTGTCAAAGTCCCAAAATAGGTAAAACCTGACCAAGGATCTTCAAAACTTGGTCAAGGCCCAACATGCCCCCAACACTCACCTGTGACTTGTCCTAATTCACTCTGATCTGGGTAGCTCTGCCTCAAAATCCTCGAGCCTGGCTCAAGCTGCTTCGACCTGCTACTTCGCCAAGGCCTCCTGCTCGATGAACTCTTAAATAATTTCCTCGTTCACAGGTCCCTCTAAGTGCTGCTCTAATGAAGTGACTACTTGTTCTAGCTCTGCTCCTCGGCCTTCAATATCCTCAAACAGTTGGCAAGGTTTGTCCTCGACTGGTTGGAGCCTCTTAGTCACTTCCATGACTTTTCTCTGTATGGTGTGGACCTACTGCTGAGAAGTGTGTTGTTCCTGGGATCTTTTCATTCATTCAACTACTGACAAGAGCTTCAACTTTGCTTGTACTATCGTCGCTTGCTGCTTTGCCTCCTGGAGCTATGACTCCAATGTCTTCAGTTCAGGGTCCTCAGTAAGTCACTCATAATTTGCTCATAAGTATGCACACTTCTACTGCTAAGCTATTTACATTCCAAAGCTAATCCTTTGATCCTCTCAAAAGCGCTTCGGGTAGTGACTTCTCTTTGGTATCACACGTCCTATGGAGTACTTGGTACTGTTTGGAGCTCTAGATCTGATATTCTCTGTTGAAGCTGTTGGATGGCTTCAACAAGCTACACTACTTGATGCTCCACTGGGTCTTCCTCCTTTTTCTCTAAGCCCGTCACAAAGTGAAGTGCTCTGCTGAATGCTTCTTTTACTCCAAGCTACACTGTGAGCAGTTGTTCTTTCTCATGTTGGATCTGCGCTTTCTCGTCTTTGAACTTTTCTTGGAGGTCATCCTTCTCCTACTGCGCAACTCAACGTTGCTCTATCACTTCCACTTGGGCTTGTTTTAGGGCCACTATGGCCTGTTCTGTTTCTTCATGTGCATGGTGAAGGCGAGCTTCAGTCACATCGGATAGTATCCAAAGTTGGGTAGGCTCATCTCCCAATTCTATTTCTTCTAATGGCGGGGGCACAATGGACACTGCGTGGCTGGAGTGAAGGGCCTATTGTACCCCTCACAGTTCTGCTTCAAGCCTTTCATACATGGTTTCTTGCTTATCTTCATTTCTCTGCAAAATATCTTCCAATGCGTTAGATATAGCTGCAACGATGAAGTCGAAGTCATCGAGCATGAGCACAGTCTGCATCTTGGTCTTACTA
Source organism: Picea engelmannii (assembly GCA_009831015.1). Lineage (NCBI taxonomy): Eukaryota > Viridiplantae > Streptophyta > Pinopsida > Pinales > Pinaceae > Picea > Picea engelmannii. The sequence continues at coordinate 7,678 of ML782758.1, read as the reverse complement.
GCTTTTGACTTCTTTCATGATGTGGGGTTCATGGGAGAAACCTTTTTGTTGTGAGATGGCTCTGTGTCATCAGGGGGATTATGTGGCGGTGTTACTTCACCTTGATTTTGTTGATATTCTTTTCCACTTTTCTCTTCTTTATATACTTCATCATCACCTCCTCCTCTAGGTGATTCTGAAGCAGTCTCTTCAAATGCGTTGTTCAACTGCTGGACCTCTTCTGTCTTTATCCTTTTACTAGTTCTAGGTGTATCATTCCCTTCACAATTGATCACCTAGCTTTCGATTAGTTTGGGATCAGACAGTTCTGTGGGGTCAACAGGGATAAGGAGCTTTGTAGGCCATTCCTTAGTTATTTCTTCTAGGTCTTCCTTTTTGATTTTGTAATAACTCCGTAGTAATTATTTTTGTTCATCTCTGCACGTTATGATGTAGATAGAATGTTTGTCTGCATGGAACTTCACAAATGGACTCAACTTTTGCAGGGTGTTCGATGTTATATGAGGGACAACCTCAATATCCCTCTTTAACTGTAGGTAGTAGGTGTGGAACACTGCATTTGATTTCCATTTTTTTCCCATATCTCTCCAATACCAGAGCGAAGTGAACTTCACGGCTAAGGGTTCAGATGGCTCTAGTTTCAGGAAGGTCTCACCTTTCGGCATCTCCCAAGCTATGAACGCGATGAGGATCAACAGCCAACTAAAATGGAACTCATAGCCCTGATCCTGAGCTTCGCAACAGTATTGTTCTAATTGTTTCACTAAGTACTTTGCCCAATTTATCTGTAGCCCCTCCACACATTTTCCTGTGAGGTCAACAACAAACCCTGTGACCTACGTGGGTCTGTTCTTTCGGACTAGCTTACCAGCAATCAACTAGAAATCAAGGTGCACTACACCATTCTATATGGAGGCTACCTTGTAGCCTCGCTTCCCCTTCTCCAGATCTTCATATGTATCTTTAATCATCTACACCAGGGCACAGTATGCAACCTTCCCTGGGTAAAAGTCTTGCAGGTCTGGTCCCTTCATGCTCAATTCGATGATCTGATGGATCAGCATCAGGTCAACAGTGATGTGTCTGTCTAGCCATAGGTAGCTTCCATGGAAGCTTGACAATAGGATCTTAACGTATGCGTTAACCTCTTGGTTTCGTCCAAAATGGGGTATCTTCATTACGTTTAGGATGGTGGACTGTTCGAGGTCGATAGTCCATGGTTGGGGGATTATCCTTGACTTCTTCCCCTTCGTCCTAGTCAAATACTTGTGAGGAGAGAGCATGATGAAGTTCTTGCAATATCCTAGGTTAAAGTCGTTGATCTTTGGTGTCATGATCTTATCCGGCTGAGGCTTTCCTGTGCGTATCCCCTTTGGGAGGTATGCAGTAACAACGATGTAGTCGAAGTCCCTGGGGACGCTGTCATGATAGACCACATCGGCCAGAGGCAGGATGTAGTCGAGAAGGATGGATGGGATTAACTTCGCATTTGCCAAGTCATCTCGATGCTAGGTTCTTTTCTCAGCTACAACTCAGGATGGTCTGGATCCACGAGAAGTCGACGGGGAGGCTTGTACTCCTTGCGTTGATGAATCTTGAATTCCGATGTACATCACCTTCTCAGCCATAAGTTTGATGAGAAAGTCTTAGATATACTTTTCTACGGCACTGATTTTGTCTGACATGCATGCTTGATATCAGATAACTCAGGTCGATGAACAAATGCTCAATGCAATAGAATAGGTAGTGAAGTCTTAGTAAGCACAACACAGTAACAATGAATTCTCTTGTTGGCTCGGATATAATTCACTAAAGTGTGTTCAGTGCAACAGTCGACATAATAAGTAGACAAAAATGTAACGGATCCCTCCAATGGACAAGAAGCCTTCATCAATGCAATTATGTTCGTTACGATGCGGTCCCAATGGTCTGATGTCAAGCTTCATGATCATAAATGTTGTTCTAACCATTCGGGAAAGTCATTCTAATGGTTATAATGCCTCCAATGGTCATATCTCTCCACCATGGCGAAGTGCCAGTCTGAGTTGCTCTGATATTCTGGTGAACTTCAAATTCTGGAGACCTTCCTTCTGCGAAGTCTTCTCTAGAACTTCCTGTAATTTCTCTAACTTTGCTTTCTTCTTGCTGATCTTTCTAGACTTCTTCCCTGTGATCTCCATCTCAGTATTCCTCTTTCCATTCTGATTCTTATCTCCTCTTGGCATAGTAACTTCGTGCTGGTGATGGTATTTACTAAGGTTCAATGGAAATACTTCTTCTCTGTCTTGGGTAGGTGCTCTACTCTCTTGTACAGACAAGTGTTTCAAATATTCTTGTGTTCTTTCAACTTCGACATCCAAGTTTCTGGTCCTTAGTAGCTTCAAATGGTTTTCTTGTTCTTCTAGTAAGTGTGTTATTCTCTTAGCCATGAAGTCTCTTAATTCTTTTTTTTTTGTTCTAGATCTTCCTCTTCTTTTCTTCAGGTCTAATCTTTCTCAATCTAGGTTTTTCCTAGTAACATAGCAAATGGGGAGTTGTTCTCAATAAATTTAACAACCTCAAATTATTCCTCTTCCGAAGTGCCATGAGCACTCATAGATGTCTGGGTAAGTCTTCCACATAGGGTTATCATCTTTCCTCTAAATAATCGTATTCCTCCCAATGAAGGAATCATAACAGGATTTCCTAAATTTTCCCAAGTTATTTCTTTCATAATATTCACCTATGTTTCCTCATCCAGAACAAAGTCTATGTCAAAATATCCTATTCTTGTTTCTATGCACTTTTTTCTTTGAATATCTCTGATAAGTTGTTATCTCTGTGGTCATTCAGGGTTTCTTTTATTTATAGTAATACAGTCTCTGATTCTTTCTAGGGTTCTGCCATGGTCTCAGTTTCTTGGTCTTCCTCAGGGTTTTCTTGTCTCATATTCATTCTTTCAACCTTAGCAATCATTCTAGGGAAATCCAGAACGTCATGGTCGATAGCTTTACAACACATACAACTAGGTTTTCTACCAGGGCATGCCTTAGCAAGATGTCCCGGTCTTCTGCAATTGTAGCAAAGAGTTAATCCTCTCTTTCTCTTAAATGATCCCCAACCTTTCTTGTACTGCACACTAGGATCATAATAGCGAACCTGAAAAAATTTCTTCCTAGGATCCTGCATCCATTTGTTAGTCCAAACATTCTTTTTATGCATAGGAATAACGTATCTTTCATTATTTCTGTCAAATCTACTCATATCAAACCTTCTTTCTTCTAGTTGTGCCCTAGTTTTCAGACTAGGAATTTTTTTATGAAACATACCTAGATCCATACTCTCAAAACAAAATTTTCCACTTATCTTATCTTTAACAAAGCACAAAGATTTCAGATCTTACCTCTTTAATCAAAATTTTTCACTTTACCTTTATGAGAGCACAAAACTTCCAGATCTTACCTCTTTTTCTTCAGATCTGATTCCTTTCTTAGCACAGAACTCCGTAAGTCAAGTAGAGTACTGCACACTAAAGCAAAAGATCTACGCACATAGCTTTCTTTCTTTTCCTCATTTCCCAGAAATCACAGTTTCAGGTCCCAACAACAGAACCATTTGTTTGCATAGGGATAGACCTAGGGTTCAACACTTTAACAACGCACCAACAAAACCCTAACTACCACCCCTTTCAACAACACCTGCAAAGCAGATGAAGTCTCACCCAAGGTAGAGGAAGGGGTGGTTGCAGGAATCCAGTGTTTGCAACCTTATCTGGGACACAGATCTACTATTACAACACCTTAACAAAGCACTTAGCGATTGTCATTCATTAGTACTTAGCCTTTGTCTACAGCGCAGATAAACCATAATTACATCGCAACACAGTATTCAACAAGATTCAACACATTCAATAACTAAGCACATCAACATAGATCATATCTAACATCTTATTCACATCATTAGGCACTAAGTTATCATATTCATCTAAGCATACATCATTACACTATGCATTAATGATATGAACCATAAAACAACCATAATTCATAAAGAAAACACAACATAGGATATACGTGGTTCACCCTCAGCCTGGGGCTACATCCACCAACTCTTCTTCTCTTTATTGTCTTCTGTCAATCGTCTACATGCACAGAGCCACAAGGTCCTACTCCGTATAGGATGGGAGATATGCACACACCTCACCATATCCTCCTTCCTCGAGATAGGTTACATCAAAAAGCTTTACACAGTCTCTTACAATCACTTGCACTTAGCCTTGAAATTCTCACACAATATGCACAAAGCATTTACAACTATCACTTGCACTTAGCACATTGGCCTTCACTTGCCCCTAGCACCTAGCATCACACTGCTTACTTACATCACCTAGCTTTCTATTTATACATTAAAAATTGGGCCTAAACATGGGTAAACCCATGGGTCGACATCCCTATACCCGTTACATAAGCACAAAACCCAAAAATACCTAAAAAGGGGCCGAGATCCCACTATCTCCACTTCGACTTGTGCTCCACCTTCGACAGCCTATCGAAGTCCCAAAATAGGTCAAACCTGATCAAGGATATCTAAAACTTGGTCAAGGGCCAACAATGATTCAGATCCAATGCATCCAAAATTATAATGGAAATATTATGAGCTGATATTGATCTCATAATAAAAGGACCGACATATTGTGGCATCTTAAAAGTGATTTTGCAATTTGTAGAACACAAATGAATTTGATCTAAATTGAACCTTTGGCATATATACTCCAAAGAAAAAATTATGGGAGTTAAATAGACAAGTAACTTGAAAGGAAACAACTTGGAACAATACACACTTATAATTGTACAATCCTCATAAAGGTATTGGTCTCCCACTCTTGTATGTGGGCTCAATTGTAGTAAAATTGTGCATTTAGGGTGAATTCTAGGAGGAATATCTCCAAAAACAATGATATGAATAGTGTACATGAATTTATCAAAAAATCTAGTAAATCCCTCATTTTTAGCAAGATTCCTCACTAAAGTTGTCCATTCAGTCACATAAGAAGGGTTACCTAGCTTGTCCTCTATATTTGTTTCAATATGCTTGAAATTGAAGGACTAAAAAATACAAAATGAGGTATACCAAATACGATTGGTATCTAAATTACCTTTTTTAGTTGAAATTCTCAAAATGCAAATGAATTTCATATGCTAGGTACTATGCATAATTGAATTTCACCAAAGGAGTATCATGTGGGGGGGAAATTTCTGCCATAAACTCTAGAATTGTTTCATTAATGGTCTTATCATTGTCGTATCCTAGGATTAAGAACATCATACAAGCAGATTCCCTAGAAGTGCTAGGAAGGATGTTGACTTTATTTGGTGGTGGGGAATTTGGAGCATAAGCTCCCTTTCCCATATATCTCTGTAAAAGGCTCACTTTCTAATTCTAGTACAAATACCTATATTTTCCTATTAAGGACTCTGCAAGATACCAGACATATAAAATATGCAGAACATAAATGAAATACTAGAAATGACAGAATGACAGTAAAATATCCAGCATAATCTTCACCATACACAAAAATGTTATACGAAATAGCAGCAGAAATAACACTTTGATTCAGATAACAATGTTCACAGGCCTCTTCGAGGGGGCAACCTCCAGTAGAGCAGCGCTCTGTTACAATAATCTCCAATCTAGGGTTTTCATACCCTCGACCCTTATTTATACTAAATATGTCTATTAATAGAAGCATCTAGAGGAATATCCTTCTAGAAGCGGAAGCTTCTATTAGGTCTTCTTACATCCACCTTATTCTATTTTATTGAAAGGTCTTATTAATATTGACCTTTATTACATACGAATACATTGATCTACCTATGTACGGGTTAGGACCTTAACAAACTCCTCCTGTAATATCTCTAAATCAGTGTTTTCAGGTAAGGCCAACATTTGGGAATTGGATACATGATTTATATTAAATGTGGTTATAGACCCATCTATTGATAACAAAAAGCGTCGTTGAGGAATATAGCATTGGGTGTAGAGGAATACTAGCTCAATAAAATGATATGTATCGAGTACAATATATTTTTCGAGTTTTGACTCCCAAGTTCAAATTCGATAACGGGAATACCTGAACCTACCATAGCTAGTATGTATTCGCTTATAAAGAATAGTTTGGGTCAACAAAGTTTCATAAATTTCCCCATATCTATCAGCTAAATATTACTCTTTGGAAGCAGGATTGGCTAGACATTTTGGTATTCCAGTCTTCTTTTGACAATATGATGAAAAGAACAATAAAATACACAATAATAATTAAAATCTACGACAAATTTGTTCGGTGACATTGCCACGTAGACTTCAAGTTGGCAAAGTTTAAATACTAATGGATATTTCTTTCCCAAGAACCCAAAAGTTGAATCTATATTGGTTTTTATGCCTTCCAAAAATCGATCTTATACCCAACAGGCCTATAATTTCTTGTTCACCCTCCCTATCAAATGAGTTTTTGGTGACGGCTAAATTTTTTGAGTACCTTTAGAATTTACAATTTACCGAATTTTAAAGAATTTCATTTCATTTTGTTATACATCAATGTCTATGTGAAATATATAACATATATATCTATGTATCACTAAAACACTTCTATAAAAATTATTAACAAATTCTTATTAAATGCAACACTTATTACATAACAAAATCCACATTTATAGATAACGCATTTGATACTTTTATTGTACTATGTATCAATGAAAAAACTTTTAAAAAATATTCATAAATTCTTATTAAATACAATACCTATTAAACAACACGAATTGCAAGATACAATATTATGAACATGTCCAACAAAATGAAAAGTATATGGAAGACTCTCTTTATCATAATTCATTAGAAATATATCACCCATGTGTGGATCATGATGAAAGAATCCTAATTGAAAAATCCAAAATTGTTACTATAATAATCCATGGAGGATTTTGAAATTACATAGAAGTAACCATAGTTGACAAAAAGAGAATGATATATACAAGCATCATACAGTCATAGTGCACTTAATCGGTCCAATTGGAAATACCTCATATATTTCATTTTTGGGCCCATATAAACACCTCATTTGATATTTCATTTTCGAGGGAAATATTTCATGGCATTATAGCGCACTTAATCAGTCCACTTTGTAACACCTCATTTGATAGTTCATTTCTGAGGCCCATATTTCATGACGTCAGAGTGCACTAACCATAGTAAACCATCTTTGAATTTGAGTGGTTTTACTTTTAGTAGTGTGGATCATTACACAAGTGGTAATACTTTACCACCTCAACGATGTGTGCTAAATGAGAAGTCTCCACATCAATGTTGTGGTTTCCACTACATGGATTGACGAACCAAAATTAAGTGGTAGTCATGTTCATGAATCGTGTTAACTTAGAACCATTGATCCATTGTAATTTAAATTTTCATATCATCACCATACCCTGGTTCCAAATATCGCGCTACGGTCACACAAGAGCACTTAATCAGTCCACTTGGAAACACCTCATTTGATATTACATTTATGGGGCCCATATTTCATGACATCATAGTGCACTAACCATTATTTTTAGGGACATAACCTCCCTAACCCCTCACATATGTAGAATAATATATTTTCCATGTAATAAAGTACGATATTAATAAGGCCTAGTAATAAGGAATAATA
>ML782757.1:593634-617282 GCA_009831015.1 Picea engelmannii | reverse complement strand
GTGTAGGAAGGTACTGCAAGTATATAATCATATCTCTGACATAAATATATGTCATCTCAACGTGTTTCAATTCTTTAATAGACACTGGGTTCTTTAAGGAGCTTTATACATGGCTCTCTGTCATCATCATGGGATCCATCTCATGATTAAGTAAATCTGTCAGAAGTTTGTGAAGCCACATTGCTTCGCTCGATCATTGCTATATGCTCTGTCTCTGTGGTACTCAAGGCCACAGAGTTTTGTTTCTTGCCGCATTAGGAAACCATGGCAATCTTCAGGGTAGAACATCAAACAGATGTGTTCTTTCGGTCCACTGTACTTTCTGCTCAATTTGAATCGTCATGTTCAACAAGCTTAAGCTCATGTCGGAGGCATATCTCAAGCCATATCCAACTGTGCCTTGTAAATACATGATTTGCTGTCGTCTAGTGAGTCTTTCTCGGTTGACTTATGAAATGACTAGGCCCATTCACTGTATGACATGAGTCAAGTCGGGTGTTAGCTAGGTGCATCAGTAATCCAAACAATTGTGGATTAGTCTCGTATGAATTGTTGTCAATCTTCTCCTTTCGATCCATCATGGTGGATTTTTCATTTTGTCATACTAATCTTCTTTAAAGTTCTCACTGCATATTTTCCTTGACTTAGGAAAGTCTCGTCGGTTTTCTGTCATACTTCTTGTCTCAAGAAGTTTGTGTATCATATTTAGAATTTTCATTTAGAAGTCAAGGGTTACTTCTATCCAACAACACAACTTCATGAATAAGTCATCAAAACAGGCTCTTGTTACCTTACTGTAATGAGATGAGTTTGGATTAGTAACACTCTTGTTTGAAATCCAAACTCAACAAGAATCTATCTATCTGATATAGCTTCCAACTCATGGATGGTAGTACGAAAGGAAGTGTATCATGTTCACTGGATCAAGTGTCTTATTATAGACAACTCCCTTTGTTTGTGAGAAGCCTCTGGCTATAGATCTTGTCTTGTATTCCTTGATACGTTCATCAACTGCATGCTTGATCATATAAATCTACTTAGAAGTTATCACAGATTTTCCTTTCTGATTCCTGAATAATATCTTTATGCATCACTCTTTAAGATAAACTGGTATTCTTCTGTTATGGCATTTTGCCATACCGGTTCTCTCGTTGCTTCTCTAAGAAAAGAAGTCTTAGTATCAATGAAGTGGCTCATGACTGAAGGACAGTTCGAGAAACTCTTTTGCTTTCTTGGAATGTGCCTTGAGAAACTTGTATGTTTCTCTGCCTCTTGCAGAGTGCGTCTAGAAAAACCTTTTAGACCTTATTGCAATATCTCTGAATATGTATCGGCTGAAATAACTGGATCAACTTGAGTAAGGTATGTCTCACTCTGAACTGCTGAAGGGGGAGAAGGTATTTGTTTCACCGTCAATCTTTATTTTGAGATTCTTTGAATCTTGAAGTCGTACCTTCTTTTTCAAGGATAATATTTCTGCTTGTTCTTGTACAATGAACAATTTGAATATTTTTTGGACTCTCGTACTAGGGATAGTGGTCCAAGTCTTGAGAGCTCTTTTAGTATAAGGAGTAATATCCTTCTTTTATTTTGAAAAATGCAATCAACTATAAAATTATAGAACCGAAAGATTTTACCTAGTTTGTAGCAATGTTCCTTTAGAGAAAGTACTTCTCGTCTCTCTTCTCTTCGCTTACTTGAGGTGGATCTCGATCAATATCAACAGTGGTAGCATATTGTTTTCCCTTCTTTTTGGTTGGACAATTTCTAGCAATGTGTCTGTACTTGTCACATCTGAAACATTGAACTTTTGAAATATCTCTTCTTTGATATCCTGGATTGGAAGAAGACTTTTCTTCTTTAAATGTTTGCCTAAAGTTTCTTTTGAATTTTCCTCCCTTCCCGATATGAAGTGCAAGAGCATGATTTTCTTCCGGGGAATCTTCCACTCCTCTATTTCTAAGTCTAAGTTCTTCTTGAATGCAATATGTCCATAGACACTCAAAGGTTGGTAGAGCTTCTCTTCCACTGATACTTTGAATGAAAGGCTCCCATGATTTTGGAAGATTCTGGAGAGTGGTTAAGACAAGTTCTCTATCAGACATGATTTCTCCAATGGTCTCTAGCTGTTCTTTAATCTTTGATAACTTCATGAAGAAGAGTGCAACTATGTCATCTTTCGTCATCTTGGTACTTTGAAGTTGACTCTTCAAGGTAAGAGCTCTGAGAGTGTTGTCACTTTCAAACATTCCTTTCAATGTTTTATACATATCATAGGCAGTCTTCAGATTGGCAATTCGGGGCAAGAGGTGATCTCTCACTGAGTAGATGATTATTTTCCTTGTTCTGACATCATCTTCTTTTCTTTTCTAAATCAGTGGTTGTTTCTGGTAGAGTTTTAGTTGTTGCATCCAAGAGATCTTCTTCAAGAGTGACTAGAAGCTTTGATTTCTAGGGGTTGAAGTTGCTTGCTCCATCAGGCCTATCTTCCACTGTAGTTCTGTTCTTCATTTTTCTTGAATCCTTGTAGGCTAGATTATATTGGACTTATGACTGCCAACAATCAATTTGATAGTATCACAAAGATGTTTTGCTGATTCAGGAAAATTGTTTCTTCAAAAAACCAGAATTAATATTCTGCAGGAAATTTTGGCACCCTAGAAACCCTAGGGCCAAAAATCAAAATTTCTCAGAATTTCGTTTTGAGAGCTTCTGGAGATGCGCTGGAAGAGGCCGTACTCTTCTATGCTGAAAGTAGCCCCAACGTCCAAGTTTTAAGGGGTTGAAACACCCAAAAAGAGAGGGCCGTACAGATTTTATGGAAACCCTAGGAGGGTCGTACGGTTTTGTAGAAGAGGAGGGATGACTGGTAAAGGATGAGACTTGGTGGATGCTTGTGCAATGGGTTCTTTCAAGACCTATGCTCTGATACCATGTTGATTTTTCATAAGCATTAGGTTAAGCATGAAGCTCATTCAATTTCATCAATTAACCATAACCATAAATGCTGCAGCAACCAAGATCACAGGAAGAAGCACCATGCACAAGTACACAAAATGTATCCTGGGAAAGCCTTCTCAACAAGGGAAGAAAACCCAGCCAAATCCTTTGCTATAATCTTCAAGAGAAAGACCTTTGCCACCAAGAAAGACCTAGCACACAAGAGGGTGCTCAAACCCTAGAACTCTAGCGCCCAAGAGAGGTGCGCACCTTTTGCCAAAGAGAAGTACTTGCTGAAATTTCCAAACACACAAGAAAGATATGTTTCCTCAAAGGGGATTTTACCTTTACTTATACTAATCTAATTCTGTCAACAGAAGTGTCTATTGGCACAACAGGGCCGACCTCACTTAGACATATTATTTATTATTGTTATAATAATTAATATTAATATTGATTATCTTTTACATTTATCATTAGACACAATAAGGTAGGGCCGACCTATACCCTTTACATAACAAATAGAGTTACAGGTAGGTCTGACTCTTGAACAATATATAGTAAAGGATCTGATACACCCACTAGTGCTCATTCACTAGGGGCACATCCATATGGATGTCATGGCTCTGATTCACCGCATTACACAGAAGAACTAGGTCTTCACACGTTCACCTGTGCTCGTCCATAGGCACGTCCACTCTACAGATCTGCTTTCCCACTGTTGCCGACAGGAGAATCATCTGGAGTCTTCTCGTCAACTCTGTTGCTCAGAGGAGGCTATCATATCATCTTCATTTCTGTTCACATGACGATGTGCCCAACACTTTTGGGATTTCACACATTCATCTTGTGCTCAGCCACATGCACGTCCTAACTCAATCGATCGCTTTTCCACCGGATAATCATCTGGAGTTCTTCTCACTCTCTGAATGGAGGAGGTCATCTCTACGTTCCTAGTTTCGTCTTAGGCAGGAACCACGTACCCTACTTAGGGGCTTTCTCTCAGGTTTGTAAGTTGAGAGAAAGACTCACATAGCTGCTATGTTCCACATCTCACAGGTTTGTAAGCTGGAGGATGTCTCCCATAGCTGCATTCATCAACGAATACAAATAAACACAGAGATAGGAAGAATAACACAAATATCCAGTGAACAATATCTTCTATTAAACAATGAAATAGGATGAAACTGCAGAACTGAAACTTGCTCGAATGGTGGTAGCTATCTTTGAGAAGAGATGTGGCTGCTACGCGCATCCGTTTGAGCAGAATGGAATACAATGAGGCTCCAGAGGCCCTTTTCATATTACTCCTGAATGCCAAAACCCTAGACATCCAAAAACCTAACCCTAGAAGGTTAAACGCCAAAAGCCATGTGGGCCTATGGGTAAGTTGGTGTAATTTGGTACCTCAACTTCCTAGGGTCATAACTTTTGCATACGACCTCCGTTTGAGGCGCGTGATAGCCCGTTGGAAAGGTCTTTCAGAGAACTACACATTCCGCTGTCAGACTTTGACTCCGTCTACAGTCTGACTGTGGCGAGTCAAGAAAACAACATTTAGGGCTCCAAAACAGCCTTGGAAGTACAACAAGATGTGCTGACATGAAAACATACAAAATAAGCCAGTTGGATTAGGCGAGAGGCCACCTGTATCCACCTGGAGAATGTGTGAGGCTTCAGACAACCCCAAAAGTGCAGAACTCACAATTATAAAGAAGTACAAAAAGACGTGCTGAATAAAAAACGAACACGAGGAGCCAGTTGGAATAGGTGGGTGGCCACCGATATCCACCTGGATCAAACCTAGGACTGAGCATGCGCCTCTCTTCTCCTTCTTGCAACTGCAACTTCCTTCAAAAGATGCGCACTAGAAGTGTGAGTGAGTGTGTGAATAAGTGAGGCGCCATCCTCACTTATAAATACTAATTGAGGAGGTGCTAGGGTTATGTCCCTTCACTTAGTAGCGCCGACTTCTTCCAAGAGTGGTTAAAACCACTTTATAAACCCTAGGGGCCGACTTTACAAATACCACCATATAAATATTGTTTGACCAATCCACAAAAGGGGATTTGGTCTTATACAAGACCCGACATGATCAATCCACAAAAGGGGATTTGATCTTTAAGATAATAATTCAGATATAATTAAAATATTCTTCAAAGTTACAATATTTCAACAATTTCTCTCCTTGAGTGACCTAGACAAAGGGGTGGGTTTTACCTGGTCTTTTTACCCTTCATCAACCGACTAGGTCTTGGGATGTCTCCCTTGGAGTGAGTTTCTTCTCCTCCTAAATAGAAAGAGGCATCCTATTGGGGTGACAGTGATAGGACTACCTCCGTGTTACGTCAATCTAGGCCTACTTGCCTTTAGGCTTTGGGCAAGTATAGATTGTGCGATAACAGTGACCATAGGCCAACCACCAAGGGTTTACAAGCATAACCAAACTGGACCACAAGTAAGCATTGTAAAGGGTCAGGACTCACAAGTTACAAAGGAAATATTAACCACCGTAACTCTAACAGATAAAGTAATGTTAAAGGTGCATCATAGATGATTTTGAGTAAAATCTTCTTGGAAGCCCATGGGTGTGTGGACTAGTGGCAAGCAGTGAGGTGATTGGGCTTTTGTTAATGCAGAGACCTGGGTTCAACCCCCCAGCCCAGCTGAGTAGGTGCAGGTGCTGCCTGGTGCAAGCCGAGGGAGATTTTGATGACATAGCAATGCCCCTTAGTGTGTGGCAGCTTAGCCATATGACAGCTGTAAGTCGCTATAAGCAGCATTTCCAAAAAAAAGGAAAAAATCTTATGAGTGGAAATTGCTATTTTGGACATTTGTTAATGAAGTTGCAGTTAGTACCTTCATAAAGTATTTCAAATTAGGATTGTTTATGTGACCAAATATCCCTCTAGTGCCCTCCACAGGCTGGTGTGGTTGCATCCTATCCACAGAAAAGGAATTGGGTTGTTCTTCATGACTATGTCATTGCTGTTATAGTTTCTTTGATACTCAATATCTTACAAGTGGCCTTTCTAGCTTTCAGTCCAGACTCTGATTAATAACAACACTATTAGATGCTTCCATTGTAATTCAGAGCATTGGAATGCTTGGATGCTATAGGTAGAGGTGCATCATAGATGATTTTGAGTAAAATCTTCGTTACTGCCAATGGGTGTGGGCAAGTGGCAAGCAGCGAGGTGATCAGGCTTGTGTTAATGTGGAGACCCGGGTTCAACATCCCCCCCTCCCCTGAGTGGGTGCAGATGCAGCCAGGTGCAAGTCCCGGTTGATTTTGACATCATAGAAACACCCCTCGTAGCGTGCCAGCTTTTAGCCATAGGACAGCTGTAAGTTGCTATAAGCAGCATTTCCAAAAAGAATATCTTCTTAGGGGAAATTGCTATTTTGGACATTTATTAGTGAAGTTGCAGTTAATAACTTCAGAAGTATTTCGAATTAGGATTGTATGTGTGGCCTAATATCCATCTAGTGCTCTCCAGTGTCCACTAGGTGGTGTGATTGCATTCTATCCACAGAAAAGGAATTGGGTTGTTCTTGCGACTATACTGTTGCTATTATAGTTTCTTTGATATCGAAGATTTTACAAGTGGCCTTTCCAGCTTTCAGTCCAGACTCTGACCAATAATACCACTATTAGATGCTACCATTGTAATGCTTGGATGCTATAGGCAGAAAAGCAACAGTAACTATTGCATTCAATGTTAGGGACCTGTTCTTCACACTTGAAACACAAGCACGAGTGAGAGAATGAAGTGTATAGTATTAGCATGGATGCATGCTTAACTCATTCACTTAGGTTATATAGTAATCAAGCCCAATATTCATTGACCTTTCTGCAGTGAACAGTTGTGCCTGTAGTGAATGTTATATGGCCAGCCAAACCTCCCATGGAGATCTTCCAATGGTTAGCGCACATGATTATTGTGCATCTCACAAAGGGAGATAACCTGACATGTGACTACACTCTATCACCACCTAACAATAGCCATAAGTTTTAACTTTTTTGCCTTGGGGCCACTTTACCACATAGGGGTAAGAATTATAGTGTATACACACAAGGTAAACTGCACCTCCCCAACCCCCTTTCATACCTGGAATTTCCCTTTTCTCGGATATGTAGCAAACATATGTTACCTGGTCATGGGACTAGCCAATTGATCATTTTCTTTGTTTCAATATGTTAAAGCATTTGATTGAGAAAAATTATATGGGACAAAGCTTCAATGTATGTAGGATGCAGTTACATCCAATATTTCAGTAACTATTTAGGAAGAAGGCCATCTCATTATGGTGTATATACGTGCTAATCACGTTTTAATGGGAGAAGTTCAACATTAGTCCCCCACTGTACCACAGGCTGGGAAAATGCTTTTAATCAAATTTTACTATGGAAGTGGTTCAAAGTCTCGAAGTGGAACAGAGGATTGTGCTGTATGAAATGCTAACAATTGAAGTTATTACAGCTGGATATAGGCTTCATATGCTTGTAAAACAAGCATATTTAATATTATATCAAATGCTGGTATGCATATGATATTCATCCCAAGGCTAATCTGAGCATGTAATGTTTACAGTTAGGATATAAGCCCCATGCTTGTTTGTATATCTGACTTGAATAGGTTGGAAACATTATTTCATCATTTATATACTGCGATCTTAAGGTGCAGCAATTAACTCATCAGCTGTAAAATGTCAGATTTTGGCAGTGAAAAAAATAGACAGCTCAGCATTGTCTGTACAAACAGATGAAGACTTTCTTGATGCAGTTTCAAACATATCACGTCTACGACATGCAAATATCACTGAACTTGAGGGCTACTGTGTAGAGCATGGGCAGCGCCTTCTTGTTTATGAATATTTTGGCAATGGAACTCTCCATGATATCTTACACTTCGCAGATGATAGTGGAAAGAGATTGACCTGGAACTCTCGTGTGAGGATTGCACTGGGCACCGCTCGGGCTCTAGAGTATGTTGTCTTAAAACTGTATTCTGAGATTTGAGATTTATAAGGCTTTTCCGAATTAAGTACCATATTATATCTAATATTTTTAAACTGGTCTTTGTATGTTTAGGTATTTGCATGAAGTTTCTTCACCTTCYGTAGTACATAGAAATTTCAAATCAGCCAACATTTTGCTGGATGATGAACTCAACCCTCATCTCTCTGATTGTGGAATAGCAGCTCTCAGTCCAAGCTCAGAACGTCAGGTTTGAAATTTAGTCAATCCACATTGGACATGTTTTGTGAAGAATGCTATTTAGTATTTTGTTTATTGCTATCAGCAGCATCTTTCCATTGGAAACTTACTACAACAATGGCATCAATCTTCATCAGGTTTCTACTCAGATGCTAGGTTCCTTTGGCTACAGTGCTCCTGAGTATGCCATGTCAGGCATCTATACAGTGAAGAGTGATGTATACAGTTTTGGTGTGGTAATGTTAGAACTTCTCACAGGTCGAAAGCCACTCGACAGGTACTGCTGTTGTTTTGTTGGTTTTCACTTTTTCAAACATTAATGCTCTTTAATAAACATTTACTCTTTCCCCCATATATGTTTCTTATTCCACAGTTCAAGGCCAAGGTCCGAACAGTCTTTAGTCAGGTGGGCTACTCCTCAGCTTCATGATATTGATTCACTGGCAAAAATGGTTGATCAAGCATTGAAGGGCATTTATCCTGCCAAGTCTCTCTCAAGGTTTGCTGATATTATCGCCCTTTGTGTTCAGGTAAGCTCTCCATTTTTAAGTAGAGTCTGTTAAATTTACAACCTAGAACAGAGTTTCCACTTTGAGCATTTAGGATTAATGCACATAGACAACAAACAGTTAATTTTTATAATCTACCATTTGGCATGGCAGCCTGAGCCAGAGTTTCGGCCTCCAATGTCTGAAGTGGTGCAAGCTTTGGTTCGTTTAATGCAACGGGCAAGCCTCAATAAGAGAAGATCAAGTGATGAACCGGGAGCTTCTTACAGACAACTAGATCATGATCCTTCAGACTTATCCATTTGAAGAAATAGCTTTGCCTACTGAGAGATAGCTGTGCCTTAGTGTGATGGGATCATGTAACCTGTGCAACAACCCTGTACATCTGAGACTGAAGGATAAGAAGGCTCTAGTGACCTTCATTTTTCTAAGTTTGGAAGTCAAAGGCTTGGGTAACACCCTCATCGTTCTCATTATTGAAAGCTTACTAAAATTGTCAGTGGGGCAGACCTGAATCTCTTGACTGTCAGATTGGAAAGATCTATTTATAATCTACAGTTATAAGCCATATTTGCAGAAAAAGCACAAAAGACAAGAATATATTTTGTATTGAAGTAGAGATAGTCCCTACATATGAGTAATTGCTGCATTATGTGTATCAAAATGGCCTATTCTGTCTGCTTGATAATATGTAATGAACTGGCATGTTCGAAAACTAAAAGGTTTACCACGTTCTAATGCTCATTATGAGCTGAGTTTATCAGCATTGTTCAAACAGATCAGATACACTTTTAACAAGTACTGGACCCACTTCTAAAATAGAACTTTCCTGTGGCCACATCTTGGCTTATACACGTTTTCCAAATAGCAAATCACTCGTGAAATATTCTTAAATTATGGTGCCTTTCAAGTCATACCCATAATCTTGTCTTATCTTCCATGCTTTCTTGGATTTCATTTTAATCTTTTGGAAGGGAAACTGTTAGTGGACAATTCCTAAGCAGACGTAGTAGAGAGTGCCCTTCGTGGGATCTATGGTAGCTTGTCAATCTCTAAATTTGTTGATATTTTCAAAGATTCACCATGGACCAGAATGCTCTCAATGAAAGCTTGTGCAGTCCTTGGCCATATTAGATAATTTATAGTTAGCTTCTCTACAATTTCCCCTGAATATAGGTGTTCCTTTGTCTTTGAGAGAATAGTATGATATGTTTCAACTAAGCGTTGTTTGTCTTTCATAATGTAAATTGCAAAAATAATCCAAGTGAAGATTGAATCATTTTCACGGTTCTATTTGAATATTTCTTGCAATTTTGATACCAAATACAGTGATTTCGAGTGCATGAAATGACATAGAACTTTTAGACTCTCTGGGAGCCAAAACTAGCACTAGCAGTGATTGCTGCTACAATGATTCCAGTTGTAATGTATGCCTGGATACAATGGAAAATCCAATGTTTCAAAAACTTTATTTAAAGGGTAATATGGTCCATTTGGAGAGACCAGAATTCTCTCAATGAAAGCTTCTGCAACCCTTAGCCATCTTAGATAATTAGCTTCTCTACAATTTCCCCTAGATATAGATGTTCCTTTTTCTTTGAGAGAATAGTATGATATGTTTCAATTGTCAAAGTTGTTTGTCTTTCATAATTTAAATGGTAAAACCAATCCAAAAGAAGATTGAATCATTTTGACAATCATGATTGAACATTTCTTGCAAGTTTGATCCCAAATGCAGTGATTTTGAGTGCACGGGATGAACTAGAACTTTTAAACCCTCTAGGAGCCAAAACTAGCATTAACAGTAATTGCCTCTAAAATGATTCCAACTGTAACGTATGCTTTGGATGCAACGGAAAGCCCGATGTTTTAAAGACTTTATTTAAAGGGTAAATATGGTCCATTTATAGAGAATTTGTCTTAAGGATAAATATGGCCCATTTGCATTTGTGAATATTTTCTTGATTTTATGAGCTTGATACTTTTCATGAATTTACAAATTATTAAGTAGTTTGTCCTCTTTTTTAGTGAGTTTACTTTGTTTTGCAGGTTGTTACTGTTATCACATGATTTGTAGTTGTGCAAAGCCCTCTACAAGATCCCAAATCTTGTGTAACAATTGGAAGTTTCTACCATTGTCACCTAAGTAGATATTTCCCTTGTTTTAGTGATCGAAGGAAGTCCAACACAAGGGAGACTTCCCTAGTAACCTCAAGGAATCAAGTATCAAGATTGGCCAAGCCTACAACCGCCTATTTTGGTCACTTATATGTTAGGTCTAGGTCTAGGAGAGGTAAAAGGGAAACCAAGGTAATTGGTTCACTTGTATGAGACAAGAAACAATCCAAAACATAAAATAGACAATTACCAAGTTATATAGTTCATTAGTGACCTCTAGACACTAGATAATCAATAAAACCAATTGTTGTTGCAAATTTATAGCAGTAAGATGATGTATAGCAACAATGAATGTTTTGCAACAACAATATGTAAAAACACCCAGAAAATTAACAATTGTACATAATAATTTAGCCTTCAACAAGTGCTACAACATCCAATTGTTAGACAATGATTTTGAATATTTTTAGCCACAATTTCAAGTAAGTATGCAACAATTAATTCAAACCCTAATGGCTGTAGAAAACATTTATAACAACAAGAATAAATATCATTTGTTTTCCAAAGTTATAGTTAATAAAGTTAGTCAATTGGCTTTGAGAGAGAGAGAGAGAGAGAGAGAGAGAGAGAGAGTACTAATTCTAAGAATGTTTTTGCCACCAAAGAATTTTTAGACTAGTGTCGTTGACTTTCCAAGGCTATGGAGTCAAGCATGCAACACTTTGAAGAATGAATTAGGTGGTTAAGAATAATGAGGTTTCAAATGTTAAGGTGCAAAGACTCTTGGGCCTTAGGACTAAAACCTTCAAGAAAACAATTTCTAGGGTGCAAAGCTTCTTGGGCCCTAGATGTTGTTTTCCCTCTTCTAGATAACCTAGTTCAGGGATAAAAATGGACTAAGATCAAAATCCAAAGGTGCAAAGCTTTCGGGCCTTGGGGCTTTGAATCCTAGCAAGATACAAGGTCTCTTGATGCTTTAACCAAAATGTGGACAAACAAAAACATTGAAGGAGAGAAAGCCTTATGTCTCCTTCCTAGGGTTTTGCAAGGACAAAGTAACATGCAACAAGATATCAATTATCACATTATACCATGAGCAAACTTATCAACTTAAAACAAATCACTTACTTATCCAAGTCGCTATGCTGAGAGAAACCCTAGTTGCAACAATATATCATCCAAGAAATAAAAGAGCATCCACAAACAATCCTTCTCCGAAGGTGCACACTAGATCCAAGAAGACTAAAAGAGTAGAGAAGACTTTTCTAGAGCTCCCACTCACAAGTGTGAGGGAGGAGTGATGATGATAAAATGAATTGAGTGCTAGCCTTATTTATATAAGGTAACCCTAGCACTTTGTCCACATAATTGAGTAAAATGTCAACAACATATGCTAGAAGTGGGTCCAACCCCTCAAAATAGTCTGTACAATAATAATAAATGCAAAATGGCTATCACAAAGCCACACATGTGACGTCAACCCTCTATGAGGTGGAGGGGGGCATCCCAAGGCCATGCATCATCATCCAATGTGCAAGCAAGGTTGGAGAATGCCATGCCATCTCAAATCAACATGTGGTGTCCACGTGGCATGAAAATCCCAACATCTCCATCAAAGCCTAGCATGACATCATCATCGAAAAAAGGCCCAATGTCCTCCAAGGTGTGAAGGATGACGTCCATGGTGGAGGGTGTACATCATCTCTGCATGCTATCCAAGCCACACCAAGTACAACGTAATCCATCAAGTAGATGGGTAATGTGTGGGTGCACAGTGCAAAGCATGGGCTTCTTGCCGATAAGTGTGCCATCATGACCATATTTGTCAGAATCAAGCTCATCATTACATTGTCCAAGGTTCGAAAGATGTGAGAACCTGAATCTGAGTGTGTCAGGCCACCATGTGACTCAATGCCATGTATCGTACGTGCCATATCCTACAATAAAGACACAACGTCTTGGGTGAAAGCCCAGGGCATCCTTCAAAGTACCATGTTAGGTGCATCCAAATCAAAACAAAACATGAAATCAAGTAAATCCAATGTTCATGAGATATACTAGTCCTTAGTTCATGCAAAGTAAGTTGTTACTTAAGATATAAGCCACATAAACAATTCACATCAAGTATCTCCTTCAGATTTCACATTAGCTCAAGACTTTATGCAAGTTGGAAAGTTTGAATATGGGAGGACCTTAATCAGATCCTATTAGGTGTGCCAACCAAAACAGTGAAAACAAAGACCCAAGTAGAGGGATGTGTCCCAAGGGAAACAAGAAAGGAAAGAACCCTTCAAGAGTAAGTGTGATAGTGGTACGTGTTGGGCTTACTTCATGGCTTATGGTGTCATTTAGTCCATTTCTTTGAGCACCTCTGTGGAGGGTGCGCTTGCTCTTGAGTTACCACTTTCTAAGTGCTATGTTTTTTCAACCCCTTCATCTGTCTTCTTATTGTCCTTTTATTATATTTGCAAGTCCCTTTTATAAGGTTTCAAGCTATAGCATCATTGCTTTGGGACTTGGGCAAACACGGAAAGGGTAGAACTTAAGTATGGATTGAATTTTGAGAGTCCTTTGCTATTATCTCTTTTTGTATTCAACGTTATGCTTTTGCTAGCAGTTGTAATCAACCTCTGAGCCTTTAGCACCTCTTCTCATGAGGGAATAAACCATGATCCATTACTGAAGTTTAGTACATTGTGATAGGATCTAAGATGGTAAGTGTCAAGTATAACGGGGAAACAAAATGTTACCCTTGTGAGGCGCCCCTAGTAGTACCCCTTTTCCTTGGGGGTCACAACACGAGACTAGGATACAAATGTTGGCCACCAAGGTAAAACAAGGAAACAAACATAACTTCTTGAGCTTATGATATATTATCCGACTTCAACCAATGATCCTCATTCACATTCCTAGTATATTAAGAACAACACCTCGTATGAAAAAATGACTAACATACTTCATGGTGACGTTGGCTTACCATGTCCCATACACTGTGTTGATTGGATGTGATGAGCTTGATCGATCTAAAGTAGAAGAGACATTCCGAGGGAGCTACTGGGCTGCCATGGGTGGACAAAGTGATCATCATCATTAACGAGATCACTGTTTTCATTGTGGGTCATGAGACATGATTTCCTCTAGTTACCCCTACGCATGGGGGGTATCAGTGACCACACAATCTAGCACCTTAGTGAAAAGCCTTCACAAGGTGCTAATACGAACATTGGAGGATGTCACAAAGACTAGTGGAACATTGGAATATGCCACCACTATCACTTACGCAACAACTTCCCTCTTTTTAGTGAACGAATGAATCGAACACAAGGGAGGCCTCCTTGGGAGGGCTTAAGACTCCTAAGGAAAGACACAATCAAGTCTAAGGCCATCTAAGCATCTACCCAAATACCACCAATAAGATATGTTAAGCAGATTAGGGTTTAGGTGGATAATACAAGTCAATTATAGATGTTTGAGGTACTCTAGGGCAACTTTAGAAGGTTTATCAAGGCAATATTTGATGCAAGGTGATCCATAAACACTAGAAATAAAGAAAAGACTAAGGGTTGTTGTAAAACTTGTACAAAAGACAATAAATTACAACAAGAAGGCAAGTTATACCAATAACAATAATTCTAGTCGTTGAACAAGTAGTAAACCAATTGAAATAGGGCTAAATGATGGATTAAACTAGGGTTTTAGAAAACCAACAAAAATATGAAAATACAGTCGTCCAACCCTATTTAGGTTGAAATAAAAACCAACAAAACAATTTTAGGGTTTAAAGATTATTTTTTAGATGAAGTACATGCATAAATACCAAAATGTTTAGCCTTTTTATGGCTGAAATGAAAATATTGCTGTTATGAAACCCTAAATTAATTCTAAAATAGTAATTAAAGATTGAAATTAGAGTTTTTTTATTGACTATTGGGAGAATACTAGTGCCTAATATATATTTTTTGGGGGCATATGGGGTCAATGAAGGACTCACTCGAAGATATGCAAGTGGATCGAAGGTGATATCTAGGGTTGTCCACTGCTAACCCTAGAAGATCCTTCTAGTATCTTATCAAGTCTTTCAAAAAAATTCAAGGGAAGGTAATCCGCTAGTGACCTTTCAAAAGTATTGAAAATAAGGGTTTGTTCAAGAAGGAACCAAGAGAATGCACAACCATCACTAGAGAAACATCACTACACTTACATTTACTCATAAATAAAATCACAAGATAATGTGAGACCACTTACTCAAGAAATCTTTCATCCATCCAAACCCTAGAAATGAATATCCATGAAGAAGTAAGGCATCCATAAGACATCATCTCCAAAAAGTCACTCTAACTAACCATCCATAATGACTTACATAAGAGAAAAATAAGTAGTAGACAAATAGTGATAATTCCCCACAAGTAGCAATGCTTTACAAGTGAGGAGTGCTTCTCTTATTTATATGAGAGATCAAACACCATTCTCATCCTTTAAACACTGTAAAAACATAAAATGATGCCTTAGAGATAAGGCAACAAGTCATAAAATATCCATGATACAAGAGTGGATAGGTCACTCAGACCCCTAATGATGCCTCCAATATGAAGAAAATATTCTCTAATGATAAATTGTCCATCATAAATGCACACTAGAGGCCACATGTGTGGCATGGATGACCTCATAAAGTGGATGGATCACTCCAAAGTGATGTGTAGGGGGCTTAAAAAGTGAAACATTGATTGCAAGAGGTGCAATGTTTC
Source organism: Picea engelmannii (assembly GCA_009831015.1). Lineage (NCBI taxonomy): Eukaryota > Viridiplantae > Streptophyta > Pinopsida > Pinales > Pinaceae > Picea > Picea engelmannii. The sequence continues at coordinate 601,749 of ML782757.1, read as the reverse complement.
ATCTCCAAGTGACATATCATCCTCGAAAGGTGTGATGTGTCATCAAAAGGTGCAATATCATCATATAAAGGTGCAACATCCCATCAAGATGTGTCAAATCATCAATGCAACGTCCCATCATTAGGGTGTCAAATCACATCCCATGGGTGCTAGGGTGTCTCAAAAAATGAGCCATGTCATCATAAGGCTCAATGTCCTCCAAAATATGTGCAACAAACTCTATCAAATAGTGGGACGACCTCCATCAAATGCACTAGTAGGCCCTCAATGTCCTCCAAAGGACCAAGGCATCAATCAAGTGGGTAGCCATGTGAAATCCATCGCCCAAGGAGGGGCTCATGTAGTTCAATGTATCCATCAAACTCATAGGCATGTACACAAATCAAATACAACATATAAGTGAATCATGTCAATGCAAAAACCACTAGATAAATGACATTAAGTGTTCTCTTCAAACTTCACACTAGCTCATAAAGTTATACAATTTTGCCAAGCTTAGTTGAGATGATGATGACCAATGTGAAACAAGGAAAAATGTATAAATTCGAAGCATCATGATCCATAGTCCATTTCAATCCATGCTCACTATTTTCATGTCAAAAACATTGAACACTATCACTCGATATGAAGTATCAGAGCATGGTACCTCATGTGTGCCATGCACCAGAGGGGCTGATGTGAGTGAGATGAGCATAAAATGGAAGGCATATGTGGGAAACTGTCTGTAGAGAGTTAATGTCACATCGGAACTGTTGTATGTAATGCGGATCATGGAAAAAGCATCTCCTCTAGTTAACCCTAGATGTGAAGGGTTAACAATATGGCTCCAACATGGAGATGTGCTCACCGTAGAGCGCATGAGAACCTCAACAATCTCTGGAACTCCAAGACTTGCATTTTGCATCAAACCTAAAAATATTATGCTACATTCTAACATAAAAACATTAGTAAAAACAAGCAGGGGGATATGATCCCCCTGGTAGATGAAAGAAAAATGAAAAACAACAAAATCATATAAAATCATTTTTATTTATTTATAATCATAAACAAGACTATATCAAAATTGCAACTAATTATAAATGTATATGAACAAGCAATAACTAAAAGCATGTAAGTTAGAAAACACAATCAATATGCATAAGGTAACACACAACATGACATACAACTATCCTATCTAATCATCTTGACAATTGAAAGTGTTAGGTATAACCATACAACCAATGAAGCCACCCTCGCATCTCATCGAGGGAAAAAGTTCTAACCTTATGCTTAGTTATGAGCCAAAAAAAGGATATGTTAAGTATAAAGTGATCATGAGTTGATACAAAAATTACATAATGACCAAAAACAGAATCCAGCCCATGAGGGTGGGCAAGAGGAACAAAACTATGCTAAGATTGGCATGTACATCCATAAGCTTGCTCTATCCATCTTTGAATGGGGTTGTAAGGCCACCAATGACTGTTTCGAGCGACATTCATCGGTGTTGTGCCAGAGACTTTTGTGGAAGTCACACCACTTCCCAGTGTCTTTCGTCATCTTTGCTTTACCCTTTTTTTCCCGTGTCTTGGACTGGTTGTCTAGAGGCTATTGGTTAGGGTCGTCTTTACCATGCTTTGGTTGTTGCAGATTTGCAGACCATAATTCCTATTTGTTTTGGTGCCTAAATTTCTGCTCAATTTTGACAACGTATCGATAGACAACTCCCAATGATGAGATGTTTAGGAAACTGATTTCGGTTTGGATGTACCTATGTAGAGCCCCATGGTATTTTAGAACCAGATGTCGCTTGGAGTCTTTGATACCCAGCTTGGTGTGCAAGGTATGGAGAGTATTTGTGAACTCCGACATTGTTTGGCTCTTCTCTTGCCGTAGTGTGGTCCATCTAATGTATTGGTCTTCATAGTTATCAACTGGATAGTATTGTTCTTTGACCGCATCCACAAAAAAATCCCAAGTGGGCTCGACCCCATATATTCCATATTCCTCTGTGGAACTTTGCTCCCAATAAGTCTCCCACCAATGTTTGACATGGGGGAGAGCCTTGAGGAGTGCAAAGGTGATATTTTCCCTGTCGGAAAAATTTTGAACAGAGAAATAACCTTCTAATAGATTTAACCTTTTTTCAGGGCACTCACATCTATCTGACCTTCAAATATGGGAATATCAAAATCAACTTGTACCTTGAAGGGAGAGGTTCCTCCAAAATGACAGCTTGATGAAGATGCACCTGTTGCTATTGACAGGTGTTGAAGAATGTGTGCAAAATTATCCATCATTTCGTCCCTCTGTTGCGCGAGAGCTTGCTCAAACAACATGTTAATAGAATCTTCTGCTCTGTCGTTTTTATTTTATGCCACCATCGAGGGTTTCTTGGGCGTGCGAGAGTGATTTTCCTCAAGAGAGACAAACTCGAAACCCAACTAGCTATACTCGGACCTCGTTGGGGACATGCGCTGAAAAAAATGATCAAGAGCATCCCCCTATGATACCACTGATCCTGATTATTTTTGGAACGGAATGGAAGAAGAGAAATTACAATGAAATACTCATGAAAATTGTCAAAAACAGATAAATACAACAATACTTGATTTCTATTAATGAAAGAAACAGAGGAATACAACAATAATTGATTTCTATTAATGAAAAAATTGTAAAGAGACTGTAAAAATATAGTGGAAGACTCGCTAGAATGATGACAACTTTATCTCTGAGAAGAGATGTGACGACTACGCTCATTCACAAGAAAATGATTACAATGAGGCTCTAAAGGCCTTTTTGTGATAAATAAGAATGCCAAAACCCTAGACATTCTTTGAACATGATGTTGTGGTTATAGTGGTCTTTTGTGCATCCTTTGAACAAACTGTGAAGATGATGAATTTTGCAGTATGAGAGATTACCTTGCAATGTTGTTTTGGTGGAGTAGTAGTCGGAACTACCTCTGGTATCGTGTAGATCAGACCCACTAGAGTAATAATGACACTACAAGGTCTAGAATCATAGATAGCATGACGTTTCCACATATATGGTTGGCCCAAAACAACATCACAGACATTAAGAGGGGAAATATCACACATTACCTCATCCTTGAAGGGATTGATGCCATAAGACATGAAACACTGCTGGCTGACGCGAAGATCTCATCAATGGTGAAGCCACCCGATGTTGTATGGCTGCGGGTGTGGTGTTGTCAACAACCCGAACTGTTTGACGACCTTAGCTGAGATGATGTTCTTCTGGCTACCGTTATCAACAATGAAATGCAATGGGATCCCCTTCACTCACATCTATGAATGGAAGAGGTGCTCCCCCTCTTCAGTTTCTACTGGTTCTTATAGCTAAATTGTGGTGGTCATGACAATAGCAGTGGGGTTTGCGTCGATGATATGTCTGTTTTCAATATTTTCTGGATTGGATTCTGAATCATGGTTCGGATCTGTGTCTTTAACCTCGACCACCAATGACTGTTTTGAGCGACATTCATCGGTGTTGTGCCAGGGGATTTTGTAGAAGTCACACCACTTCCTAGTGTTGGTCGTCGCCTTTGCTTTACCCTTTTTGTCCCGTGTCTTGCACTGGTTGTCTATAGGCTGTTGGTTAGGGTCGTCTTCACCGTGCTTTGGTTGATGTATATTTGTAGACTCGAATTCCCATTTGTTCTGGTGCTAAATTTCTACTCCGTTTTGACAACATATCGATAGGTAGCTCCCAATGATGAGATGTTTAGGAAATTCATTTCGTTTTGGATGTACCTGTGTAGAGCCCATGGTATTTCAGAACCAGATTCCGCTCAGAGCCTTTGATACCCAGCTTGGTGCGCAAGGTATGGAAAGTATTTGTGAACTCCGACACTGTTTGTATATTCTCTTCTCGTAGTGTGGTCCATCTCATGTACTGGTCTTCCTAGTTATCAACAGGATAGTATTGTTCTTTGACCGCATCCACAAAAAAATCCCAAGTGGGCTTGGCCCCATATATTCTAGATTCCTCTGTGGAAATTTTATCCCAGTAAGTTTCCTACCAATGTTTGACATGGGGGATATCCTTGAGGAGTGCGAAGGTGATCTTTTCCCTATCGGAAAATTTTTGAGCAGAGAAATAACCTTCTAATATATTTAACCATTTTTCTAGGGAATCTGCATCTATCTGACCTTCAAATATGATAATATCAAAATTAACTTGTACCTTGAAGGGAGAGGTTCCTCCAAAATGGTCGCTTGATGAAGATGCGCCTGTTTCTATCGGAAGGCGTTGAAGAATGTGTGCAAAATTCTCCATCATTTTGTCCCTTTGTCGCGCGAGAGCTTTCTCAAGCAATAGGTTAATAGAATCTTATGCTCCGTCGTTTTTCTTTTCTATCACCATTGAGGGTTTCTTGGGCATGCGAGAGTGATTTTCGTCAAGAGAGACAAACTCGAGACCCAACTGGATATACTTGGAGCTCGTTGGGGACATGCGCAGAAAAAAAATGATCAAGAGCAACGTGCTCTGATACCACTGATCTAGATTATTTTCAGAACGAAATTAAAGTAGAGAAATTACAATAAAATACTCATGAAAATTGCCAGAAATAGAGAAATGCAACAATACTTGATTTCTATTAATGAAATAATTGTAAAGAGACTGTAAAAATACAGAGTGTAAGAATCACTAGAATGGTGGCATCTTTATCTTTGAGAAGAGATGTGACGGCTACACTCATTCACAAGAAGATGATTCCAATGAGGCTCTGAATGCATTTTTATGGTAAACAAGAATGCCAAAACCCTATACATCCAAAAACCTAAACCTAGGAGATGAAATGCCAAAAGTCATGTGGACCCGTTTGGGTAAGTTAGTACATTAACTTCTCGGGGTCATAACTCTTGCATACGATCCCCATTTTAGGTGTGTGATAGCCCGTTGGAAAGATATTTTCGAGAACTATGCATTACACTGTCAGACTCTAACTTCGTCTACAGTTTTACTATGGTGAGCCAAAAAAATATTGTTTAGGGCCCTAAAATGGTCGTGGAAGTACAACAAGATGTGCTGACATGAAAACATACAAAATAAGCCAGTTGGATTAGGTGGGAGGCCACCAATATCCACCTAGAATATGTGTAGGGATTAATACAACCTCGAAAGTGTAGAACCCACAATTACAAAGAAGTATAGAACAACGTGCTGCACTAAAACTCACAAGGGGAGCCAGTTGGAACAACTGGGTGGCCACCAATATCCACCTGGATCAATTGGGGCATAGAGTTCCTTATTGTATGCAGGGAATTTCAGGACTCCACCATGAAACATTTTAGAATTATATCATACAGGATTACCTCCCTACATCAAGACTACTCCCATATCATATCCACTTGCATTCACCTCAACTTCGAAAAGATTCTACAAGTTAGGAAATGAAAGAAATAGTGCTTGACTAGTCTTTTGTTTCAACTCATCAAAAGTTTTATGATGTTTCTTTCGCCACTGGAAACTCTTACCACTAGTTGTTATGGAATGAAGTGGCATAAATACATTAGAAAAGTATGTTATAAACTTTTGCAGGTAATGTATTTCCCAAACAAATCTCTTAAATTCAATGAAATTAGTAGGAACTAGTCACTTGATAATGGCTCCATCCTTGCGAGATCTATCTTGAGTTCCCCTCCACCAATCACATACCCAAAATACACCAATGACTGATGAGAAAACTCACTTTTATTAAATTTATCTAGTAGTTGATCCGTTTTCAAAGTCTCTAACACATGTATGAGATGTGTGATATTATATTCCCAATTAGAGTTATAAACCAATATATCATCAAGTACACTATCACAAATGAATCTAGAAAGAGACACAATACATAATTCATCAAACACACAAATGTAGTTGGTGAATTACATGAACCAAAAGGTATTACCAACCATTCATATAGACCTTGGATTATTCGGAAGGTGGTCTTATAGGTATATTCTTCTTTAACTCATACCTAGTGGTATCTTGATTTGAGATCCAACTTGGTGAAGGACTTGGCATGTTGCAATTGATCTAACAAATCATCGATCGTGGATAGAGGGTACTAAACTTTTAGGGTGATATTGTTCAAAGTTCTATACTCGATACACATTCACCGAGTCCCATCCTTCTTGGGTACTATGATGATAGGTGAGGTGCTTGGTTGTAGTGTCCCCAAGGCCGAGCCCCGTTACAGATCATGATATATGCAATGAATTGTAAATGTGTTCTATAGGCTGGTGAGCCAAGTTTTGTATAAGATGGAAGGCTTATGTGGTTGTTAGGCCAGGAAGCCTAAGTGTTTGAAGGCCAGGAGCCTGTTGTTGTACTTGTATGTATGCAAAATATTTAATAAAATATAAACACCGCTAGGTGCGGACCGACCATGATGAATGAGTGAAGGGGGACTGAGCGTCCACAGAGTGGGCAAAGGACTAGGGGCTGGAAGGTGAGAAAGGGGTTGAGTGATGAGCCTAGGGGCTTAAACCTGGAAATAATATTTTAATATTGTTTCAAAAAGATATGTGCATCATATGTTTTATCCTAAGTCCTTTTGGAAGGACACGTGATTTCCCAAGTGGTGGGAGGAACGCGTGCAATGCAGGCCGATGGAACACATGCAGTTCCAAGGGTGAAAAGTGTCAGCCTTGGTGCATGAAGATAAAATGGCCAAGATGAGCCATGAGGGGGATTCCTCCTCCAATCGACCCGACTGCCCGGAGCCAGAGCCGTAGGAGCCAGTTTGCAAGGGACCCTCGTGTAATTTCGATACAGAAAAGAAAGCCTGAGTTTGTCCTGAAGAATCCGTGTACACCCCTGTCAAGAACTGTGGAGTCTGTGTCTGGTTCTAATAAAACCTGGGAGCGCATTTCCTGAACAGGAACCCTGTGTTGGACTCGAGTGGAAGAATCCTTGTTTGTTCGGGAAAAGCTGAGCTAACCTGTGCGTGGTGTCTCTGTTCCGAAAACACGACCGTGAGATCATCCTGTGACTGCTGAACCAGTTTGGGAAAGCCTGCGTCTGTTTTCCCCGTGGGTTGTTGTGGCCATGCAGTACTGGATTGCGTGAGGCTTGTTGGCCTATGAACGACTCCTCCAGGTGACAGAGTGCGCAGAGGAAGGAGAGAGCTTCTGGAAGGAACCCTGTAGCTGCTACAGAACCCGGAGACTTCCGGTCCGGTCTGTTCCTGTAACCCAAGGTAAGGGAGACTGGCAGTTGAAAGACTGTCCAGGTGACAGAGAAGGTGCACTCTCCTAGGGTGGAACAAACATGTGGGTAATGAGGGTCTGTGGGCAGTGAGCGTGGGAGATTCCTGGGAGAGAATTCCTTCCTGATGGTTGTTTGTGGCTGAATTCCCTGTAACCTAAGACTGTGTCTGGATTCCTTGCCCTGGGGTGGAGCTCAGTCCCAGCTCGGGGGTGACCCACTGTTGAGTTGAGGAGCAGTGCGGTCTATGGCTGGGAGGTTCGTGGAAGGCCTGCGTTTGGTTGGTGGATTCCACCATTGATAAAGATAAGTATCTGAATTATGTTTTGATCATGTTTTGCATGACTGAGTTGTTTATGTATCATGTTTTCTGCTGTGTATATGAATTAATATGATAAGGCTAAATGCTTGTTGAATATAGCAGTAATTCATATGTTTTACTCTGAGTTAAATGTATTGTTTTGCTCGAATGCATGTGGTTATATAATTTCAGTATGAGTTACGTAAAAGTCCATGTATAGAATGGTAAATGAGAGGTAATAAAACCTCGGTAGTGAAAAGGGTACACTACAAATTGGTATCAGAGCGAAGGTTTCGACACTGAGCCTAAATGGGCCAGTGGAGCGGTCTTTGGACTGAGAATGCGAGGGGAAATTGAGTCGAGAGGACCAATTTCGGACCCTGGTTTGCTCCGAAGCATCAAGGAGACACTTGCCGAGTTTTATTAAAGCTCAGGAGGTATGGCGGCGTTATGAAACCACAACCAGTGTGGTATGAGTCCACAGGGAGAGAGGACTCCACGCCGGTGGTGTTAGAACCGTAGGATCTGTTCGGGAGGGAAGGCGAACCCTTGTAACCGTCAGATCTGGAGAATGTGCACAAGGTTTAAAGCCTTTGGATACTGCACAGGAG